>CM065138.1:670000-1027500 GCA_033026305.1 Cirrhinus molitorella | reverse complement strand
AATTAGTTACTTTTTTAGGGAGTGACGCAATATTGTAACGCATTACTTTCCGTAAAAAGTAACTAAGTAACGTAATTAGTCACTTTTTTAGGGAGTGACGCAATATTGTAACGCATTACTTTCCGTAAAAAGTAACTAAGTAACGTAATTAGTCACTTTTTTAGGGAGTGACGCAATATTGTAACGCATTACTTTCCGTAAAAAGTAACTAAGTAACGTAATTAGTCACTTTTTTAGGGAGTGACGCAATATTGTAACGCATTACTTTCCGTAAAAAGTAACTAAGTAACGTAATTAGTCACTTTTTTAGGGAGTGACGCAATATTGTAACGCATTACTTTCCGTAAAAAGTAACTAAGTAACGTAATTAGTCACTTTTTTAGGGAGTGACGCAATATTGTAACGCATTACTTTCCGTAAAAAGTAACTAAGTAACGTAATTAGTCACTTTTTTAGGGAGTGACGCAATATTGTAACGCATTACTTTCCGTAAAAAGTAACTAAGTAACGTAATTAGTCACTTTTTTAGGGAGTGACGCAATATTGTAACGCATTACTTTCCGTAAAAAGTAACTAAGTAACGTAATTAGTCACTTTTTTAGGGAGTGACGCAATATTGTAACGCATTACTTTCCGTAAAAAGTAACTAAGTAACGTAATTAGTCACTTTTTTAGGGAGTGACGCAATATTGTAACGCATTACTTTCCGTAAAAAGTAACTAAGTAACGTAATTAGTCACTTTTTTAGGGAGTGACGCAATATTGTAACGCATTACTTTCCGTAAAAAGTAACTAAGTAACGTAATTAGTCACTTTTTTAGGGAGTGACGCAATATTGTAACGCATTACTTTCCGTAAAAAGTAACTAAGTAACGTAATTAGTCACTTTTTTAGGGAGTGACGCAATATTGTAACGCATTACTTTGCGTAAAAAGTAACTAAGTAACGTAATTAGTCACTTTTTTAGAGAGTAACGCAATATTGTAACGCATTACTTTGCGTAAAAAGCAACTAAGTAACGTAATTAGTCACTTTTTTAGGGAGTGACGCAATATTGAAACGCATTACTTTTAAAAGTAACTTTCCCCAACACTGGTGATTATAATTAATGGCCTATAGACTTATGATAACACCAAACTCATATTCTGCTGATCTGCGAAAACCCAACAATATGGCCTAAATGAACATTATGGTAACGTTCCATTTAAATCATGAAAACATTATTTCTGAATGTTCTTGGAACACTCAAAAAATCCAAGTGTTTTTGAACATTTGTTCATAATATTGAGAGAACCTTGCTAGAATGTTAGCCACAGTTCTGAGAATGTTCCTAAAAAATCCTTAAATAACCAAATCTGATGACGCTTGTTCAAAATATCACTACAAATTTCAATCATGTACAGTTTTTTTCACAACATGAAGATTTTTCAAAATAAAAATAGTCATAAGGGTCATTTCTTAAATTTAAAAGCTGAATAAATAAGCTTTTCATTGATGTATGGTTTGGCCGAGACACAATATTGAGAAAATTGGCTTTAAAGTTGTCCAAATTAAGTTCTTAGCAATGCATATTTCTAATCAAAAATTATATTTACGGTAGAAAATGTACAAAATATCTTCATGGAACATGATCTTTACTTAATACCCTAATATCGCCTTTAAAGTTTTCCAAATTAACTTCTTAGCAAAGCATAATTACGACTGGTTTTCTATTCCAAGGTCACATATATGCATCAGCTTTAAATAATGCATCAAAATAAGTGTTAAATTTAGTTTAGTTAGTTAATAACGGAGTATTCAAAATATATCATTTAGAAAGAATAGTATTCATATAATCATATTTAAGAGTCTAAAACCCCATTTAATGTCAAATTTCTTTGCAAAATAATAACAATTAAAAAAAAGCATTTCCTTCTCTAGCTATAATTATGATATTTAAATGGTAATTTAAGTTAAAATCTAGAATGTTGCTACTGTATTTATGGTAATTTTTATTTTTTTTACCGTAAATGTTAGTTTTTTTAAGTGTATGTCAAAAATCATTAGAATATTAAGTAAAAATCATGTTCCATGAAGATTATTTTCTACTGTTAATATATATATATCAAAATGTAATTTTTTATAAATAATATTCATTGCTAAGAAATGTAAGTTAAAACCGTAAAATCTAAAACATTGCTACTGTATTTTTTATAGTAAAATAGTTTGTTTTTTTACCGTAAATTTTTGTTTGTTTGTTTGTTTGTTTGTTTTTTGGAGTGTATGTCAAAAATCATGTTCCATGAAGATTATTTCCTGCTTAAATATATAAAAATGTTGCATATTTTTTACGGTAAAATGGCTGCCGTTTTTATTTTTTACTGGAAATTTTACTGATTTTTATTTTTTACAGTATATGTAAAAAATCATTATATATGTGTGTGTATATATATATATATATATATATATATATATATATCAAAACTTATTTTTTGATTAGTAATATGCATTACTAAGAACTTCATTTCAACTTTAAAAGCAATTTTCTAATATTTTAATTTGTTTGCAAAAGATTCCATATTTTCAAATAGTTGTATCTCGGGCCAAATATTGTCCTATCCTTACAAACCATACATCAATGGAAAGCTTATTTATTCAGCTTTTTATGATGTATAAATCTCAATTTCCAAAAATGTACCCTTATGACTGGGTTTTCCTTAATCCAAAAAGTAATTGCACCATAATTGTTGGATTTGGATCAATAATATCTGTGTTTAGTACATGCTCGCTTTATCCAGACTGATCTGAGATCAGATGCTCCTCACAAACAGATGGCAGTCTGCAGTTAATTGAATATGTTGATTTCTCTCTCATAAATCACGGGATGATATTTAATAAAGGATTCAAAAGAGTCTAAAACCCCATTTAATGTCAAAGAATTTTGCAAATTATAACAATTAAAAAAAAAGAAAGCATTTCCTTCTCTAGCCATAATTCAGACCTTGAATCAGGATTAGACATCAAATGTCTTACATGTGAAAATGCGCTTAAAATGTGTAAAATGGGGGGGTTAAGGAAAATACACCTCTCCACTTTACTAATGGTTGTCAAAAGCAAAAATGCTGCAAAATGCATAAAATTTTGTAAGAAAGTAGGTTGTGAAAGAACAAAACAGACACCATTTTTGGCATTAGAACCACAGAGAAACAAGTATTGGATTGCATTCAACAGATACGATGCAGGTGGTGTTAGCATTTATTGTGGTCAAACAGAAGATTCAATGAAAGCTTGTTAGAGGATTAAAAAATAAAAAAAGGTACTTGCAATTTTTTTATCTCACTTGTGTGCAGTTCAGCCTTTTTTCTTGCAATCGTGAGTTTACATTTTTAAATTCTTTTAAGAGAGTTTATACAGTTGAAGTCAAAAGTTTACACACCCCTTGCAGAACCTGCAAAATAAGAGGGATCATGCAAAATGCATTATTTTTTTATTTAGCACTGACCTGAATAAGATAATTCCAATAAAAGACGTTCACATATAGTCCAAAAGAAAATATAATAGTTGAATTTATAAAAATGACCCTGTTCAAAAGTTTACATCCCCTTGATTCTAATACTGTGTTGTTCCTGAATGACCCACAGCTGTGTTTTTTGTTTAGTGATAGTTGTTCATGAGTCCCTTGTTTGTCCTGAACAGTTAAACTGTCTGCTGTTCTTCAGAAAAATCCTTCAGCTCACACAAATTCTTTGGTTTTCAGCATTTTTGTGTATTTGAACCCTTTCCAACAATGACTGTATGATTTTGAGATCCAGTTTTTCACACTGAGGACAACTGAGAGACTCATATGCAACTATTACAGAAGCTTCAAACACTCACTGATGCTCCAGAAGGAAAAAACATGCATTAAGAGCCGGGGGGTGAAAACTTTTGAAATTTGAAGATCATGGTAAATTTAACTAATTTTATCTTCTTGGAAACATGTAAGTATCTTCTGTAGCTTCTGAAGGGCAGTAATAACTGAAAAAAAAAATGTTATTTAGGCAAAATAAGAAAAATGCACACAACTTCATTATGTTCAAAAGTTTTCACCCCCGGCTCTTAATGCATGTTTTTTCCTTCTGGAGCATCAGTGAGTGTTTGAACCTTCTGTAATAGTTGCATATGAGTCTCTCAGTTGTCCTCAGTGTGAAAAGATGGATCTCAAAATCATACAGTCATTGTTGGAAAGGGTTCAAACACACAAAAATGCTGAAAACCAAAGAATTTGTGGGACCTGAAGGATTTTTCTGAAGAACAGCAGACAGTTTAACTGTTCAGGACAAACAAGAGACTCATGAACAACTATCACTAAACAAAAACACAGGAAACAACACAGGGATGTAAACTTTTGAACAGGGTCATTTTTATAAAAAATGTGTGGACTATATGTAAACATCTTTAATGTGAAATATCTTGCTCAGGTCAGTATACGAAATAAAAAATAACATGCATTTATATGATCCCTCTTATTTTGCTAAAAGAATGAACATTTTGCACGGTGCATGTAAACTTTTGACCAGCTTTATCTCACAATTTTGAAGCTTTTCTTGTAATTCAAATCATTGCTCTCGCATTACTGAACTTTTTTGGTCCCAATTCAGAATTGTGAGATATAAACTCTAATTATAATTGTGAGTTGCCCTTTTAATTTTAATGTTATTTCATCAAGCGTGCATCTGAGCCGAGGTCAGAGGTCAGTGAGTTTAAACCTGCGTTCATCAATTGTATTGTTAGATGTGTCTGTATTTCTCAACGTTTCATCGCAGATTCTGGCCTTCTTCAAAGCTTCAGAAGACTGGTGCTTTTCCAAAGAGTCAGAGAACGAATGCTCTTTGTGATTGTGTTGTGTGTGCGTCTGGTTCTTCATGTTTAAAGATGTTTTCTCCTGCGTCTGCAGCGTGTGTGTGCTGTTCGTGAGCGAGATCTCCAGCGGATGCTGATGGATGGACTCTCCTCGCCTCTCTGTTGATTCAGCAGTTGGATTCAGCACTTTCCAGGAAAATTACCTCCTCTTCAGGACGGATGAAGCTCGGCTGCGTGAGACGCTTCGGCGGGACCATCAATCCGTTAATAAAAGACGTTCAGATGTGCCGCATGCCAACGGAAACGTGTCAGAATTCACAGCGTCACACAGGAAGTGACACTTCGTATGTTCATACGGCTTAATTCTCATCAGTCGGACCTAATAATAACTGATATATTTGGTGAATGTCATCAAAGAGGATGCTGGGATGCGGTCTGTGTGCAGCTGATCTCTGGTCTGTGACAGACGGATGTTCATCGATGTTCAGACTGCAGCTCAGCTCACACTCTTCAACAAATATCTGTGTGTTTATTTCTCTAGCTCTTGCACAACACACTGTTTCAAAGCTTCCTATAAGCACTGCATCTCTACTGTGCGTCTAACAACATTCTGCAGAAGATCCTTCCTTAAGTGTTTACTTTTGAATGAAATGATCGTAGTAATCATATTTAATGCAATGCTTTAGACCTGTGGTTTTCTACCAGCAAACTACCAATGACAAACACAACTACTGAATTAATAAATGCAACCTTGGAGCACAAAAGTTGCACAGGAATATTTGTAGCAATAGCCAAAACTGCATTGCATGGGTCAGAATGACCAATTTTTCTTTTATGCCAGAAATCATTAGAATAGTAAAGATCATGTTCCATGGAGATATTTAGTACATTTTCTACCGTAAATATATTAAAACTTAATTTTTGATTGGTAATATGCATTGCTAATAATTTAATTTGCACAACTTGAAAGGCGATTATCTCAGTATTTAGATTTTTTTGCACCCGCAGATTTCCAAATATTGTTTTATCCTAACAAACCATACATCAATGGAAAGCTTATTTATTCAGCTTACAGATAATGTATAAATCTCAATAAAAAAAAGACCCTTATTGTGGTCCGTGGTCACATATAGGCAATAAATAAATGCATAAGTAAGTGTAAATTGAATTTTGTGGTGATTTATTTATTTATATTGACACTCACAGTTTCTGTTAATAATATTAATTATTATTATTATTGTTATATATGCAATTATAGAATGAATAGATGACTTACAAATTGTATTCTGGTACTAATTAAAGATTGCATGATGAAAATTGTAATTACTAACGAAATCTAATCTAAGTAACATATTCTGACTATTTTATAGATTACTTTTTACTAGGGCTGTCAAACGATTAATCGCGATTAATCGCATCCAAAATACAAGTTTATGTTTACATACTATGTTTGTGTACTGTGTATATTTATTATGTATATATAAATACACACACATGCATGTAGGAAATTATTAAGGAAAAATATTTTAGATTTATATCTAAAATATTTATATCTAAATATTTTTATTATATAATATTTTAGATTTATATTAAGGAAAAATATTTTAGATTTATATCTAAAATATATCTAAATATTTTTATTATATAATATTTTAGATTTATATTAAGGAAAAATATTTTAGATTTATATCTATAAGATTTATATTCAAATATTTTTATTATATAATATTTTAGATTTATATTAAGGAAAAATATTTTAGATTTATATCTATAAGATTTATATTCAAATATTTTTATTATATAATATTTTAGATTTATATTAAAGAAAAATATTTTAGATTTATATCTAAAATATTTATATCTAAATATTGTTATTATATAATATTTTAGATTTATATTAAGGAAAAATATTTTAGATTTCTATCTAAAATATATCTAAATATTTTTATTATATAATATTTTAGATTTATATTAAGGAAAAATATTTTAGATTTATATCTAAAAGATTTATATTCAAATATTTTTATTATATAATATTTTAGATTTATATTAAAGAAAAATATTTTAGATTTATATCTAAAAGATTTATATTCAAATATTTTTATTATATCATATTTTAGATTTATATTAAGGAAAAATATTTTAGATTTATATCTAAAATATTTATATCTAAATATTTTTATTTTATAATATTTTAGATTTATATTAAGGATATTTATTTATACTCTAAAATGTATACAGGTATAAATATATTTACATATAAATATTTAGTTTTAATATATACATGTATGTGTGTGTATTTATATGTACATAATAAACACACATATAGTATGTAAACAGAAACTTTTACTTTGGATGTGATTAATCGCGATTAATCGTTTGACAGCCCTACTTTTTAGCTAACTTGTTTCAATGTATTTAATTATTTATTACTGACATTGTAAAATGCATTAAACATTAAGCTTTTCAAAGCTAAATGACACACAGTAGAATTTTTAGAAACAAAATCTTATAGAAGCCTATAATTGTGAAATTGCTGCCATTGTGCGAATAATATGTAATCATATCATATTTGAAAAAAAAAAATTAACTGTAATCTGATTATGAGCAGTTTAAAATGTAATATAATCTAAGTATTTAATTTTCCATGATTACATGTAATCAGGCCAAAGACTGCATTTTTGGAATTATAAAATCAACTAGATAAAAAAAGTTTGTCAAGACAAACTTTAAGTTGGCTTGAGAAAGCCAGACCAGAAAGTTAAAAAAGTTTCTGAAGTTTAAAAAGTATAAAAAGTTTAAGAAGTTTAAAGTTAAAAGTAGTTTTAAAAGCTTAATGTTAGATAGATGGGTGGATGAATGGATAGATAGATGTAGAGATGCTAGCATGATTAGCAAGTTGCTAGCATGTTGTTAGCATGATTAGCATGTCACTAGCATGTTGTTAGCATTAATAGCATGTCACTAGCATGTTTCTAGCATTATTAGCATGTCACTAGCATGTTGCTAACATGATTAGCATGTCACTAGCATGTTGTTAGCATGATTAGCATGTCACTAGCATGTTGTTAACACATTTCTAGTATGACTAGCATTTCGCTAGCATGATTAGCATGTCACTAGCATGTTGCTAGCATGATTAGCATGTCACTAGCATGTTGCTAGCATTATGATTAGCATGTCACTAGCATGTTGCTAGCATTATCAACATGTCACTAGCATGTTGTTAGCACATTTCTAGCATGACTAGCATTTCACTAGCATGATTAGCAAGTTACTAATATGTTGTTAGCATTATTAGCAAGTTAGTAACATGTTGTTAGCATGATTAGCTAGTAACTTGCTAATCATGCTAACATGTTACTAACTTGCTAATCATGCTAACAATATATTAGTAACTTGCTAATCATGCTAGTGAAATGCTAGTCATGCTAGAAATGTGCTCACAACATGCTAGTGACATGTTACTAATGCTAGTGATATGCTAATCATGTTAGCAGCATGCTAGTGACATGCTAATCATGCTGTTGTTAGCATGTTTCTAGCATGATTAACATGTTAATAGCATGATTTTAGCATGATTAACAAGTTTACTAGCATGTTTATAGCATTATTAGCAAGTTACTAGCATGTTACTAACATGTTGCTAACATAATTAGCAAGTTGCTAGCATGTTTCTAGTATGATTAACATGTTGTTAGCATGTTTCTAGCATAATTAGCATGTTACTAACATAGAAACTTATTAATCATGCTAGAAACATGCTAGCAGCTTGCTAATCATGTTAACGTGTTTAGAATTATTAACATGATTAACATGTTACCAGCCAGTTGTTAGCATGTTTTTAGCATGATTAGCAAGTTACTAGCATGTTGTTAGCATGATTAGCATGTTGTTAGCATATTATTAGCATGATTAGCAAGTTAGTTTGAATGGATTATAACAGTAGATATTAGTCTGAAGGGATTGTGGGAGTTTTGTCAGTGTGAGTTTGAATAGTCTTGGCTCATTTGAACATTCCCTCAATGTAAGTCTATGGGATTTTTCCCAATTTTAATCGGCATTTTTAAGAAAACCGTAAGTCCGATCAGTTAGAAAAGATACAGCAACAGGAGTCAGATCAGTCTGAAGATCTGGGCTGAGTTTGACGTTTGTAGAGTTAAATCAGAAAATTTTGTCTAGGAAGAAAATAGCAGATCAGTAAGTTGGCTTTCTCAAGCCAACTTAAGGCAAGGCAAGTTTATTTATATAGCACATTTCATACACAATGGTAATTCAAAGTGCTGTACATAAAAGGAAATAAAATAATAAAAACATAAGGCGTGTTAAAATAATCACAAAAAAGTAATAACCACAACAGTAAAAACATTTAAAATGATTTTAAAAATTGATTTAAAATGAATTAAAACACATAAAATACAGTGCAAACAGTAATTAAGTACATTAAGTAATTTACCTGTATAAATTCCTAGTCCAAGTTCCTGTTAATAATAATTAAAATAATACATTTCCATATTATTTTAAACGGTCCTAATGTCATTTTTCAGTGTATGATGACTTGAAGATGTTTGTTTGTGGTGTTCATTTATATTTCTCTATGATGGTATTTTAATGAAACGTTATTTTTGACATACAGTAAAACTGTAATGGGTTGGACAGTATCTGGGAGTTTCAAAAGCATCATTCAATCCAGTGAGATCAGATGTTTTAGGTTTATGTTTCTCTGCAGGCCTCGCGTCGCGTGACCCTATGTATCGCGTAATGGATCTGACCGCTGAAAGACGCGACGCGTCCGAGTCACGTGGCCGCCGTGAAGGAATTCAGGCGAGTATATTTGGATCCTCGTGCTGTGTTTTGTCTTGTTGAATCCCGGTACCGCCGCGAGACCCGCAGACCCGTCCTCAGCAGGACCATCTGAGGGTTTGACGTCTGTTTGTCTGTTTTTAGCCGCTCTGGAGGAGAACCTGGCTGGGTTTTCCCGGTGCAGTCTGTCCTGGTCCTCCCAAATTAATCAGATTTACCGCGCCGGCCATATGTCGAGACAGCGTGTAACCTGCCCACCCTGATCCCAGATCAGCCTCCTCTGAACACAAGAAACCATCTCAGGTCAGCGCAGAACAACCGCTGACGGCTCCTGTTATTCAGAGGCTGATTAAACTATAGTTGATGAAACTATTTAAATCCAGATGAAATCTTGGTATCTGTTAAAGGAATAGTTCACCTAAAAATGTACTCACCTTCAGGCCATTCAAGATGAGGATGAGTTTTTCTTCATCAGATTTGTAGAAATGTGTCATTCCATCACTGACTCACCAATGGATCCTCTGCAGTGAATGGGTGCCGTCAGAATGAGAGTCCAAACTGCTGATAAAAACATCATCCGCAGTCCATCAGTTAACATCTTGAGAAGACAAAAGCTGAAACAAATCCATCAAGACGTTTTTAGCTAAAATACGAGTTCGTAATCCATAATAACGCCTTCTTTGTTGTCTCACATATTTGTTTAGAGCTGTTTTTTTTACTAGAGGAAGCGTTATTATGGATTTTACACTCTGAAAAACGTTGTAATGATGGATTTGTTTCATCTTTTATCTTTTCAAGATGTTAACTGATGGACTGCGGAAGGTGTTTTTATCAGCTGTTTGGACTCTCATTCTGACGGCACCCATTCACTGCAGAGAATCCATTGATGAGCAAGTGATTAAATGGCAAATCAAATCAAAGTATTTTGGCTTAACTTTGTCTGCTACTTGATAGCATTTTGACGAAATCCTCAAAACGTAGACTTAAAGCTATAGTTCACCCAAAAATAAACATTAGCTAAAAATGTGCTTAGCCATCCAAGATGTAGTTTGTTTCTTCATCAGATTTGTAGAAATGTGTCATTCCATCACTGTCTCACCAATGGATCCTCTGAAGTGAATGGGTGCCGTCAGAATGAGAGTCCAAACAGCTGATAAAAACATCATCCACACCACTCCAGTCCATCAGCTAACATCTTGAGAATCCAAAAGCTGAAACAAATCCATCATTAAGACATTTTTAGCTAAACTACGAGTATGTAATCCATAATAACGCTTCCTCCAGAAAAATGTCCATCTTCTGTTTTCTCTCAAAAATCCAGCCACATATTTGTTTAGAGCTGTTTTGGCTTGTAAACGGTGCTTGATCTGTGCAAATTTCTCTCCTGATTCAGACCACTTTTTTACTGGAGGAAGCGTTATTATGGATTTTAGACTCTTATAAATGTTGTAATTATGGATTTGTTTCAGCTTTTGTCTTCTCAAGATGTTAACTGATGGACTGGAGTGGTGTGGATTATTGTGATTTTTTTATCAGCTGTTTGGACTCTCATTTTGATGGCACCCATTCACTGCAGAGGATCCATTTGTAAGCAAGTGATGTATTGATGTAAACAAACTCATTTACATCTTGGATGGTCTAAGGATAAGCACATTTCTTATCTAATGTTTATTTTTGGGTGAACTATTCTTTTAAGTCATTGTTTTGAGGATTTTGTGAAAATGCTATCAAGTAACAGACAAAGTTAAGCCAAAATACTTTGATTTGATTTGTCATTTAATCACTTGCTCATCAATGGATTCTCTGTAGTGAATGGGTGCCGTCAGAATGAGAGTCCAAACAGCTGATAAAAACATCATTATCACCACTCCAGTCCATCAGTTAACATCTTGAGAATCCAA
The DNA here is from genome assembly GCA_033026305.1 of Cirrhinus molitorella. Classification (NCBI taxonomy): domain Eukaryota; kingdom Metazoa; phylum Chordata; class Actinopteri; order Cypriniformes; family Cyprinidae; genus Cirrhinus; species Cirrhinus molitorella. Next base: position 1,015,975 of record CM065138.1, on the reverse strand, counting down.
AAGCTGAAACAAATCCATCAAGACGTTTTTAGCTAAAATATAAGTCTATAATCCATAATAACACTTCCTCCAGAAAAATGGACATCTTCTGTTTTCTCAAAAATCCAGCCACATATTTGTTTAGAGCTGTTTTGGCTTGCAAACGGTGCTTGATCTGTGCAGATTTCTCTCCTGATTCAGACCAGACCACTTTTTTTTACTGCCGGAAGCGTTATTATGGATTTTAGACTCCATGTATTTAGTTAAAAATGTCTTGATGATGGATTTGTTTCAGCTTTTGTCTTCTCAAGATGTTAACTGATGGACTGGAGTGCTGTGGATTATCTGTGCATGATGTTTTTATCAGCTGTTTGATGCTTTTGGACTGTTTTGGCTTGTAAATATGTGCAGATTTCTCTCCTGATTCAGACCAGACCACTTTTTCACTGGAGGAAGCGTTTTTTTTGGATTATGGACTCTTATGGACTTGTTTAAAACGTCTTAATGATGGATTTGTTTCAGCTTTTATCTTCTCAAGATGTTAACTGATGGACTGGAGTGGTGTGGATTATTGTGGTGTTTTTATCAGCTGTTTGGACTCTCATTCTGACGGCACCCATTCACTGCAGAGGATCCATTGGTTAGACAGGGATGTAATGACGCATTTTTTCAAATCTGATGAAGAAACAAACTCATTTACATCTTGGATGGCCAAAGGATAAGCAAATATTTTAAGATAAAGTTTATTTTTGGGTGAACTATTTCTCTGCAGTGAATGGGTGCCGTCAAAATGAGAGTCGAAACATCTGATAAACTGTGGATTACTTGTGGATTATTGTGGTGTTTTTATCAGCTGTTTAGACTCTCATTCTGACGGCACCCATTCACTTTAGAGGATCCATTGGTGAGCAAGTGATGAAATGATGCATTTCTTCAAATCTGATGAAGAAACAAACTAATTTACATCTTGGATGGCCAAAGGATAAGCAAATATTTTAAGATAAAGTTTATTTTTGGGTGAACTATTTCTCTGCAGTGAATGGGTGCCGTCAAAATGAGAGTCCAAACATCTGATAAACTGTGGATTACTTGTGGATTATTGTGGTGTTTTTATCAGCTGTTTAGACTCTCATTCTGACGGCACCCATTCACTTCAGAGGATCCAGTGGTTAAAACATGTTGTTTCAGATGATCTTCGACTCTGAATCCAGTAAAAACTGTCTTTTATTTGTCTCTCCACAGGTGTTTAGGCCAGTAACGACTGCGCTGCTCTTCTAAGACGTCGCTAAATGTGCGACGCACCTTTAATGAGGTGCAACCGCGAGTCCTGAGGGGAAATACCACGGTAAGTCATCACCTCGCAAGGCCGCTGTCTATTACACCTGCCTTTGTGTCCAAATATTTACCTGAAACATGATGCGGCGAAGTCGAGCAGGTAATAAAGATTTAGAGCTCATCTGAGACTAAACAGAAACATCTTCTGTTCTCTTTCATCAATATAAGTTCGCTTTATTTTGATGTTTCTCTCAAGGGCTGCGCTCAGAATAGAACTCTAGCTCACTGCATACTGCACAGCGGTCGCTGGATACTGTCTGCCGTACATTTTAATAGTGTTTTGCAATAACTGATGTTTTAAGACAGTAGTGTGACACATTTTTCTCACTTGGCCTCATCATGTTGCATGCAATAAATAAAGGCGTTTAGCATTTTTAATCTAATAATTGCATTGTGGGATATTCAGTGCATTGTGTTCTGTCACATTTAGCCAACAAATGCAAACTTTTGCATGCTATGTGCTTTGGAAATAGTGTGCTATGAGCATCGGTTTATCATTAACTGTCTGACTCACTGATAAGTGTAGCCTTTATATTAATTTATGAACTATTTATTTTCACAGAAACACTTGTGACTCTTGTTGCTTTGCTCAGCTCTTAAAAAGATTTGATAGCTTGAATACAGGTCAGATTTCTGAGGATTTGATGAAATGATGAATTTATTTGAGCGAATGTTTTAATATCCACTTTTTACAGTGATATTTCACATTCACATTCTCTCCCAGATTAATTGATTTTCTCTACAGCGATATTGAATAAAGGTGGGTTATCAAGAGATTTTTTCTTTTAGAAATGAGTGCATCAATGAATCATCCACAGTAAGAGCAGAAACATGAATTAAGAGAGTCACTTTATCGCTCATGTTGAGTTTAAGTGCTCTTTACCACTAGGACAGAAGCTTTTTTACTCTCAAGCTTGACTTTTCAGGCGTATTCTTCATATCTTGATGTATTTATGACATTGCATTTGCATTTATGCATTTATCTGAAAGTCGGGAATCGAACCCATGACCGTATGAGTCGACCGTTATGTTGAATGTCATTCAAAGCAAAAATGAAAAGCATCACTGATGTATGATTCTGTCACGCTTTATTGTTGTTCTGTGTCAGTCAGGCTCATTGAGTTATGATTTATGAATTAGTGGTTAAGAGCAGCTAAATTTCTAATTAACCATTGTGTCAAGTGGCGAACGGGAGGAAACAAGCGTGTGGTCTTTCATAAATACTGCTGGAGAGGAGTACGACTTCCCAGCATGCAGTCTGAATGCGAATGACATTTTAGACACCTGCATTATGACTTCAAACACTCGGTTTGAACTGGAAAACATGCCAATTAGCTGTTTAACAAAAGGGAATCAGATACGATTCGTTCATTCTGCCATTACTGCACTAGATAACAGATTCAGGTTAGAAAAGCGTTTTGGGAACATTTTCTTGTGATTATAAAGTTACTTAACAGCTACAAAAACATTTTATTTTCACTCAAAATAGAACGTTTTTTGAACATTATTTTTAGCTTCTCTCAACAAGGTAAAGGTCACATTGATATACACTAGCAGTCAAAAGTTTAGACACATCCTCTCATTTAATGTTTCTAAAGAAGTTTCTTATGCTTATCAAGGCTGTTTTCACTTGATCAAAAATACTGGAAAAAAATTTATATTGTGAAATATTATTACGATGTAAATCTATGTTTTTCTATGTTAATATACATTAAAATTTAATTTATATCTTTAATTAAAGTTGAATTTTCAGAATCATTACTCCAGTCTTCCAGTCACATTATCGTTCAGAAATCATTCTAATATACTGATTTATTTTCAGTGATGGAAAATATTTTTTTGGAACCTTTGATATTTTTTCTGGATTTTTTTGGTCAATAAAAGGTTAAAACAGAACAGCATTTATTTAAAATAAAAAGGTTTTCTAACAATATACACTACTGTTCAAAAGTTTGGGGTCAGTACATTTTTATTCTTCCTTTTTTTGAAAGAAATTAATAGTTTTAATCACCAAGGATGTGTTCAGTTAATAAAAAGTGATAGCATAGATTTACATTGTTAGAAAGGATTAATATTTTGAATAAATGCTGTTCTTTTTAACTTGTTATTCATCAAAGAATCCTGAAAAAACAATCACAGGTTGCAAAAAAATATTTGTAATAATTCTAATAATAAATCAGCATATTAGAATGATTTCTGAAGGATCATGTGACACTTAAGACTGGAGTAACAGCTGATGAAAATTCAGCTTTGCATCACAGGAATAAATTATATTATAAATTATATTCAAATAAAAACCATTATTTTATATTGTAATAACATTTTGCAATATCACTGTTTTTGTTCTGTATTTTTGATCAAATAAATGCAGCCTTGATGAGCAGAAGAGACTTCTTTTGTGTGAATGTCCATAAAATATAAAAGATTAAAAAAAAGGAATTAAGGGAAATCAATAAATTATGAATAACTATTTAATAACAAAGCTATTGTGTAATAATAATAAATGTAGTCTGATGATGAGTATTTTAAAATGTAATTAAATCTAATTACAAGTACATAATTTTTAACATTTAAGAACTTTTTAAAATTAATATAACTCTACTGAATTAATATATATGTGACCCTGGAGCACAAAACCAGAGGTATATTTGTATCAATAGCCAAAAATACATTGTATGGGTCAAAATAATTTTAGATTTTTCTTTTATGCCAAAAATCAGGATACTAAGTAAAGATATTTTGTAAATTTCCTACCATAAATATATCAAATATATCAAAACTTAATTTTTTATTAGTAATATGCATTGCTAAGAACTTAATTTGGACGACTTTAAAAGCGATTTTCTCAATGCTTTGATTTTTTTGCACCCTCAGATTCGACATTTTCAATAGTATTATCACTTTCAGATAATATATATGTTAATGTAACAATAATTATGACTGGCTTTGTGTCAAACATATGAAATTGAGACAATAAATGTTGCATAGCCTACACTTTATGCCAGACTGACATGAAATCAACAAAATGTAAACAAACACAAAAGAACTCCTCGAGATTGCCATTTCCTACCATAAATATATCAAATATATCAAAACTTAATTTTTTATTAGTAATATGCATTGCTAAGAAGTTAATTTGGATGACTTTAAAGGCGATTTTCTCAGTGCTTTGATTTTTTTGCACCCTCAGATTCCAGATTTTCAATAGTATTATCACTTTCAGATAATATATATGTTAATTTAACAAGAATTATGACTGGTTTTGTGGACCAGGGTCACATATGTCAAACATAAGTAATTATTGAGACAATAAATGGTGCATAGCCTACACCTTACGCCAGACTGAGGTGAAATCAACAAAATGTAAACAAACACAAAAGCACTGGAGATTCATCAAATGCCATTTATTTGGAACGAGCGAGGCTAAAATAACATCACGTGACTGTGGTGTTTGTGCTTTGCTGGATAATGAGCTCCACACACTTGAAACCCAATAAAAAGGTTCCTGGCATGGTGCTGGAGAACATTATGAATAGCGACCTTCGATGTGGAGCGAACGCGCGTCTCAGCGGCGGCGGACGCGAGCGCGGTCTATAATGACGCGTCCTCATCGTATGGCTCATCATAATGTGTCATAAGCGCCGTGAGGGGCTCCATGTTTGAGCTCCATTGCTGCTGGAGTCATGAGAGGCTCTGTGGACCTTCCTCCTGTCTCACTGTCTCATCGCAAACTCTTGTGCACCCTCTGGTGCTTGCTAGACTCCAAAACTTCTTTGTGTTGCCTGCTTAGCAGATTGTCTTCCTTGTCTCTGAGGCTGCTCATTATTCAGAGACAGCCGGAGCTCAGGTCATCTGCAGCTGCTCTACTGGAGAAGAAGAAGAAGAAGGAGGAGGAGGAGGAGAAGCAGCAGAAGCGAGAAGGAAGATGGCGAACATCCTGCTGCTCTAGACCGGGAACAAGTTCGCAGAAGATCCAGGATCCAGCCGTGAGTATTCGGTTTCACAATCGTCCACATCTCGCCTCGCTCTTGACGCTCCATGATAGCGCGCGCTCGAGCTCGGGATCCGTGGAGAGGCGCTTTGGGAACGACCTGGGAACGCGCGTTTAATGCCTCCCAGGAGCAAGCCGTGGTGACCCGAGAGGAGCCCGAACCGAGCGAATCCTCCAAAAACCGGGCACCTTGGCGCTCGCGGAGCGGCGCGTCGCGTTGCTGGAGCGTCTCCTCCAGAGCGGCTTCGCGTCCGCTGCGTGTTTTCGTCAAACTGGGATCGCCGCGCCGCCGGTGAGGGCATTCGACGGGCGAAATGCGAAATGCGACGGGCGCCTTTGGAAGCCATTGCACGGATTTTGGAGCTCCGCGTCCATTAGAGCCGACGCGACGCGACGCGCCCGTGACGTGACCCGCCGCGTTTCAATGTGGCGACGTGCAAATAGCGCTCTTGTTGTTTTTCCGCGACGGGCTCCAGGTGTTTGTCGCCGCAGGTGTAGAATGACACCGAGGGCTCCTCCAGTAAAATGGAGTCTCGCTGGAGTCTGGAGAACAAAGGTTGACTTTCTCCTGCTGCCACTGGCCACTGCATGGAGCCGGACGCGCGTTTGGTGACACATTTCACGCTCGTTTGCACTTTTTCCCCCCACTCTATTCGGCGTGAAGTTTCCCCAAGATGTTTTTAATCGCACGCACGCTTCAAACGCTGGCTTGCTCGTGAGTTTAGCGTGTTTGCGCTGGTCTGTAAGCTTCTACGGTGGCCTACAGACGCTCCTCACGTACACTTTGTGTGCTGTGGAAGATCTCGGCGCCTCAGAAAATAACTTTAGTTTCATTTTGGAATTTTGTGGATGAGCTCGTGCGTGCATGCATGCTCTCTGCGTTGAAGATTAGAACTAATGCTCAACTTTTCTTTTATATCTGTCTATAACTGTGTATTTATGCATGCATGCTTCTCTTTAGGCACCTGTGTTGTTTGGGAGCAAATCTGAAGCTTGTGCTTGGGAGTGAAGCTGAATGTTTGTGCACTTCTCCGGCCGTAGTTTAATAATCTAGACATGCATGTGTGATTGTGATTGTGACACATTCAGCGTTGCACACCATCAAAGCTTTTTTTGGTGAAAGGCGGTTGTTTCTCCATTGGCTCTCTGTGAGTGTGTGTGTGTGTGTGTGTGTGTGTCCTTCTGCAATCGCTCTGGCCACTGTGAAATCCCGCTGACAAAGACAGCGCGCTACACACACACACACACACACACACTCTCTCAATGCGACAGACGCAGGCCAGAGGAACTCAAAATGGTGGCACGTCTCCCATGTCAGGGCAAACAGGTTCTCTCACATGAAGGTTACTGGCTGTTTTTAAGGCCCTGCTGCTGTCTGATGTTTCTAAGCAGGTTCTTTGTGGTTTATCTCGGCTGTGAGATCACTCTTTGTAGTCGTTTCAATGAGACAAAAAGCATGTTGTGTTTTATGGATTTGCAACCTAGCTATGTGTGTATGTGTGGGTGTGATGGATTAGTTTGCCTTCGCAACCCGTTCGTCCAAGTTCTTCCACCTCCAAATCGCTCTTAGGTTTGTTTGGGATGGATTCTAGGGGGAAAATGTCTGTACTTTCACAGTAATGACTTTGATCTGGTCGAGTGTCTGACCTGGAAAAGCTAAAAGCCGTCTTATGCAACTGTTGAGCGCGCGGCGATGGCTCACGGTTCAAGCTCACCGCTGACCCACTTTCCATGAAGATCCAGTCTAAAGCCTGTTCAGCTCGCCAGAGGAGCGTTTGATTGCACACTTGGTTCGTTTTTGGGTAAAATAGCCCACTGGGGAGAACATTTACTGTCTGTTTACTGAACAACGACTGCTTTTGTTGTAGTATTTTTGCCCGAAAGTTTGCCGTCCAGGATTTTATGCGTCAAATCTGTTTATGACTCTCGGTGAAGCTTATTGCACGTCTTTTATTGTCTCTCTGTCGTGTTGAACACCGAAAACGAATGAATGGGCACAAAGGCATCATCTATTTTTAATGATAAGCCAATGAGGGTGAAGTTAACAGGGTAAACATGAGCTGTTCCAAACCCTAGTGAGCTGCCTACCTAGACGGCTTGTTCTGATGCTCTTCACCGTGTTTGAGAAGCGTCAAGTGTGTTTAGATGGCATTTTCACAGTGCATATAGTTTTTAAAGCAAGCATGCGTATTCAGTACCTCAACTGAACAAGAAAATCTTATTATTTTACCTAGTGTTAGTGTGATTTTAGTAGTTTTGAGTAATTCTGAACTATAGATTGAGTCTCTGATAACTCAAGTTGTTTCCAAGTGGATAACTCTAGTGTATGCATATAGTGTGCACTTTGTACGATCCATTTACCGGTGAGCTTTTTGAACTATTTCCTAGTTCCTCGAGGTGGCAATTCTGTCAAAGTTAGTGGAGAATAACAATACATGAAATTGATGAGGAGACCACAAATAGAGCAAAAAAAATGGATGAAGGTGCTCTTTCTATTGCACACACATTAAAATAGACTATACTTTGTATACTTAAGTTTATGCATTACTCTTACTTCACTAACTTGTAAGCAAATTGCACATGAAGTGAAGTTGTATTTATTAACGTGAAACTGAATTCTAGATGATGCATGAGTATTTCATTACTGACTGTCGACTAGTCTTCAATAAGATTGAGTTTTATTTGTTTTTGCAGCGATATTGATATTAAGATTTGTGTAATTTCACTGGCGTCTAAAATTGTTTTTTTTTCATTATTAGGGCTGCACAATTTGGGGGAAAAATCAAGTTGCAATTTTTTTTTTTTCTTGACGACAATTGGGATTGCAATTATGTGGCTATAAAATAATACATTACTTGTTATTTTAAATGATAAAAAAAATATTTAATGTACATTAAGTTAATTATTAAAATTAATAATTCTAAAACTACTAATTCTTTTATATTCATTACAGCTTCAATTAAACAAGAAAATGTTGTTTTATTTTGTGTGCAATTTATAATTGTGGCTATAAAATGCATTACTTATTTTAAATGATTAAAAAAAAAAAATTAAATGTAATGTACATTAAGTTTATTAAAGTATTAATTATTCTAAAACTACTAATTCTTTTATATTCATTACAGCTTCAATTAAACAAGAAAATGTTGTTTTATTTTGTGTGCGATTTATAATTATGTGGCTATAAAATACTTATTTTAAATGATTAAAAAATAAACATTAAATGTAATACATTGTTTATTAATTATTAAAATTAATTCTAAAACTACTAGTTCTTTTATATTCATTACAGCTTCAATTAAACAAGAAAATGTTATTTTATTTTGTGTGCAATTTATAATTATGTGGCTATAAAATACTTATTTTAAATGATTAAAAAATAAATATTAAATGTAATACATTGTTTATTAATTATTAAAATTAATTCTAAAACTACTAGTTCTTTTATATTCATTACAGCTTCAATTAAACAAGAAAATGTTATTTTATTTTGTGTGCGATTTATAATTATGTGGCTATAAAATACTTATTTTAAATGATAAAATAAATATTAAATGTAATACATTGTTTATTAATTATTAAAATTAATTCTAAAACTACTAGTTCTTTTATATTCATTACAGCTTCAATTAAACAAGAAAATGTTATTTTATTTTGTGTGCAATTTATAATTATGTGGCTATAAAATACTTATTTTAAATGATTAAAAATAAACATTAAATGTAATACATTGTTTATTACTTATTAAAATTAATTCTAAAACTGCTAATTTTTTTTTAATATTCATTACAGCTTCAATTAAACAAGAAAATGTTATTTTATTTTGTGTGCAATTTATAATTATGTGGCTATAAAATACTTATTTTAAATGATAAAATAAATATTAAATGTAATACATTGTTTATTAATTATTAAAATAAATTCTAAAACTACTAGTTCTTTTATATTCATTACAGCTTCAATTAAACAAGAAAATGTTATTTTATTTTGTGTGCAATTTATAATTATGTGGCTATAAAATACTTATTTTAAATGATTAAAAAATAAACATTAAATGTAATACATTGTTTATTAATTATTAAAATTAATTCTAAAACTACTAGTTCTTTTATATTCATTACAGCTTCAATTAAACAAGAAAATGTTATTTTATTTTGTGTGCAATTTATAATTATGTGGCTATAAAATACTTATTTTAAATGATAAAATAAATATTAAATGTAATACATTGTTTATTAATTATTAAAATTAATTCTAAAACTACTAGTTCTTTTATATTCATTACAGCTTCAATTAAACAAGAAAATGTTATTTTATTTTGTGTGCGATTTATAATTATGTGGCTATAAAATACTTATTTTAAATGATTAAAAAATAAACATTAAATGTAATACATTGTTTATTAATTATTAAAATTAATTCTAAAACTACTAGTTCTTTTATATTCATTACAGCTTCAATTAAACAAGAAAATGTTATTTTATTTTGTGTGCGATTTATAATTATGTGGCTATAAAATACTTATTTTAAATGATTAAAAAATAAATATTAAATGTAATGTACATTGAGTTTATTAAAATGAATTATTCTAAAACTACTAATTCATTACAGCTTCAATTAAACAAGAAAATATTATTTCACCTAGTGTTTTGTGATGATTTAGTAGAGCTTTATGTAAGTCACTAAGCAGCATGAAATGAACTGAACTGTGAGACAAGTCTCTGAGAACTCAAGTGATGTTCATATGACACCTATGTAGACAGCAGGAAGCTCACTAGTGTTCAGAAACAGCTGTACTTTTAGTACCTGTTGAATTGATTTCATGTTTAAAGCATCTGCTGTTAGTGAGTGTTTTGTGTTGGGAACTGCGGCTGTCATGAATGCAGTGTTATTTTCCAGATGTGCGTTATGCTCATCTGCGGATGGAATGGTTTATGGCTTTACCTAATGTTTATTAAAACAGGACGAGTTTGTAATAGCTGATATTTAGATGTTTCTCCAGCATTAGACAACCCTACCACTGTTGATTATTTCTCTATTGGCTTTGTTTTCTGTTTTTCCGATGGGAAAAGCGTTTCACGAGGTCATTGTTCCCAGTGTTGTCATCCAAATAATGTGCAAATTAAACACCAAAAAAATAAAAGATACAGTGCTGTTGGAAAATGTCCGAAACCTTTAAGAATTTTCTATATTTCTGGCTAAATATGACCTGAGCATCATCTGATTTTCATTCAAGTCCTGAAAGTAGACAAAGAGAGCCGAATCCAGCAAGTGTTGGATATAATATGAAATATAATATATATATTTTTTTAAAAAGAAGTAGCCAGTAACCAGTAACAATACATGAAATACTAATGTTTATTAAAACAGGACGAGTTTGTAATAGCTGATATTTAGATGTTTCTCCAGCATTAGACAACCCTACCACCTTTGATTATTTCTTTATTGGCTTTCTGTTTTTCCGATGGGAAAAGCGTTTCACGAGCGCATTGTTCCCAGTGTTGTCATCCAAATAATGTGCAAATTAAATGCCAAAAATGCATCATCTGATTTTCGTTTAATTTCTGAAAGTAGACAAAGAGAACTGAATCCAACAAGTGTTGGATATAATATAAAATATAATATACTTTTTTTTTTTTTTTTTAAAAGAAGTAACCAGTAACAATACATGAAATACTAATGTTTATTAAAGTTTTCTGTTTTTCCGATGGGAAAAGCGTTTCACGAGGTCATTGTTCCCAGTGTTGTCATCCAAATAATGTGCAAATTAAACGCCAAAAAAATAAAAGATACAGTGCTGCTTGAAAATGTCCGAAACCTTTAAGAATTTTCTATATTTCTGGCTAAATATGACCTGAGCATCATCTGATTTTCATTCAAGTCCTGAAAGTAGACAAAGAGAGCCGAATCCAGCAAGTGTTGGATATAATATGAAATATAATATATATATTTTTTTAAAAAGAAGTAGCCAGTAACCAGTAACAATACATGAAATACTAATGTTTATTAAAACAGGACGAGTTTGTAATAGCTGATATTTAGATGTTTCTCCAGCATTAGACAACCCTACCACCTTTGATTATTTCTTTATTGGCTTTCTGTTTTTCCGATGGGAAAAGCGTTTCACGAGCGCATTGTTCCCAGTGTTGTCATCCAAATAATGTGCAAATTAAATGCCAAAAAAATCAAAAGATGCAGAGCTGAAGAATTTTCTGTATTTCTGGCTAAATATGACCTGAGCATCATCTGATTTTCGTTTAATTCCTGAAAGTAGACAAAGAGAACCGAATCCAACAAGTGTTGGATATAATATAAAATATAATATACTTTTTTTTTTTTTTTTTAAAGAAGTAACCAGTAACAATACATGAAATACTAATGTTTATTAAAGTTTTCTGTTTTTCCGATGGGAAAAGCGTTTCACGAGGTCATTGTTCCCAGTGTTGTCATCCAAATAATGTGCAAATTAAACGCCAAAAAAATAAAAGATACAGTGCTGCTTGAAAATGTCCGAAACCTTTAAAAATTTTCTGTATTTCTGGTTAAATATGACCTGAGCATCGTCTGATTTTCATTCAAGTCCTGAAAGTAGACAAAGAGAACGAATCCAACAAGTGAGTTTTTTCTTTTTTTTTATAATTTATCTATTGAGAAAACAATCCAGTGCTACATATCTGTGTTGCAAAAGTATGTGAATCATTGCTTTCAGTATTTGGTGTGAGAACAATGCATTGTTCCATCAATGAAGGCCAAGATGACAGGCCCAAGCCATGAAACTGCCACCACCATGTTTCACAAATGGGACGGGATTCTTAAGCTGGAATGCTCTCTGAAAATAATAGCTTCTCATTCAAACCAATACGTTCTATTTTGCTTTTATCCATCCGTTAAACCTTATAGTCCTCTCCAATAGTCCTCTGGCTTGTCCACATGACCTTTAGCAAGCAGTTTTCTTTTTGGAGAACAGTGGCTTGCTTTTTGCAACTCCATTAGTTGCTCGATGTTGGACTCATGAACATGAACATTAGCCAAAGTGAGAAAGATCTTGCTTAGTTGCCCTGGACTGTGAAATTTTGTGGTGTCCAAACTCTTTAGAGTTGGTTTTGAAACCTTTTGTAGCCTGATGAGCAACATCAACTCCTCAGTGATCTCCTTTGTTCGTGACATGATTCACTTCCACAAACATGATCAGTCTTTGATGGATCCCTGTTGTTTGACTGACATTTGATAGTCATTGCATTGAGTGAAAACACATCTGCACAAACAGACTCTAATTTCACCTTTAAATTATCTGCTAATCCAAGAGATTCACATACTTTTGCAATGCACAGATATGCAACACTAGATCATTTTTCTCAATAAATAAATGACAAAAAAAAAAAAAATATATATATATATATATATATATATATATATATATAAAAAATTCTCAATGTTTGATTTGGTTCTCTTTGTCTACTTTCAGGAAAATCTGATGATGTTTTGGGTCATATTTATGCAAAAATATCAAAAAATCGAAAGGGTTCACAAACTTTCAAGCAGCAATCTATGTAGACGATGCAAAAATATACATTTAATAAACCGTGAAAAATATAATAATGAAGCTGCATTTATCATTAATCTAAGAATAATCTAACCTGTTTTAACAATATTTTTTTTTTTTAAAAGAAGTGACTTTTACAATTTGTATTTTAAAACGAACAACAGCTGCTTGTCTAAAGGACAAGTATAAATCACTAAAAAAAAAAATTCTCTAGTGTATGGTTATAGTGTGCACTTTGTACAATCAGTTTACTGGTGAGTTATTTGCACTATTTCCTAGTGAAAAACAAATTTGAACGACAACAAACAACTGGAGACCAATAACAATACACAAAATTAATGAGGAGTTTAAAAAAGACTACAAATAGTGCAAATATTGGACGAAGACGACTCTTTTTAGTGCACACTCATTAAAATAAACTATACTATGTATACTTAAGTTTATGCATTACTCTTACTTCACTAACTTGTAGACAAATTGCACATAAATGATCGAGTGAACTTGTATTTACTAGCGTGAAACTGAATTCTAGATGATACATGAGTTATTTTATTATTGACTGTTGACTAATCTTTAATAAAATTGAGTAGGATTCATTTTTGCAGCAATATTAATAATTAGATTTGAAATTTCACAGTTTAGAATAGTTTTTGTCATGTTGGTTGTCAATTATTTTCATTATTATTTTTAGGGCCGCACAATTTTGTGGAAAAATCAAGTTGCATTTTTTTTTTAGTGCTGTCAAACGATTAATCGCATCTGAAATAAGTTTGTTTACATACTATATATTTGTGTACTGTGTATATTTATGTATATATAAACACAAACACATGCATGTATATATTAAGGAAAAATATTTTAGATTTATATCTGAAACATGTATATTTATTTATAATCTAAATTGTATGCAGGTATAAATATATATACATATAAATATTTAGTTTTAATATATACATGTATGTGTGTGTAGTTATATGCACATAATAAATATACAAAGTAAACATGCATATGGTACGTAAACACTTTTATTTTGGATGCGTTTATCGCGATTAATCGTTTGACAGCCCTATTTTTTACATTTATTTATTTTTTGACAACTATTGGGATTGCAATTTAAACTGATTTTATTTTGTGTGCGATTTTATAATTATGTGGCTATAAAATAATAATACAATTCTCGTTGTTGTTGTTTTTTTTTAAAAAAACATAAAATATTAAACAATTGAGTTTACAAATAATAAATAATACTAAAACTACTAATTCTTTTGTGTTCATTACAGCTGCAAAAAAAAACTACTGCTACTATTATTATTAATGGTTTTCTTAATTTATTTTCATTGGTGGGAAGCCATATTGAGGTTTTATTTCGATAAATGATGCAGGTTTAATCAATGTTTTGGGTTTGTTGTTTCAGCGTGTGAAAGGCGAGTCAGATAAAGCGGACATATGAGCTTGAACTCTGATCTTAAATTGTATATATATATATAATACATATAAATATTTAGTTTTAATATATGCATATATGTGTGTGTAGTTATATGCACATGATAAATATACAAAGTAAACACAGTACATAAACAAACCTTTATTTTGCATGTGTTTAATGGCGATTAATCGTTTGACAGCACTATTTTTTATAATAACCTCATTTTGAGGTTTTATTTCGATAAATGATGCAGGTTTAATCAATGTTTTGGGTTTGTTGTTTCAGCGTGTGAAAGGCGAGTCAGATAAAGCAGACATATGAGCTTGAACTCTGATCTTACGGATTTTTCCAGGCCATGGATGTTTGTGTGCAAGGAGTAATGTGGTGATTTCATTTGAATAATTTTGAATGTCAAAGGCTGCTTGTGTTATTAATAAGGCGGGCGATGTGCAGAAGCGTCCCGTGGCTGCAGGCCATCTTCTGCTTTCTTCGGGTCACCTTAATTACTCTCATTGTCCATGCAGACTTTGCGTCGCAAACGATGCCGTCGCCAGCTTCGTTTCAGACGTTCCTCCTAAAATTCGTTTTGAGATCTTTGACTGATTGCAGGCTTCACTAAGGAGACGCACGTGACTTCGAGTGCTTTCCTGCAGGAGAAGCGTGCTGCGTTTCAGATTGTTTTTAAGGACGCCGCTCGTTCCAGGGAGCTGAAGGGCTTCCATTTTGATGGTCGACTGATCTGAGCTACAAAATGGACCTTTCAGTCGGACGAGGGCCGCTGAAGGAGGCAGAAACTCACAGAAGCGCTGAAGTTTAGAGTTGTTCCTCAGGCGGCCCTGACAGAGAGAGAAGCGAGACACACAAAAGCCAATTGAAATGGTCCAGTGGACGCTTTCTTGACGTGATGCATTGGTTTCTGGAGTCTCACACACACACATATATGCGTGAGGAGCACTTTCAGTCTTATCTAAAGAAGCCATAAGTTATATAACGTTCTGCTGGACATTAGAAACTGAGCCTCTGGTTAAGAGTGACTGCGTGCTGCGTTTATTTACGTAACCTCGTGGGTCATAATTAGCTGTGCTGAACGCTTGTTTTAATTTAGAAAACCAGTAGCCTGACAGTTTAAAGAGCGATATTTCAAACAAACACTAATCTAGACCCTAATTGTCCAAATTATTCGTACACTGCAAAAAATGCCTTTCTTACTTAGAGCTTTTGTCTTGTTTCCAGCCAAAATATCCAAGAAGGATTTTCTAGACAAGTAAAAATTATTGTCTTGTTTTCAGAAAAAAAACCTAAAAATGAAGTGAGTTTTTGCTTAAAACAAGCAAAATAATCTGCCAATGGGGTAAGCAAAATAATCTAGTATTCTGCTTGAAATACGATTATTTTGCTTGTTTTAAGCAAAAACTCACCTCGTTTTCTGAAAACAAGAATCATTTTGACTCGTCTAGAAAATCCTTCTTGTTTTTAGATATTTTGGCTGGAAACAAGACAAAAAATCTAAGTAAGAAAAGCATTTTTTGCAGTGTTTTGCTAGAAACCATGTGAGCACTTAAGAATTGTCTGTATTTTAGCATTGATTTAAGGAAAAAATCAAATTGCGACTTTTTGGATAACAATTCTGTTTGTACATTATATAACCTGACAGTTTGAAGAGTGATATTTCATACAAACACTAATCTAGACACTAATAATTTTTCATTTTAATTGTCCATTATTAATTCACTGGATTATACATTATTCATACACTGCAAAAAATGCTTTTCTTAGAGTTTTTGTCTTGTTTCCAGCCAAAATATCCCAAAATTCTTAAAACAAGTAGGATTTTCTAGACGAGTCAAAACGGTTGTCTTGTTTTCAGAAAAAAAACCTCAAAATGAAGTGAGTTTTTGCTTAAAACGAGCAAAATAATCTGCCAATGGGGTAAGCAAAATAATCTAGTATTCTGCTTGAAATAAGATTATTTTGCTTGTTTTAAGCAAAAACTCACCTCGTTTTCTGAAAACAAGACAATCATTTTGACTCGTCTAGAAAATTCTTCTTGTTTTAAGAATATTTAGATATTTTGGCTGGAAACAAGACAAAAACTCCAAGAAAAGCATTTTTTGCAGTGTATGAATAATGTATAATCCAGTGAATTAATAACGGACAATTAAAATTAAAAATTAGGGTCTAGATTAGTGTTTGTTTGAAATATTGCTCTTCAAACTGAAAAACTAAAAGTCGCAATTAGATTTTTTTTCCTTAAATCAAAGCTAAAATACAGACAACTCCTAAGTGCTCACACGGTTTCTAGCAAAACACTCCAAAAAATGCTTTTCTTGGAGTTTTTGTCTTGTTTCCAGCCAAAATATCTAAATATTCTTAATACAAGAAGGATTTTCTAGACAAGCAAAAATGATTGTCTTGTTTACAGAAAACAAGGTTTTTGCTTAAAACAAGCAAAATAATCTTATTTCAAGCAGAATACTAGATTATTTTGCTTGTTTTAAGCAAAAACTCACTTCATTTTGAGGTTTTTTTTTTTCTGAAAACAAGACAACCGTTTTGACTCGTCTAGAAAATCCTTCTTGATTTAAGAATTTTTGGATATTTAGATATTTTGGCTGGAAACAAGACAAAAAATCTAAGTAAGAAAAGCATTTTTTGCAGTGTAGTGCTAGAAACCATGTGAGCACTTAAGAATTGTCTGTATTTTAGCATTGATTTAAGGGAAAAAAATCAAATTGCGACTTTTTGGATAGCAATTCTATTTGTACATTATTTGATGACACAAAAAAATATTAATAGGTCCAGTTCCAGCAGTAATACAGAAGATGCTTGAGCCAAGACTGTATTTCGTTGTTTTGTTCCAGAAGTAGGATGTGGCCGTCTCCGTTCTGTTGGTTCCTCTAACCACAGATCAGACTGATATCTCATCCAGAACGCTGCTTCATTTGTGTTTCATTTGTGTACCGTTTATTCTGAGACTCGGAGACCACAAGATGAACTTTTCTCCTCTTAGCAGTGTGTGAGAAACCTACATGACGCACAGTAAAAGCCTGCTCATCCAGACACGCGTTCCTCTTCTTGTTTTGTGTCATCATGACTCTGTTTTATAGCTGTCTAATATGACAGCGAGAGGAGTTTATAACAAAGGATCTCAACCAGGCGTCCACAGGATGAGCTAATATATTTAGGTTGTGTTATTTAAACACTAATGTTTCTGAAGTCTGTCTTCTGCTCACCAAGTCTGCATTTATTTGATTAAAAATACTGTAAAATTGTAAAATATTATTTAGATTTTTAATATCCGTTTTCTTTGTGAATATCTGTTAAGTTGTAATTTATTTCTGTGATCAAACCTGGATTTTAAGCATGAAAAACATGGTCTTTCAGAAAGCATTTTAATTTGTGACACTGGAGCACAAAACCCGTCTTAAGGGTCTTTTTGTTCAAAATTTAAGATTTTTACATTTCCATTTGATCAGGTTTCCCAAGGGTCATACAATTTCTGGAATATCATGACATTTTTAAAGGTCTATTCCAGACATTTCAGGGAATTTTTGTTTGTTGCTTTAAATTATTTGTTTCCATTTTTCAGAATGTAAATTTTCTATTCCGTATTTTGTTTTATCGCATTGTTTCACATGTTTTTTTTCTATTGTTATGGTTATGAAAGCATAAAAACCACAAATTCATTTCTGTGGAAAAGTACAGAAAAATATCAAAGTGCATTTAACAGGTAAAAGCAACAACAACAACAAAAACTGTACTAAAAACATCTGTGAACAAGTAAATATAGCTTACAAATAGATAGATCTGTTCAAATTCAGCTTTTAGTCAGTGAAAGTCAGGAAAAAGTCAGGAAATTTAATGTTTGGCTTAAAGTGGGAGCCCTGATTGATGCAATGACAATATTTGGCTGAGATACAGCTATTTACTAAATATTGAGAAAATTTGCCTTCAAAGTTGTCCAAATGACATTCTTAGCAATGCATATTACTAATCAAAAAATAATCTATTTATGGTAGGAAATTTTTAACTTTAAAATCAATCATTTTGACCCATGGCTATTGCTACAAAGAGTTTTTAGATTATTAGCCCAATATTTTGTGGAAACCATGATACGCTTTCATTCAAATGTTTAAAAAAATAATATAAATGTTTACTTTTATTTGTCAGGGACATGTTTAGCTCCTCAAAAGTGCCTAAATGTATCATGGTTTCCATAAAACGGTTTAATTCTAATCAGAAATGTGTCTTGAGCTGCAAATCTTCATATTAGATTGGTTTCTGACAAGTTAATATTTCATTATAATGCTTACGTTGGGCCTAAAGTCCAAAAAGTTGCTGTTTTGGATCATGATGTGGATGTTTCAGAGAAAGCACGTTCATCTGTGTTATTTTCTGGAATATCATGGAATTTTTAAAGGTCTATTTCAGACATTTCAAGGAATTTTTTTTTTGTCAAAGTCATGGAAAATCATGGATTTTTGTTTGTTGCTTTAAATTATGTTTCCATTTATCAAAATGTAAATTTTCTGTTCTGTATTTTGTTTTATCGCATTGTTTCACGCGTTTTGCCTTTGTTATGGTTATGAAAGCATAAAAAACATAAATTAATTTCTGTGGAAAAGTACAGAAAAATATAAAAAGTGCATTTAACAGGTAAAAGCAACAAAAAAAGTGAATATGTGTGTGTTTTGTACTAAAAACATCTGTGAACAAGTAAATATAGCTTACAAATAGATAGATCTGTTCAAATTCAGCTTTTAGTCCGTGAAAGTCAGGAAAAAGTCAGGGAATTTGATGTTTGGCTTAAAGTGGGAGCCCCGATTGATGCAAGGACAATATTTGGCTGAGATACAGCTATTTACTAAATATTGAGAAAATTTGAAGTTGTCCAAATGACATTCTTAGCAATGCATATTACTAATCAAAAAATAATCTATTTATGGTAGGAAATTTTTAACTTTAAAATCAATCATTTTGACCCATGGCTATTGCTACAAAGAGTTTTTAGATTATTAGCCCAATATTTTGTGGAAACCATGATACGCTTTCATTCAAATGTTTAAAAAAATAATATAAATGTATACTTTTATTTGTCAGGGACATGTTTAGCTCCTCAAAAGTGCCTAAATGTATCATGGTTTCCATAAAACGGTTTAATTCTAATCAGAAATGTGTCTTGAGCTGCAAATCTTCATATTAGATTGGTTTCTGACAAGTTAATATTTCATTATAATGTTTACGTTGGGCCTAAAGTCCAAAAAGTTGCTGTTTTGGATCATGATGTGGATGTTTCAGAGAAAGCACGTTCATCTGTGTTATTTTCTGGAATATCATGGAATTTTTAAAGGTCTATTTCAGACATTTCAAGGAATTTTTTTTTTTGTCAAAGTCATGGAAAATCGTGGATTTTTGTTTGTTGCTTTAAATTATGTTTCCATTTATCAAAATGTAAATTTTCTGTTCCGTATTTTGTTTTATTGCATTGTTTTACGCTTTTTGCCTTTTTTATGGTTATGAAAGCATAAAAAACATAAATTAATTTCTGTGGAAAAGTACAGAAAAATATCAAAGTGCATTTAACAGGTAAAAGCAACAAAAAAAGTGAATATGTGTGTGTTTTGTACTAAAAACATCTGTGAACAAGTAAATATAGCTTACAAATAGATAGATCTGTTCAAATTCAGCTTTTAGTCCGTGAAAGTCAGGAAATTTGATGTTTGGCTACAGCTATTTAATAAATATTGAGAAAATTTGCCTTCAAAGTTGTCCAAATGACATTCTTAGCAATGCATATTACTAATCAAAAAAAAAATCTATTTATGGTAGGAAATTTTTAACTTTAAAATCAATCATTTAAAGACCCGTGCAATGTATTTTTGGCTATTGCTACAAATAAGATGCATAAACGAATAAACCTTTTAGATTATTAGCCCAATATTTTGTGATACGCTTTCATTCAAACATTAAAAAAAGAATATAAATGTATATTTTCATTTGTCAGGGACATGTTTAGCTCCTCAAAAGTGCCTAAATGTATCATGGTTTCCATAAAACGGTTTAATTCTGATCAGAAATGTGTCTTGAGCGGCAAATCTGCATTTTTGAATGATGCATTATGGTATTAACGTTGGGCCTTTAAATGCAAAAAGTTGCTGTTTTCGATCATGAATGGATGTTTCAGAGAAAGCACGTTCATCTGTGACCATTTTTAAAGGTCTATTTCAGACATTTCAAGGATTTTTTTTTTTTTTTTTGTCAAAGTCATGGAAAATCATGGATTTTTGTTTGTTGCTTTAAATTATGTTTCCATTTATCAAAATGTAAATTTTCTGTTCCGTATTTTGTTTTATCGCATTGTTTTACACTTTTTGCCTTTTGTTATGGTTATGAAAGCATAAAAAAACATAAATTAATTTCTGTGGAAAAGTACAGAAAAATATAAAAAGTGCATTTAACAGGAAAAAGCAACAAAAAAAGCAGTGTATATGTGTGTGTTTTGTACTAAAAACATCTGTGAACAAGTAAATATAGCTTACAAATAGATAGATCTGTTCAAATTCAGCTTTTAGTCCGTGAAAGTCAGGAAATTTAATGTTTGGCTTAAAGTGGGAGCCCTGATTGATGCAAGGACAATATTTGGCTGAGATACAGCTATTTAATAAATATTGAGAAAATTTGCCTTCAAAGTTGTCCAAATGACAGTCTTAGCAATGCATAAAAATTTAACGTTAAAATCAATCATTTTGACCCATGCAATGTATTTTTGGCTATTGCTACAAATAAGCCTGGTTTTGTGCTCCTGGGTCACATATCAATAAACGTTTTAGATTATTAGCCCAATATTTTGTGGAAACCATGATACGCTTTCATTCAAACGTTTATAAAAAAGAACATAAATGTATACTTTTATTTGTCAGGGACATGTTTAGCTCCTCAAAAGTGCCTAAATGTATCATGGTTTCCATAAAACGGTTTAAATCTAATCAGAAATGTGTCTTGAGCTGCAAATCTGCATTCTAGAATGATGCATTATGATATTTACGTTGGGCCTTTAAATGCAAAAAGTTGCTGTTTTCGATCATGGATGGATGTTTCAGAGAAAGCACGTTCATCTGTGTTATTTTCTCTCTTCATGTCTGATGATCCAGCAGTATCTGCAGCTCTGTGCTTCTGCAGATGTGTCTGGAAACATTCAGCGTTCTGTAGACGGCTCTGTTCCCATACAGGCCCGAGCGCAGAGGCAGGACAAGGCGTCCTTTGAGAGCGAACAGCGGCGGCGTTGTCGCAGATCCGCTCGCCTCTGTCCCGCTCGACTGGAAGGTGCCAGTGTCCAGGTCTGATTAAATATTGAAGAAGTTGGACGGGAAGGAAGCTCTCGTCGGTGAGTTAATATTAATGGATCGCTCGTCTTTCTGACGTGTGGCTAGAAGAGACGTTCGCTCCTCGAACCGAGACGCATGGGCTCTCCGGAGAGGGACGTGTGCGATTGTGGACGTGGGACATTGGCATGTTGTGTTGCTATTTATAGCTGTGAGTTTTTGGAGTCTGTCTGTCTGAGATCCTTCAGCTGAACGCTCATGGTTCAAGTTCAGATTCTGGTTTTTCTTGCATGGACGTTCACTTACTCTTGAGGTTTATTGCACTTGGAGAAGCTTACAAAATGAGGAAGAACTATAGATGTTGTTCAACGATGGGCATCATCTGATCCCACAACAAAATCAATTGACAGCCTTTATTTAAAGTAGTTTTAGCAGAGGTGTTGTGTAAAATAAGCTTCAGGAATGTTAGTGTATAAACGTGTTCTTTAGATTAGGTCCTTCAGGTTAGTGAGTGGTTAGTAACTGGTTCTTCCTGTACTTCCTGTGCTCTACTGCATTTTCAACACAAACAGAAGACAATATGATCTGCTTGAAAGGCTTCTAGCATTACAGATCTAACATTTACAATCAAAATGTGTGCACTAGCATTCGAAAGTTTGGAGATGGTGAGATTTTTTTATTTATTTATTTTTTCTGCTTAGCAAGGCTGCATTTATTCGATTAAAAATGCTATAAAAATTCTGAAATATTATTAAAATTTAAAATAGCTGTTTTCTATGTGAATATCTGTTAAAATGTAATTTATTCCTGTGATGCAAAGCTGAATTTTCAGCATCATTACTGCAGTCTTCAGTGTCACATGATTCTTCAGAAATCATTCTAATATACTGATTTGCTGCTCAAGAAACATTTGATTATAAGCAATGTTGAAAACATTAATATTTTTATGGAAACCGTGATAAAGCCATGAAAGTTTGGAGCTGGTGAGATTTTTATTTTATTTTTTCTGTTGCTTAGTAAGGCTGCATTTATTCGATCGGAAATACTGTCAAATTTCTGAAATATTATTAAAATTTAAAATAGCTTTTTTCTATGTGAATATCTGTTAAAATGTAATTTATTTCTGTGATGCAAAGCTGAATTTTCAGCATCGTTACTCTAGTCTTCAGTGTCACATGATTATTCAGAAATCATTTTAATATAATGATTTGCTGTGCAAGAAACATGTTGAAAACATTAATATTTTTATGGAAACAATGATAAAACCATGAAAGTTTGGAGCTGGTGAGATTTTTATTTCATTTTTTATTAATTTTTTTTCTGCTTAGCAAGGCTGCATTTATTCGATCGGATATACTGTCAAATTTCTGAAATATTATTAAAATTTAAAATAGCTGTTTTCTATGTAAATATCTGTTAAAATGCTATTTATTTCTGTGACGGTCTTCAGTGTCACATGATTCTTCAGAAATCATTCTAATATGCTGATTTGCTGCTCAAGAAACATTTGATTATTGGTAATGTTGAAAACATTAATATTTTTATGGAAACCGTGATAAAGCCATTAAAGTTTGGAGCTGGTGAGATTTTTATTTCATTTTTATTTATTTATTTTTTTTCTGCTTAGCAAGGCTGCATTTATTCGATCGGATATACTGTCAAATTTCTGAAATATTATTAAAATTTAAAATAGCTGTTTTCTATGTGAATATCTGTTAAAATGTAATTTATTTCTGTGATGCACAGCTGAATTTTCAGCATCATTACATGTTGAAAACATTACTATTTTTATGGAAACCATGATAAAGCCATGAAAGTTTGGAGTTGGTGATTTTTATTTTATTTCTTATTTTTTCTGTTTCTTAGCAAGGCTGCATTTATTCGATCGGAAATACTGTAAAATTTCTGAAATATTATTAAAATTTAAAATAGCTGTTTTCTATGTAAATATCTGTTAAAATGCTATTTATTTCTGTGACAGTCTTCAGTGTCACATGATTCTTCAGAAATCATTCTAATATGCTGATTTGCTGCTCAAGAAACATGTTGAAAACATGAATATTTTTATGGAAACCATGATAAAACCATGAAAGTTTGGAGTTGGTGAGATATTATTATTATTATTATTTTTTTTTTTTTTGGATTAAAAATGCTGTAAAAATTCTGAAATATTATTAAAATTTAAAATAGCTGTTTTCTATGTAAATATCTGTTAAAATGTAATTTATTTCTGTGATGCGCAGCTGAATTTTCAGCATCATTACTGCAGTCTTCAGTGTCACATGATTCTTCAGGAATCATTCTAATATACTGATTTGCTGCTCAAGAAAACATTAATATTTTATGAAAGCCATGATACAAAATTGTTTTTAGGATTCACAGGTGAATAGAAAGCTCTAAAGAACAGCATTTATTTGAAAAGGAAGTCTTTTGTCACATTACAAATGTCCTAACTGTTAGTTTAACATTGGCTATGAGTGGTTTTAGATCAAAGCAGCATTGATGTAAACAAAAGGGCACAAATTTACACCGAGATTTATTCTGAGGTGTCTGTTGTGCACCATTATGGCTGCTAAAAGCAGTAAAGTTTAATTGTGTTTGCATGAACGGATGTTTATTTGCTGTAAACATTAGTTTCAAGACAAACCCGATGTGAACGTTTCTCAGACGTCTGTGGAAACGGCTCTGATGACACACACAGGTCCTCTGACATCATGCTGTGCTGCAGACGCTTCAGATCTCAAGCACAGATGTAAGTGGACGTTTCAAACGAGGTTGTTTCTTCAGTAAACACTTGATTTTTAGTCAAATCAATATTTGCTCCAAAACCTCCCATGCTCTTGTTGTCCCTCAGCTGGGAATAGTCCTTCATTAGGAGATCCAAACGGAGGAACATCTCTCGTCTTTGGTCGAGCGCGTCTTCACGCTTTGATGTTCGATGCGGTTTGATGGTAACGCTCATTGGCTTGAGAAAACGGCCCGAATCAGGCCAAAGACAGAAAGAGAACAGCGGAATTGGAACTGAAGGTTTCCTGAGGGAAAACGCTTCCTGGTTATTTTCCAGTGTTTTGGTCCTGAGCGTTTCATTCTTTTCCTCTTACAGTCGCTCCCGAAGCTCTGATGGCCTCATTGGATGCTGAAGCGTGAACATTTGTACAGTAACTTTGTTTAATGACACTATTTGTAGCATCTTCCCCTCTTGACCCCCAGAGTGTGTTTAGTGCAATAGTATTGTGTAGTATGGTGCAAATGAGTGCAATGTAGTGTAGAATTGCAATAGTGTATTATCTAGTATATAGTGCATTGCAATAGTATTTAGTATGGTGCAAATGAGTGCAATGTAGTGTAGAATTGCAATAGTGTATTATCTAGTATATAGTGCACTGCAATAGTATTTAGTATGGTGCAAATGAGTGTAGTGTAGAATTGCAATAGTATATTATCTAGTATATAGTGCACTGCAATAGTATTTAGTATGGTGCAAATGAGTGCAATGTAGTGTAGAATTGCAATAGTATATTATCTAGTATATAGTGCACTGCAATAGTATTTAGTATGGTGCAAATGAGTGTAGTGTAGAATTGCAATAGTATATTATCTAGTATATAGTGCACTGCAATAGTATTTAGTATGGTGCAAATGAGTGCAATGTAGTGAAGAATTGCAATGGTATATTATCTAGTATATAGTGCACTGCAATAGTATTTAGTATGGTGCAAATGAGTGCAGTGTAGAATTGCAATAGTATATTATATAATAGTGCATTGCAATAGTATTTAGTATGGTGCAAATGAGTGTAGTGTAGAATTGCAATGGTATATTTAGTATATAGTGCATTGCAATAGTATTGTGTAGTATGGTGCAAATGAGTGCAATGTAGTGTAGAATTGCAATGGTATATTATCTAGTATATAGTGCACTGCAGTAGTATTTAGTATGATGCAAATGAGTGCAGTGTAGAATTGCAATGGTATATTATCTAGTATATAGTGCATTGCAATAGTATTTAGTATGGTGCAAATGAGTGTAGTGTAGAATTGCAATAGTATATTTAGTATATAGTGCATTGCAATAGTATTGTGTAGTATGGTGCAAATGAGTGCAATGTAGTGTAGAATTGCAATGGTATATTATCTAGTATATAGTGCATTGCAATAGTATTTAGTATGGTGCAAATGAGTGCAATGTAGTGTAGAATTGCAATAGTGTATTATCTAGTATATAGTGCATTGCAATAGTATTTAGTATGGTGCAAATGAGTGCAATGTAGAATTGCAATAGTGTATTATCTAGTATATAGTGCATTGCAATAGTATTTAGTATGGTGCAAATGAGTGCAATGTAGAATTGCAATAGTGTATTATCTAGTATATAGTGCATTGCAATAGTATTTAGTATGGTGCAAATGAGTGTAGTGTAGTGTAGAATTGCAATGGTATATTATCTAGTATATAGTGCATTGCAATAGTATTTAGTATGGTGCAAATGAGTGCAATGTAGTGTAGAATTGCAATAGTGTATTATCTAGTATATAGTGCATTGCAATAGTATTTAGTATGGTGCAAATGAGTGCAATGTAGAATTGCAATAGTGTATTATCTAGTATATAGTGCACTGCAATAGTATTTAGTATGGTGCAAATGAGTGCAATGTAGAATTGCAATAGTGTATTATCTAGTATATAGTGCATTGCAATAGTATTTAGTATGGTGCAAATGAGTGTAGTGTAGTGTAGAATTGCAATGGTATATTATCTAGTATATAGTGCATTGCAATAGTATTTAGTATGGTGCAAATGAGTGCAATGTAATGTAGAATTGCAATAGTGTATTATCTAGTATATAGTGCATTGCAATAGTATTTAGTATGGTGCAAATGAGTGCAATGTAGAATTGCAATAGTGTATTATCTAGTATATAGTGCACTGCAATAGTATTTAGTATGGTGCAAATGAGTGTAGTGTACAATTGCAATAGTATATTATCTAGTATATAGTGCATTGCAATAGTATTTAGTATGGTGCAAATGAGTGTAGTGTACAATTGCAATAGTATATTATCTAGTATATAGTGCATTGCAATAGTATTTAGTATGGTGCAAATGAGTGTAGTGTAGAATTGCAATAGTATATTTAGTATATAGTGCACTGCAATAGTATTGTGTAGTATGGTGCAAATGAGTGCAATGTAGTGTAGAATTGCAATGGTATATTATCTAGTATATAGTGCATTGCAATAGTATTTAGTATGGTGCAAATGAGTGCAATGTAGTGTAGAATTGCAATAGTATATTAATAGTATATAGTGCATTGCAATAGTATTTAGTATGGTGCAAATGAGTGCAATGTAGTGTAGAATTGCAATAGTATATTATCTAGTATATAGTGCATTGCAATAGTATTTAGTATGGTGCAAATGAGTGCAATGTAGTGTAGAATTGCAATGGTATATTATCTAGTATATAGTGCACTGCAATAGTATTTAGTATGGTGCAAATGAGTGCAATGTAGTGTAGAATTGCAATAGTATATTAATAGTATATAGTGCATTGCAATAGTATAGTGTAGTATGGTGCAAATGAGTGCAATGTAGTGCAGTGTAGAATTGCAGTAGTATATTATATAGTATATAGTGTGCTGCAGTAGTATTTAGTATGGTGCAAATTAGTGCAATGTAGTGTAGAATTGCTTGAATTGTTTATATTAACAGAAGGCATAAAAAATCATTTAATTTATCTTTTAATAATTTTATTTTGGTAAAGGGGATTTGCTATTAAAATTAAAACATGAAAAATTAAAAAGTAACGTAATTAGTCACTTTTTTAGGGAGTAACGCAATATTGTAACGCATTACTTTTAAAAGTAACTTTCCCCAACACTGAGTATGTAGCATGTATTTCTGTTTTCTGTGAAAAAAAATTCTGCTTTGTTCTGTTTTAGCCTTATTTTCTGTTCATTTGAAAGTTAAAACTAGACAAAATGTAAAAAAAAAAATCAAAAAAATCAAATTTGTAGTGTTAGGTTTACATTTAGAGATACAGAGATCACTTTCTTTAATTGGTTTTAAAAAACAATTTAATTAATTAACTTGGAGATTCATCCAAAAATGATCATTCTGTCTGTTTATTCTGCCTCATGTCCTCCAAACTTGTATGAGTTTCATTGATGGAACACACAAGATATTTTCAGCATGTTTTTATTTCCACGTAATAAAAGCCAGCATTTTTTGGACCCCATTGACTTTCACAGTATCAAAAACAATTGAAATATTCTTTGAAAGTATCTTCTCTTGTGTTCCACGGAAGAAAGAGTCAAAAAGGTTGGAAAGCTGAAATTCTCCTCTCAAATCTCATGCTTTTTCATGTATTTTGGATGTGAAAGATGCATGGTGCTAGATGTCAAGTGATGCAACGCTCCATTGGTAGAAGTTTCTCATAACCGATTGTGATGCTTTGAGTTTTAATATGCAGAAATGAGATTTGAGTCCTTCAAGATGATTTGAGTTTGAGTAAATGATGACAGTATTTTGTGAAGAATGAAGGTTGCACACCATAATCCAGCACACAAATGAGCCATCTTTACGTGTTTTGGCGATCAGATTGGTGTTAAAGTGCTTATGGAAAGCGTGACCTTGTTGAGTGGAGGATCTCCGAGAGTTTCATCCATCATCATTAGATAAAACGTTCCCACGCCTGAGGCCCGGCAATTACTGAAGCTCAGTGAGGATGAAATATGTCTTTTTCAATAATGCAGAGCTGAGATCGTGTCTTAGACTTCGGTTGTAAGTGTTAAGTAGCATTTTTAATTGCGAGACATTTCTTCGATACGCTGCGAAGCATGTCTATCACACATCTTTTTTCTTGCACTTGCAAATTGTAATCAGTTACTGATTCCAGATTACATGACAAAAATTGTAGTCAGTAACGTAATCCATCACATTACACAATCAGGTAATCAGATTACTTTTGGATTACTTTTAACAACTCATTTATGATTTTAATGTAAAAAAATGCAAAAAGTAAGAAAATATGTTCCATTCATTGTAAGTTACAACATGAAGTGCGTTAAACATGATTACTTTAAGGTTTCTCAAACTAGGGTTTGTAAAGGAACTGCTGAAAATGTTTAAATTCTTAAATCAAGAAGGATTTTATATTTAAAAATGGTCTTGTTTTTACTGAAAATAAGTCCAAATTAAGTGTGTTTTTGCTTGAAACAATTAAAATAATCTCCCAATGGTGTAAGCGGAATAATCTTGTTTTCAGTTTGAAATAATAAAAAAAAATGCTTACCCCATTGGCAGATTATTTAGCTTTTTCTAAGCAAAAACTCACTTAATTTTGACTTGTTTTTTCTGAAAATAAGAAAATCCTTCTTGATTTATTTTTTTTTTAATGGGATTAAATACATAAAGGAAACAAAAAGTAAGAAAATATGTTCCATTGATATGTTCCATTGATTGTAAACTTACTTTAAAAAAAAATTTTAAAGTAAGAAAATATGTTCCATTCATTGTAATTTGCAACATGAAGTGCGTTAAACATGATTACTTTAAGGTTTCTCAAACTAGGGTTTGTAAAGGAACTGCTGAAAATGTTTAAATTCTTAAATCAAGAACAATTTTTGTCTTGTTTTTTCTGAAAACAAGTCAAAATTAAGTGTGTTTTTGCTTGAAACGATCAAAATAATCTCCCAATGGTGTAAACTGAATAATCTTGTTTTCAGTTTGAAATTAAAAAAAAAATTGCTTACCCCATTGGCAGATTATTTTGCTTTTTCTAAGCAAAAACTCACTTAATTTTGACTTGTTTTTCTGAAAATAAGAAAATCCTTCTTGATTTAATTTTTTTTTGATATTTTGGCTGGAAATAAGACAAAAAATGTAAGTAAGAAAAGTATTTTTGCAGTGTACGGTTGAATTGCAGCAAAGTCATTGGTTAATAAAATGGGATTAAATACATAAAGGAAACAAAAAGTAAGAAAATTGTTCTTGATTTAAGAATTGAAACATTTTCAGCAGTTCCTTTACAAACCCTAGTTTGAGAAACTTGTTTTTCTGAAAATAAGAAAATCTTTCTTGATTTTAATTTTTTTAGATATTTTGGCTGGAAATAAGACAAAAAATCTAAGTAAGAACAGTATTTTTGCAGTGTACGGTTGAATTGGATCAACAAAGGTCCGCAGCAAAGTCATTGGTTAATAAAATGGGATTAAATGCATAAATGCTTTTTCTTGAAAAAGTAACTCTATTTTCTTGGAAATTAGAAAGTAATGTTACTTTACTAGCTACTTGAAAAAACTAATATTATTACATAACTTGCATTACTTGTGATGCATTACCCCCAACCCAGTCTTTTTTAAAGACTATTGGAGTATATTTTACAAGGAAGAGCTATTTGAATTATGCTCCTAGCTTATTTTTCAGTGTATTTCTTGAATTGTTTTGAAACGGTTTCCCTGCTCAAGTGTTGCCTTAATGGCTTTGCGGTATCAGCGCGAACGTCTCAGATGTTTCTCCTAAAATAAACAGACCGAATGAGACCGTATACATCACAGCAGCTCAGATGGGTAGATTAGAAGTGTCCACGTTGAGATGTTGCAGAGGTTTTTGCGCTCAGGCTGAGACGTTCGCTTCAGGAGACGGATCTCACGCGTGATTTGTGTTTTGGTCTGGTGTTAGTTTTGCTTTCGCAGCACGAGAGCCGCTGGAGGAAGCTGGTGAGGTGTTGGTTCTCATGTGTGAGGCACGTGTCGGTCTCTCGTGAAAAGGCCGGCTGGGTTTGAAGAGTCAGGAAGATCTGCAGCCGTTGCCTTGAGGAGCACAAAATGGTGGATGACCAGTGTCAGCCGTGAAATGGAGTCGCTAGCGCTGATGCAGGAGATAATTCAGTCAGGATCAGTGGAGCGAGGTGACTCTTCAACCGCAGCCTGAGCCACACGCTTCTCAGAAGCTTCAGATGAACATCACTGATCCCTGCTGTCTCTTTCGTATTAAACAGAAAGATTCCCAAAGGGAGATATGTTTGCAGTGATGCCATAGAACCATTTTTGGTTACCAAAGAACCTCTCAGAGGCATTTTTGTGAAGAACATTTGAATGGTTTTCCATAATAAAGAACCTTTTGTTCAGTGGAAAGATTCCATGAATGTTCTTCATGAAAGCATTGATGCCAGTAAAAACCTTTATATTTAAGCATGTAGGGTAACCAGATGTCCCTGTTTTTTGGCTTCAGTTCTGGTTTTTGGTGTGCTGTTCACTGGAAATATCCATTTTATCACACGTCTGCAAATACTATGCAAAAAAGCCAGAGTGCAAACAAAAATACTTCTATAAAAATGTATTCAGTATTTATTGCAATTAGAAAATGTTAACAATTTGTTAATTTTAAAATTTAAAATCTATTTATCATATGTTCTCATATTTTGTTTAATTTTTGTAAAGATATTTTGTTGTACTGTTTTGATCTGTTTGTTGTTTGGTTAGGATTTGTTTTTCTTTTTCAGTTTGACCTACAAACATAATAATAATAATAATAATAATAATAATAATAATAAATAATACTAGTAATAATAATAATAATAATAATAATAATAATAATTATTATTATTATTATTATTATTATTATTATTATTATTATTCAAAATAATTATAATATGTGGGACCCACAACTATTAAAAAACAAAAACATACAAACTACATTATCTCTTTTTATTCATAGATGATAACAATTGGGATTTTTATCATATTTTGACTTTTGAGTTGTGAAATGTGTCCAGAAATTTGCTGAAACATATGCTAGATGTTCTAGATCATGTCTTCTTCTAAGAAAGACCATTTCTAAGACCCCATGAAACCAATTTTTAATTTTTTTTTTTAGTCACAGAATAAATTCAATTTTACTTGGGAATCTATGAATTGAATTCATAGATTCCTAGGATGTTTTAAATGTATGCTTAAAAACATACTGCAAAAAGTATACCTTTAGATTTGATGTTTTTCTCTCATTTCTCTCTTTTTGATCTTCTTGAGGACTTGAGCAAGAGTTGTGCACTGTCTAGTGGTTTATGTTGCAACTACCATACAATTGCGAGTGATCATCACCAGATTACGGGAGTAATGGTGTGAAAGCAGTAGTTGAAGTGGTTATTTGAGGTGAAGAACCCTTTAAAGTGCTTTACCATCCATTGGCAGCCTGATGATGTTTCTACAGAAAGGTTAAAACTTTTTAAATTGTTTGAAATTGTTCAGCAACTCTTTCTGCCGGTCTCTTTGTTACATCAGTGACTCTGAATAATTCAGTCAACAGATTCATTCAAAACTTGATTTATTCAGGAATTAAACATGACTGTCTCGGAGTCATTGAATCATTCAAACAATTTGTTCAAAACACCGATTCATTCAGTATTGAAACAAATGCAGCTCTTTGGGTGAGTCATTGAGTCATTCATTCAGATGATTTGTTCAACTTCACAGATTAATTCAAAAAAAGAAACAAGTTGCTGTCTTTGAATGAGTCACTGAATCATTCACTTAATTGATTTGTTTAAAATACTGATTCATTCAGTATTGAAACAAGTGTGACACTTTGAGTGAGTCATTGTGTCATTCATTCAAATGATTTGTTCAACTTCTCGAATTTGTTCAAAAAAGAAACAAGTGACTGTCTTTATGATCGAGTCATTGAATCATTCAATCAGTTTGTTCACAAACAGATTATTTTGGAAAATAAACAAGTGTCAGTCATTATGCATTAGTCATTTAATATTTCTATCAAACTATTCTTTCACCGCTAATTCTTTCAAAAAGGAAACAAGTAGTTGTCTTTGGGTCACTGAATCATTCACTTAAT
This sequence comes from Cirrhinus molitorella, assembly GCA_033026305.1. Taxonomy (NCBI): domain Eukaryota; kingdom Metazoa; phylum Chordata; class Actinopteri; order Cypriniformes; family Cyprinidae; genus Cirrhinus; species Cirrhinus molitorella. The sequence continues at coordinate 983,532 of CM065138.1, read as the reverse complement.
TGATTTGTTCAAAACACTGATTCATTCAGTATTGAAACAAGTGTGACACTTTGAGTGAGTCATTGTGTCATTCATTCAAATGATTTGTTCAACTTCACAATTCATTCAAAAAAGAAACAAGTGACTTAATGATTGAGTCATTGAATCATTCAATCAGTTTGTTCACAAACAGATTCATTTGGAAAACAAACAAGTGTCTGTCATTATGCGTTAGTCTTTATATTGCTATATTTCTATCAAACTGTTCATTCACCACTAATTATTTCAAAAAGAAAACAAGTTGCTGTCTTTGAATGAGTCACTGAATCATTCACTTAATTGATTTGTTCAAAACAGTTTCATTTAGTATTGAAACAAGTGTGACACTTTGAGTCATTCATTCAAATGATTTGTTCGACTTCACAGATTCATTTAAAAAAGAAACAAGTGACTGTCTATATGATTGAGTCGTTGAATCATTCAATCAGTTTGTTCACAAACAGATTATTTTGGAAAATAAACAAGTGTCTGTCATTATGCGTTAGTCATTTAATATTTCTATCAAACTTTTTACCGCTAATTCATTCAAAAAGTTGTCTTTGAATGAGTCACTGAATCATTTACTTAATTGATTTGTTCAAAACACTGATTAATTCAGTCTTGAAACAAGTGCAACTCTTTGAGTGAGTCATTTAGTCATTCATTCAAATGATTTGTTCAACTTCACAGATTCATTCAAAAAAGAAACTAGTGGCAGTCTTTTAAATCGCTTCATTTAAATCACTTTGTTCACAAACAGTTTAATTTGGAAAATAAATGTCTGTCATTATGCGTTAGTCTTTATATTTCTATCAAACTATTCATTTACCGCTAATTGTTTCAGAAAACTGTCTTTGAGTCACTGAATGATTCACTTAATTGATTTGTTCAAAACACGAATTCTTTTTCTGAAATAAAACAAGAGACAGACTGTCACTAATGTGTCTAAAATGTAAGTTGGTTGTATAAAAGCAGCATTATAATTGTGCTTTCCTGATGTTGTGTTTTATAAAGGATAGAGTCTCTCCAGGGAGGTTCATGGTCTCACGGACAGTTAAGAACAGAGCGAATGGAGAATAATACTAGTGTTTTTGCAGAAGGGTTAGCGGGTCTTAAACCGACTCTTGGGAAGGGCTTGTGTTGGATGCGTCTCAGAAGCTTCATGTTGGTTTGTTAATGGCTGACCTATTTCTGCTGCCATATGCTTCCTGGAAGGGATTTGCTTTGAAACATAAAAGCCAATGATTTGGATGGAGGAAGAAGATTATGAGCACATCACTCCAGAAGATCTCACAGCTGTTGATATGAACGTCGGGAAATAGTCAGCGTGATGTGCAGCGGACGTGTTGAGTCTTGTTTAGAAGTTTGTGATTTAATTTAGTCACCTTACAGAATGTTTTTTAAATGGGTTTTGTCTGTTCTTTGATTAAAAAATACAGTAAAAGTATGAAATACAAAATGTAAAACCTCGGTTTTCTTCATGAATGTATGTTAAAGAAATTGATTTCTGTGAGGCACAGCTGAATTTTCAGCCTCATTACTCTTCTTCATTGTCATGAATTGTCACAATGCTGAAAATTCTGATTTGATCACAGCAATAAATTACATTTTAATGCATATTCACCCAGAAAACAGCTGTTTTACATTGAAATAATATTTTAACTGATTTTTACTGTATTTTTAATCAAATATATGCAGCCTCGCTGAGCAGAAAAGTTTAGACTTTTATTGCATTAAAAATGTATTTTTCTTCTGGAAAAAGATTATTTTTAAGACCCTCTGAAGGCAAATTCATAGGTTCTCAAAGGCTCTGTGAGGCTCTCTTTTTGTCACAAAGTTTTTTTGAATGGGTTTTGTCTGTTCTTTTCACAGAGGCTGCATTTATTTGATTTAAAAATACAGTAAAAAATATGAAATCTGAAATTTAAGTTTTCTATGTGAATGTATGTTAAATTGTAATTGATTTCTGCGATGCAAAGCTGAATTTTCAGCATCATTACTTCAGTCTTCAATTTCACATAGTCCTTCAGAAATCATTCTAATATACTGATTTGATGCTCAAGAAACATTTCTAATTATTATCAGTGTTAAAAATAATCTTAATCTTTAATCTTATCCCCAACAGTTTCAGGATCATCACAGTTTACACTAAAATGTGATAAAATAGGATCATGTGACACTGAATACTAGAGGAATGATGCTGAAAATTCAGCTTTGATCACAGCAATAAATGACATTTTAATACATATAGAAAACTGCTTTTAAATTGTAATAATATTTAACATTTTTACTGATTTTTACTGTATTTTTAATCAAATTCTGCTCAGCAGCCTTGCATTAAAAATTTATTTTTCTTCTGGAAAAAAAGATTATTTTTAAGACGGCTGTTTTAAATTGCAATAATATTTCACATTTTAACTGATTTTTACTCTGTTTTTAATCAAATATATGCAGCCTTGTTGGGCAGAAGAGTTTAGACTTTTATTGCATTAAAAATGTATTTTTCTTCTTAAAAAAGATTATTTTTAAGACCCTCTGAAGGCAAATTCATAGGTTCTCAAAGCTTCTGTGAGGCTCTCTTTTTGTCTTTTTTTTGAATGGGTTTTGGATCATGTGAGACTGAATACCACAGTAATGATGCTGAAAATTCAGCTTTGATCACAGCAATAAATTGCATTTTAATACATATAGAAAATATAGAAAACTGCTTTTAAATTGTAATAATATTTCACATTTTAACTGATTTTTACTGTGTTTTTAATCAAATATATGCAGCCTTGTTGGGCAGAAGAGTTTAGACTTTTATTGCATTAAACATGTATTTTTCCTCTGGAAAAAGATTATTTTTAAGACCCTCTGAAGGCAAATTCATAGGTTCTCAAAGGCTCTGTGAGGCTCTCTTTTTGTCACAAAGTTTTTTTTTAATGGGTTTTGTCTGTTCTTTTCACAGAGGCTGCATTTATTTGATTAAAAATACAGTAAAATATATGAAATATGAAATTTAAGTCTTCTATGTGAATGCGATGCAAAGCTGAATTTTCAGCATCATTACTTCAGTCTTCAATTTCACATAGTCCTTCAGAAATCATTCTAATATACTGATTTGATGCTCAAGAAACATTTCTGATTATTATCAGTGTTAAAAATAATCTTAATCTTTAATCTTACCCCAACATTTTCAGGTTTTTCACAGTTTGCACTAAAATATGATGATCATGCTATCAGAATGATTTCTAAAGGATCATGTGACACTGAATACTAGAGTAATGATGCTGAAAATTCAGCTTTGCATCACAGGAATAAATTACATTTTAATACATATTCACATAGAAAACAGCTGTTTTACATTTTAATAATATTTCACATTTTTACAGATTTTTACTGTATTTTTAATCAAATATATGCAGTCTTGTTGGGCAGAAGAGTTTAGACTTTTATTGCATTAAAAATGTATTTTTCTTCTGGAAAAAGATTATTTTTAAGACCCTCTGAAGGCAAATTCATAGGTTCTCAAAGGCTCCGCGAGGCTCTCTTTTTGTCACAAAGTTTTTTTTTTTTGTTTTTTTTTTAATGGGTTTTGTCTGTTTTTTTCACAGAGGCTGTATTTATTTGATTAAAAATACAGTAAAAATATGAAATACAAAATTTAAAATCTGTTTGAATTTTCAACATCATTACTGCAGTCTTCAGTGTCACATAGTCCTTCAGAAATCATTCTAATATACTGATTTGATGCTCCAGAAACATTTCTAATTATTATCAGTGTTAAAAATAATCTTAATCTTTAATCTTATCCCCAACAGTTTCAGGATCATCACAGTTTACACTAAAATGTGATAAAATAGGATCATGTGACACTGAATACTAGAGGAATGATGCTGAAAATTCAGCTTTGATCACAGCAATAAATGACATTTTAATACATATAGAAAATACAGAAAACTGCTTTTAAATTGTAATAATATTTAACATTTTTACTGATTTTTACTGCATTTGTAATCAAATATATGCAGCCTTGCTGAGCAGAAGAGTTTAGACTTTTATTGCATTAAAAATGTATATTTATTCTGAAAAGAAGATTATTTTAAGACCCTCTGAAGGCAAATTCATAGGTTCTCAAAGGCTCTCTGAGGCTCTCTTTTTGTTGCGAACGGTTGGAGTCGTCGTTATGTGTTCCTCGTGGCATTTTTTCAATCTGGTTTATCAGGAAACTCCAGTGAGAACAGGAACCGGTTGTGTTGAAGCAGTTCAGGTCTGTTTGTGTCTCTGATCTCATCTGGCAGATCTTTGGCGCAGGCCGAGCTTTATCAAGAGAATCATCTGAGACTTCCTCATTTGAGGGACGGCACATGACCGAGCGCTTTGAGGAACTAGAGGTTAGCAGAGCTCGTTTCTCCTGCTGTAATGGAGAACATGAGAAGTTTTGGCTGGTTTTGCTCGGCGTGACTGTGAAACTAAACGTCTCGCTGCGTTTCCTCTTCTTCTCTGGCCTCTCGTGATCTCGGGCGTTGTGCAAACGAAGGAGCCGCTCTCCAGCTTCAGAATGCTGGGTAGCTTTGCACAAACCCTCAGTCCAAGGTTATTTTGGTTGCTTGCGTAACCTTTGTGTGTTCACCGAGGGCACCATTCCCAATTCAACCCAAAATAACCCTCGGAGCACGCTTTAGGAAGTGTTCTTCAGGAAACGGCCCGCTCTCTCGCTGGTCCGCATGAACTGCGACGAGATGATTTAATCTCATGTTTGAACACGTTCAGGCCTTTAGATGACATTTTGAAGCGTGTTGATTTGTGTAGTGGCTCTTTAAAGTCATGGTCCACCAAAAAAAATGGTCATTTTGTCATCATTGGATTACTCTCACGACATTCCAAGCATGTTTTCATCTTCTATAAAACATAAAAGAAGACATTTTCAAGAAACCAACAACACTAGACCCTTTGACTTGCATTTTATGGGCAAAAAAACACCATAAAACATCCATAAAGTGAAAAATAAAGGGTCTTTTGTTTGGGTCTTTGTGAAATGTTCTACAGAAGATATGTTTTAGAGCAGCTGGGATAATCAAAGTGTGCTAATAAAATCCTGTCGAACCTGGGTTGTTTTAGTAAACTAGAAGTAAAAGCATAAATCAAAGCAAAAACGTTAGCTAAAACAAAATATAAAAACCAAACATTGATATCATTAATAAAACTACTAAATTAACATCACATCGAACCTGCTTCTTTATTAATCAAGTTAAAAAATAATATAAATAAAGCCAAATTAAATTTAGTTATTTAAAAAAAAAAATAATTTAGTCACATTCACAGTTTTTTTTTTTTTTTTTTTTGAGTGGGTTTGTTTTCACAGAGGCTACATTTATTTGATTTTAAAATACAGTAAAATATGAAAAATACAAAATGTAAAACCCCTGTTTTCTAATTATTATCAGTGTTTATTATTAAATAAATCGAAATGTTAACTAAAAATATAAAAACAAACATTAATATCATTAATAAAACTACTAAATTAACATCACATCGAACCTGCTTCTTTATTAATCAAGTTAAATAATAATATAAATAAAGACAAATTAAATTCAATTTTTTTGTGTGTGTTTATTTTAGTCACATTCACAGTTTTTTTTATTTTTTTTGAGTGGGTTTGTTTTCACAGAGGCTACATTTATTTGATTTTAAAATACAGTAAAATATGAAAAATACAAAATGTAAAACCCCTGTTTTCTAATTATTATCAGTGTTTATTATTAAATAAATCGAAAATGTTAACTAAAAATATAAAAACAAACATTAATATCATTAATAAAACTACTAAATTAACATCACATCGAACCTGCTTCTTTATTAATCAAGTTAAAAAATAATATAAATAAAGCCAAATTAAATTTAGTTTATTTTTATTTTTATTTATTATTTTTTTTTAATTTAGTCGCATTCACAGTTTTTTTTTTTTTTTTTTAATGGGTTTGTTTTCACAGAGGCTGCATTTATTTGATTTTAAAATACAGTAAAAAATATGAAATACAAAATGTAAAACCTCTGTTTTCTTCGTGAATGTCTACATTTCTAATTATTATCAGTGTTTATTATTAAATAAATCAAATCAAAAACGTTTAACTTAAACAAAATGTAAAAACAAAACATTAATATCATTAATAAAACTACTAAATTAACATCACATCGAACCTGCTTTATTAATCAAGTTAAATAATAATATAAATAAAGCCAAATTAAATTTATTTTATTTTTTACATTTTTTTTTTTTATTTATTTTTTTTTTGGTTTAATTTAGTCACATTCACAGAAAGTTTTATTTTTATTTATTTTTTTTTTTTTTTTTGAATGGGTTTGTTTTCACAGAGGCTGCATTTATTTGATTTTAAAATACAGTAAAAAAATATGAAATACAAAATGTAAAAAAAATGTAACATCACATCGAACCTGCTTCTTTATTAATCAAGTTAAATAATAATATAAATAAAGCCAGATTAAATCAAATCTTCCTCATTTAATTTAGCATCAAGTTGGTACTGAAGCGGCGGCTGTTTTGGCGTCTCTGGTTCTGTTCCAGTGAGGTTTATGTGGCAGAAGTGTGTTGATCGACCCTGTCCTGTGTTTTACATAATGTGTTCCATGAGCTTATATAACAGACAGGCGTTCGGTGAGATGGGCACATGCTCCAAACCGCACGCTGAAGATCCCGCTCCACCCGTCTGCACAGACGCGAACTGAAAGAACCTGATCTTCAGTTCCTGTATCTCCAGATTGTGGAAAGACCAGAAGCGTGTTTGAGGAAACGCTGACACTGTGAGCGAAAATATCTCTGGCAGTTTGGCTGAAGTATCTGCTGCTTGTCCTTGATCGTTTTTTAACTCTGATAATGCATTCAAAATCTATATACTTTACATTCTGGGCCTGTTTGTCATAAATTCCTGAAAACATCTAAAAAAAAAAGTTGTGAAGTTTTGAATGTTACCGTGATATGTGACCCTTGAGCACAAAACCAGTCATAAATGTCAATTTTTTAAAATTGAGATTTATACATGATCTGAAAGTTGAATAAATAAGCTTTCCATTAATGTATGGTTTGTTATGATAGGCCGAAATACAACTATTTGAAAATCTGAGGGTGCAAAAAAATTAAATATTGAGAAAATCACCTTTAAAGTTGTTCAAATGAAGTTTTTAGCAATGCATATTATCAAAAATTAAGTTTTGAGATATTTACGGTAGGAAATTTACTAAATATTTTCATGGAACATGATCTTTACTTAATATCCTAATGATTTTTGGCATAAAATAAAAATCAGTAAGTTTGACCCATACAATGTATTTTTGGCTATTGCTACAAATATACCCCAACGACTTAAGACTGGTTTTGTCGTCCAGGGTCACATATAATTTTATTTTATTAACTAGGAAATATTAATATTAAAGTAACTATGATGCAAAAAAAAAAAAAAAATATATATATATATATATATATATAATATGTATATGTGTGTGTGTAAGAATGTATAATTTGGAATGAATCGAATTTCATTATTGGATTTAAAAGTTATGTTTGCTTAAAAACAGTTTTATAAAACTTTTTTATAAACAAATTTATAAAACTTATAAATATATTTTAAAGTTCTCACACAAAATACATTTGTTTTACATGCATAAACTTTTACTTTCACATGAAAAAAGTGATTATTTTTTAATGCTGTAATGGTTCATCAATAAAATTCAGTCCAAAATATGTTTAAACGGAGAATAATTTTTTACAAAAGTGTTTAGACACTCATATGACTTCATAAATAATTTTACAAAAAGTATTTTTGACAGCAATGGGACTCCATACATATCCGGGTCAAAAATGACCCGAACATGAAATGTGAAATTAAAAATAATACTATTAAAAAAACAGATAAAAAAAAAAATTTTGAATTTTTAAAAACTTACCTTTTTGTTGTTTTTATAAATTCTCTTCTGGATTAAAACACACCTGAATGCTTTATGAGGGTTAAACTGCAATAGTCAACATTTGAAGCGGATCAAAACATTTCATTAAAGTTGTCCTTGCTTTTCATCCACTTCAGCTCTTGACTACTATATGTTTTTATTTTTCTAGAGGAAAGATCTGAGACAAACTTCAGTGAAGTGTAACTGAGAATGGCCTAAAAATAGTCTTGCAGTGACTATCATGTAAAACTCTGAACGCACAATATTTGTAATAATCAGGGTAAATATTACTCGTTTCTGTCTGTTTGGTTTTATGGTGTGTAGTTGCTCTTCAGGCATCAACCCTCAATTCATTTGCTCAAATGTTGTTAATCAGTGCATCATTATTCGTTCATGAGATCTGATTAGATGTTTCTGCTGAAACAGAATGATGAATGTGAATGTTTAGCCTGAGAGTGTAATCTTCAATCACGACCCCATCTCTTTCTCTCTCCCTCTCTGTGTGTTTTGTGTGAGGTGGTGGACCAACGGTTAAGGACAAAACCCCTGTACTTCTAATCAGCTTAATGCTGGCTTATTCAGCGAGTGTCTTTGAGAGGGGCAGCTGCGCTGGAGTCGTATAGAGGAGGCCGTTAGGGCAGGTCGGCCGGTTGGTGATTAACAAACGTCAGTAGACTTTGGAATCTGCTTGGGTTGGGATTGAAAGGTCTCGCAGGTGTCCGGGTTGGATCGGCATTCGCTGCCTTCGTTTTTTTCCCATCGCTCACTCGTCTTCCTCATTCTTAGCTCAGGGCTGCAGATGTTTCGTGAGCTCTAAAGAGGGAAGTTCAGGCATGCTTTGCATTTTTAGACCCCCTCGTGTAGCTTTGGTTTCCTCTAAGCTCGTTTTGAGGACGTGAGAGACTCTTGACTCTGTCCTGTGAGAGTGCGTGCTCAAAATCAACTAGTCAGCAGTCAACCGGTTAAGACCGCTCAGTCTTGATAAAGGCCAAAGCCGTGTTTTGCATGTTAAACACTGTTTTTTTTCTTAAAATGGATTTTAAATTAACATTTTTAAAGTTGAGTTCACTGTGTTGAAATCTTGAGCACATTAGAGGCTTGACAGAAACATTTAAGACCGTTCTTGTTGTCTTTTACTTTAATGTGCCAGTGGGAAACTTCTCCAAGATGTTTGGAAGAACATCCGATCTCCAAGGTGCAGTACTGCGAGAAGTTTTGGCCGTTGCTGTATGAGTTATTGATGAATCATGTTGATATTTGGTGCGTCCATTCTTTGCTTTGTCTCTAGTACAGTGGGGATCGAAAGTTTGGGCACCCCAGGTAAAAAGTTGTATTAATGTGCATAAAGAAGCCAAGGAAAGAGGTTAGAACAACCTATCCGCAAACTTTCTCAAAAATGGTGCACAGGTGCATTTGGAACAAAACAAAGGATGGACGCACCAAATATCAGCATGATAGATACATCGCACCAGGGGCTAAAACTACTCACAGTACTGTATCTTGCATGTTGGCTTTCCCAAGCATCTTGAAGACATTTTCTACTACCATTATGAAGCAAAAAAACATAACTGTCTCAAAACAAATGTTTCTGTGAAGCATCTTTACAGTGCAACCAAAAGTATGCATCTGGAGCTGTGATTTAGCACATTAGTTGTTACACAAAAACACTTGTTTTAAAATAGTCAATTCTATCTTTGGCTTTAGTGCACCAATAGGAAAATCACTATGGAAGTTCTTCAAGAGGTTAGAAGAACCTATCTGCAAACCTTCTCAAAAATGGTGCACAGGTGCCTTTGGAACAAAACAAAGGATGGACGCACCAAATATCAGCTTGATAAATAAATTGCAACAGTGGCTAAAACTACTCACAGTACTGTATCTTGCATGTTGAAGACATTTCCTACTACCATTATAAAGCAAAAAAAAACATAACTGTCTCAAAACAAATGTTTCTGTGAAGCATCTAACATGCCAAAGACTTCAGCACAATGTGTAAGCATTGAACCCATTATCTTAGTGTTGCAAGCTCTACCAGTGTCAACAGTGTGTTGTGCATCAGTGTGGGGCGTTCACATAAAATGTGTTTTTGATGTTTCAATGCAAACATGCACTAGACAGACATCACTGACTGCTGTGCTCACATTTTTTGCAGTGTCTTTACAAGATGTTCAATTCAAAAGACATTTTAAACCAAACACACTTGTTTTTTTAACACTAATTTCTATCTTTTGCTTTAGTGCGCCAGTAGAAAACATCACTGGAAGTTCTCCAAGAGGTTAGAACAACCTACCAGCTCATTTTCTTAAAAATGGTACATAGGTGTACATTGGGGATCGAAAGTTTGGGCACCCCAGGTAAAAAGTTGTAATAATGTGCATAAAGAAGCCAAGGAAAGATGGAAAAATCTCTAAAAGGCATCAAATTACAGATTAGACATTCTTATAATATGTCAAAAAAAGTTCCATCATTTACACTTTCAAAATAACAGAAAACAAAAAAAGGCGTCTGCAAAAGTTTGGGCACCCTGCAGAGTTTATAGCATGCACTGCCCCCTTTGGAAAGCTGAGACCTGACAGTTTCATGGATCGTTCTCAATCATCGTCTGGAAAGACCAGGTGATGTCAATCTCAAAGGTTTTAAATGACTCATCTGACCTTGCCCCAACAATCAGCACCATGGGTTCTTCTAAGCAGTTGTCTAGAAAACTGAAACTGAAAATAGTTGACGCTCACAAAGCAGGAGAAGGCTATAAGGGGATAGCAAAGCGTTTTCAGATGCCAATATCCTTTGTTCGGAATGTAATTAAGAAATGGCAGTCATCAGGAACAGTGGAAGTTAAAGCAAGATCTGGAAGACCAAGAAAAGTATCAGACAGAACAGCTCGCAGGATTGTGAGAAAAGCAAGTCAAAACCCACGTTCGACGGCACGATCCCTCCAGAAAGATCTGGCAGACACTGGAGTTGTGGTACACTATTCCACTATAAAGAGATACTTGTACAAATATGGTCTTCATGGAAGAGTCATCAGAAGAAAACCTCTTCTACGTCCTCACCACAAAAATCTGCGTTTGAAGTTTGCAAATGAACATATAGACAAGCCCGATGCATTTTGGAAACAAGTTCTGTGGAGCGATGAGGTTAAAATAGAACTTCTTGGCCGGAATGAGCAAAGGTACTTTTGGAGAAGAAAGGCCACAGAATTTAATGAAAAGAACCTCTGTCCAGCTGTTAAGCATGGGGGTGGATTAATCATGCTTTGGGGTTGTATTGCAGCCAGTGGCACAGGGAACATTCACGAGTAGAAGGAAAAATGGATTCAATAAAATTTCAGCAAATTTTGGGCAGTAACTTGATGCCATCTGTGAAAAAGCTGAAGTTAAAGAGACGATGGCTTCTACAAATGGATGATGATCCTAAACACACCTCAAAATTCACGGTGGATTACATCAAGAGGCGTAAACTGAAGGTTTTGCCATGGCCTTCACAATCTCCTGACCTCAACATCATTGAAAATCTATGGATAGACCTTAAAAGAGCAGTGCGTGACAGACAGCCCAGAAATCTCAAAGAACTGGAAGGCTTTTGTAGGGGAAAATGGGCAAAGATACCTCAAACAAGAATTGAAGTTGCTTACAAGCTGTGATGCTTGCCAAAGGGGGCAGTACAAGATATTAACTCTGCAGGGTGCCCAAACTTTTGCAGACGCCATTTTTTTGTTTTCTGTTATTTTGAAAGTGTAAATGATGGAAATAAAATCAAACTTTTTTTGACATATAAGAATGTCTAATCTGTAATTTGATGCCTTTTGGAGATTTTTCCATCTTTCCTTGGCTTCTTTATGCACAATAATACAACTTTTTACCTGGGGTGCCCAAACTTTCGATCCCCAATGTACACCTGTAAGAAAATGAGCTGGTAAGTTGTTCTAACATCTTGGAGAACTTCCAGTGATGTTTTCTACTGGCGCACTAAAGCAAAAGATAGAAATTAGTGTTAAAAAACAAGTGTGTTTGGTTTAAAATGTCTTTCGACTTGAACGTCTTGTAAAGCACAGGACACTGCAAAAAATGTGAGCACAGCAGTCAGTGATGTCCATCTAGTGCATGTATGCATTGAAATATCAAAAACACATTTTATGTGAACGCCCCACACTGATGCACAACACACTGTTGACACTGGTAGAGTCTTTGGCATGTTAGATGCTTCACAGAAACATTTGTTTTGAGACAGTTATGTTTTTTTGCTTCATAATGGTAGTAGGAAATGTCTTCAAGATGCTTGGGAAAGCCAACATGCAAGATACAGTACTGTCCGTAGTTTTAGCCACTGTTGCAATTTATTTATCAAGCTGATATTTGGTGCGTCCATCCTTTGCTTTGTTCCAAAGGCACCTGTGCACCATTTTTGAGAAGGTTTGCAGATAGGTTCTTCTAACCTCTTGAAGAACTTCCATAGTGATTTTCCTATTGGTGCACTAAAACCAAAGATAGAATTGACTATTTTAAAACAAGTGTTTTTGTGTAACAACTAATGTGCTAAATCACTGTATAAGCTCCAGATGCATGCTTTTGGATGCACTGTAAATTACTTTGGGTAAAAGTTTCTGCAGAAAGTTTAAAAGATCTTTCAACTTGAATGTTTTGTAAAGCACAGGACACTGAGCGCAGCATTCAGTGATGTCCGTCCAGTGCATGTTTACATTGAAAAACTACAAAAACATTTTATGTGAACACCCCAGTATTACACTGAGGAAGAACACACAGTTGACACTGGTAGAGCTTGCAACACTAAGATAATGGGTTCAATTCTTACACATTGTGCTGAAGTTTTTGTGTTAGGTACTTGACAGAAACACTTGTTTTGAGACAGTTATTTATGTTTTTTGCTTTAGAATGGTAGTAGGAAATGTCTTCAAGATGCTTGGGAAAGCCAACATGCAAAATACAGTACTGTGAGTAGTTTTAGCCCCTGTTGCAATTTATCTATCGTGCTGATATTTGGTGCGTCCATCCTTTTCTTTGTTCTAAATGCACCTGTGCACCATTTTTGAGAAAGTTTGCGGATAGGTTGTTCTAACCTCTTGAAGAACTTCCAGTGATGTTTTCTACTGGCGCACTAAACCAAATATAGAAATTAGTGTTAAAAAACAAGTGTGTTTGGTTTAAAATGTCTTTCTGCTTGAATGTCTTGTAAAGCACAGGACACTGCAAAAAATATGAGCACAGCAGTCAGTGATGTCTGTCTAGTGCATGTTTGCACTGAAATATTAAAAACACATTTTATGTGAACGCCCCACACTGATGCACAACACACTGTTGACACTAGTAGAGCTTGCAACACTAAGATAATGGATTCAATTCTTACACATTGTGCTGAAGTCTTTGGTATGTTAGATGCTTTACAGAAACATTTGTTTTAAGACAGTTATTTATGGTTTTTTGCTTTATAATGGTAGTAGGAAATGTCTTCAAGATGCTTGGGAAAGCCAACATGCAAGATACAGTACTGTCCGTAGTTTTAGCCACTGTTGCAATTTATTTATCAAGCTGATATTTGGTGCGTCCATCCTTTGCTTTGTTCCAAAGGCACCTGTGCACCATTTTTGAGAAGGTTTGCAGATAGGTTGTTCTAACCTCTTGAAGAACTTCCATAGTGATTTTTTTCCCTATTGGTGCACTAAAGCCAAAGATAGAATTGACTATTTTAAAACAAGTGTTTTTGTGTAACACTAATGTGCTAAATCACTGTATAAGCTCCAGATGCATACTTTTGGATGCATTGTAAAGATGCTTCACAGAAACATTTGTTTTAAGACAGTTATGTTTTTTTGCTTCATAATGGTAGTAGGAAATGTCTTCAAGATGCTTGGGAAAGCCAACATGCAAGATACTGTACTGTGAGTAGTTTTAGCCACTGTTGCGATTTATCTATCATGCTGATATTTGGTGCGTCCATCCTTTGCTTTGTTCCAAATGCACCTGTGCACCATTTTTGAGAAGGTTTGCAGATAGGTTGTTCTGACCTCTTGAAGAACTTCCATAGTGATTTATTTTATGTTATTTTTTTTTTTCCTATTGGTGCACTAAAGCCAAAGATAGAATTGACTATTTTAAAACAAGTGTTTTTGTGTAACAACTAATGTGCTAAATCACTGTATAAGCTCCAGATGCATACTTTTGGATGCACTGTAAATTACTTTGGGTAAAAGTTTCTGCCGCAAGTTTAGAAGGTCTTGTTGCAATTTATCACGCTGGTGCGTCCATCCTTTGCTTTGTTCCAAATGCACCTGTGCACCATTTTTGAGAAAGTTTGCAGGTAGCTTGTTCTAACATCTTGGAGACGTGGTCATATTCCATATATAAATAGCCGAGTGTTTTTGTGAAGCATCTAATGTGCCAACGTCATGAGCAAAGCGCTGCACAAGCTCCAGTTGCACACCTTTTGGATGCACTGTAAATCACTTTGGGTAAAAGCTTCTGCCGCATGTAAAATGTGATATGTTTTTTTTTTTAAATCCCAAGATGTTGAAAATATGACAGGCTGAGCTCAGACTGGCATGCCAGAAGGTTTTTTTTTTCCTGTGCTTCTGCTGAGCTGTGCAGGCTGAAGGTTTGGGTGCGTTACATCTGCTAGATAGATTTCTGTCAGCTGCTCTCCAGTGGCAGAGAGAGGATCAGATCTGTGAGTCCATGTTACGCACTGCCTGAACACCTCAGCACACATTGCTGCTCTTAAAATGGCTGCCCTTGAAGCTCAAAGGATCTGTGGCGCTCGGTGGCTGTCAGAGCCGCGGCAGGCAAATGAAAGCTTCGCAAATTTCACCCCATTAGCCTGGACGGCCGCTGAAGGATCTGACGCTCCGGCGGATGGGCTGCTAGGTGCGATTTGTGTTGCTTTATGTCTCCTGTTTTCACGTTCGTGTTTTTTTTTCCCCCTACCAGACTTTATGGATTGTCCAGAGATGAGTGTAGGTTTGCTCTGAGTTCCTCTCGAGTGCTGGAATACATTCAGGGCGGAGTTGAAACTCGACCTCGACAGACAATGGGCGAACCTGCCCTGGGACACACTGGCAGTGTTGTTAAGAGTGAAGGTTGAAACCAGTGTCTGCTTTTAACGTTTGAGGCCACAGGTGATAAGCCATAGGTGTGAGAGCTCGAATGTCTTTATTCTTCACAAGAGAGATCTTCTCATCTAGCAGGAATTCCAACCATTCAGCCATGAAACCTGTTTTCAGTCTAGTGTCTCTATAACTATTGCAAGTACTGATTTGATGGGGAAGTATTAATGTATAACTCACCATGCAGTCGCTGTTGTTTTATTATTTTCATCAAGTGGGTGAGTAACAATAATGTAGGATGGGACTTTATTTTGATAGTCCACTTTAGACATTTGGTTGACTATATTAAACTAGCAGTCATTACAGTATTAGTCCGTTGAAATGTAGTTGCAAAGACTTATAGGCAGTGTTGGGGAAAGTTACTTTTAAAAGTAATGCGTTACAATATTGCGTTACTCCCTAAAAAAGTCACTAATTACGTTACTTAGTTACTTTTTATGGAAAGCAATGCGTTACAATATTGTGTTACTCCCTAAAAAAGTCACTAATTATGTTACTTTGTTATTTTTTATGGAAAATAATGTGTTACGTTACTTTTGCGTTATTTTCAAATCTGGTCAGGGCTTGCTTGTTTGTTTTTATTGTAAAAAAGTGTGATTCTCATCAAATGTAAAAGCCCTTTCACACCAAAATGAAATGAAGTGAATAAGGCTAAGGCTAAAGGAAAATTAAATTCACATCTGTACAGTAGAACTGTAGGAAAAGGAAGTTCAACACTCTTCAGCAATGAGGGGAAAAAAAGCACAAATGTTAGTTAATCTAAAGTAAATTTTGCTGCTTATTGCACTCTAAAAAAATGATTTTCTTACTTAGTTTTTGTCTTGTTTCTAAGCAAAATATCTAAAAATCCTTAAATCAAGGAGGATTTTCTAGAGAAGTAAAAAATGGTCATTTTTTCTTAAAACAAGTCAAAATTAAGTGCGTTTTTGCTTGAAACATGCAAAATAATCTGTCAATGGGGTAAGCAAAAAATAATCTTGTTTTCTGTTTTTTGCTTAACCCATTGACAGTTTATTTTGCTTGTTCTAAGCAAAAGCTCACTTAATTTTGACTTTTTTTTTCTGAAAACAAGAAAATAATTATTTACTTGTCTAGAAAATCCTTCTTGATTTAAGAATAAAGTGTAACCTTTCATTTTATCAATCAGGATTTGATTGCACCATGAAAAGACGGATTTTGTGTCAAAGGAACCGTGAAATTTATTGTAGTAAATAGTGAATTTTTTTTTTTTTTTTTTTTGCATCATCTTTAAGGCACGTATGTTGTTTGACAACTGTAGCGCATGCATTTGTGTCTCTAATTTAATATTAAGAGCCTTAATGTAAATTAAGAGCCTTGATCTCAATTTATCCTCGCCACCTGTAAAAATGATCTATTGTGCCTTTAAGATCCACGTAGAATCTATTTTGATTTTTGTTTTTTCCGCATTCAAGGCCTCCTCTAATGTGTAGCATTGCACTAAACCCATATAACACTGGCCTTGACATTGAGGCCTTTTCTTGCAGAAATCACCCGCAGAATGTGTCCTGGTGAGTGAGGCAGCCAAGGCTGAAGATTTACTCTGGTTTGTGTTGATGGCTTTCAGATCTGCAGCGCTGGTACCGTAAAATGCCTTCCTGTTGTCGAGTTCATGCTAATATTCGTGTCCTTGCCACGCAGATCACATTGAGAATGACCCGTGATGAAAGAAAAACATGTTTGCTGTCTCTGTCCATGGTCTTTTACCGGGAAAAAACGGCTTGGTGTTATAGAGAACAGCAGCGGTTGTGGTTTTATATATGTATATATTTTTGGATATAAGGTTTACATGAGGTTAGTGCTGAATTAGTTTTATTCAAATCATATGTTCCTAACGTACTCTCTGCAATTTCTGGCTCAGTTTGTAGATTTTCATGGAAACATTTTATTGGTTTATGAAAACGTTCAGTGCAATCCGATGAAATATTGCAATTTTCCCAAATACAGCAAGGATTTGTGCACAGACAACATGCTGCATTTGGCAGCCGTGCGAGTATTAATGAAAAAGTATTGATCAGGGACGGAATCATACTTTGTTTCAGCTCATTGATTGACGCTGTTGGCGGGTGCTCTTAGGTCACGGGATATAATAATGCCACCTCCAAATGACGGCCCGCCCCATAATCCTTTGTGTTTGCACTGCATCTCTGAAGCCCTGAGCGTTCCTCATCCCTCGGCGGATTCACTCAATCTTATTTCAGAAGGGCTTGATGCAATCTGATGGAACATGCTGATGTAAATACCAAGGCCCACTGGTGTGCTCCAGCTGAGGCTTATCCCTGGGTAATAAAAAAATGGAACAAATCAGCCCATAATCCCTCCTCAGCTATTGTTCTTGGAGCAGACTGACCACTCGCCAAAAAAAAAAGAAAGATTCTTCTGTTGTATTCTGCCTTGTCAGAAATTCGTCTAGCTGTGAAATGCAATGCTGTAAAATTTCCTTTCCAAGTGTCAGTTTGCAGGCTGTTTCTATACTCTTACCCGTTTCTTTCTTTCTGTCTCTTGCCAGGTTTCCCTGATTTTCCAGGGAGTCCTAAGCGATGGAAGTGCTGCAGTGCGATGGCTGTGATTTCCGTGCAGAGTCGAACGATGAGCTCAAGGCGCACATACAGGATGTCCACACGGCCTTTCTGCAGCCCACAGAAGTGGGAGAAGGTGACGAGTCCCCCAGACGCTCCAGGTCAAACTCGTTAAACTCCCTCAGCCAAACGGAAGACGAGGAAGACTTGAGCAATCACAATTATGACTCGTTAAAAAAGGAAGCAGGTATGTCAACATTTAATGACTTCTAGAGTTAGAGAAACTACATCAGACTTGTTTGAAATAGTTTTTCTTTCTCTGTTCGTGTTTCAGGCATCCAATCCTTTAATAAAGACCTTGGGCACTTCTCCGGTTCGAAGCAAGCGAAACCCAACAAGTCAGCAAAACCTTCAAACAAAACGTCAAGTCCATTTTTCCAGTGCAAGTTCTGTGTGCGGTACTTCAGATCCAGCTCTCTTCTCAGTGAACACACCAGGAAGGTCCATGGAGAAGCAAGCGATGAGAGATCCCTCAAAACTTCCAAGCAGGCCAGCTCCAGTGCTGCGACTTACGATGGCGTAGGAACGGTCTTTTCCTGCCAGTATTGCACTTATAAATCCCCACACAGAGCACGGATTCTGAAACACCAGAAAATGCATCACAAAGAAGGTCTACCGAGCCACTCGGCTCCTCCTGTTGAAGCGGAGGTTTTGGATTTGGACTCTGAGGCCTCCTCCGTTGAAGAACAATGTGAGGAGTCGCCAGAGGATGTAGAACGCAATGTGCTGGAGTCTATGATCAAACCCCAGTCAAGAGGAGGCTTTAACTGTGAGTGGTGTGGATTTCAGACTTCACAGAGGCAGCAGTTAGCTGATCACTTGATGAAGAAGCACCGTAACATGGTGAAGATCATGGTATCCTTGCAACATCCCAAAATCCAGGATGGGAGTGCAGGATCCAGCAAATCTGATTCTGCTTCGTCCAGGAGAAGCACTCCGACATCCAATTTAAACCTGAACGATTTAGCGAGCAATGAAGGCTCCTCCGCGAATGCCTCGTCAATCAAAGGATCTGGCAATGCATCACTCAAGGTCACTTCAGGGATATCAAGTTTTCAGTACTCTCAGCTCACAGCAAAAATACCTAACAGCACGGGATCTTCCATACTGTCAGAGAGATCGACTTTCACCATGTCAGATATGTCTAGGTCTGGCATGGATCTAGATGCCAGCATGCTGAATGATTCCAGAAGCAGTTCAGATGATGAACTCTGTGACTTGGATGATCCCAATTACACAGAGCCGGCTGAGGATTCTGCTAAGCTGCTTCTGTCAGAGGAGGATAATGACCTGCTAGAAACTAAAGGAGTTCCATTCAAAAGACACATGAACAGGTTCCAGTGCCCTTTCTGCTCCTTCCTGACCATGCACCGACGTAGTATTTCTCGTCACATAGAGAACATACACTTATCTGGTAAAGCTACGGTGTATAAATGTGACGAGTGCCCCTTTCTTTGCACCAACCCACTAAAACTTGACGCGCACAAACAATGTCACAGTGGGTCTTCCGAATGGGACACTATGGACTTAACCAGTAAAAGCGTAGATGGTCCGGCTGAACGGTCCGAGCCGGTGAACGGCGGAAACGGCAGCTCTAAAATCAACGGGAAAAAATCCAGTGCGGCCGAGGAACAGCAGGGTCCTCATCGGTGCTCACTGTGTAACTTCTCCACCATCACACTGAAAGGTCTACGTGTCCACCAGCAACACAAACACTCATACTGTGATGGAACGCAAGTCACGGTTCAAGAGGCCTCGTCCAATGAGCAGCAAGATTCTGAGTCTGAATCCTACGGCTCCTCGAGCTTCGTTCAGAAAACTCAGACCTCAATCCTTGGATTTTCTACCAAGAAGCATCTAATTGGGAAGACGGCGAGAAAGTCCATCAACGATTTGCCCTTGGATCTCTCTCCTGTCAAAAAACGGACGAGGATTGATGAAATTGCAAACAACCTCCAAAGCAAGATTAGTCAAAGCCAACAGCACGAAGATGTGATTAACCTTGAGGAGATGGATGATGACGTGGAGGAGAATGGCAATCACATCGATTTAGAAACGAGCAAAGAGAGAGAAACCTCTGATGCTCGAAGTCAGCACTACACCTTCAACACTCAGCACCTTCACGTTAAAAATTCCGGAAGTCTTCAGGCAGAACGTGGCGTCGGGAAAAGAAAACGCAGTCTGCAGTCCAAACTCGGCTCGAGAAACATTCCCGTTCAAGTAACCATTTCTGATGATGAAGACAATTATAGTGCCTCTTTGGAATCTAAAGATGCCCAAGATCAAAGCAGTCAAGACAGCAGAGAGACATATCAAGACAACGCCGAATATAATGTCGAAGAACCTGGGAACCTGTTCTACTGCAAACATTGTGAGTACCAAAACAAGTCTGCTCGCAGCGTCAGCACACACTACCAGAGGATGCACCCTTATATCAAATTTAGCTTCAGATACATCCTGGACCCAGAGGATCAGAGCGCAGTCTTCCGTTGTCTCGAGTGCTTCATCGAATACAACAACTTTAACGATCTCCACCAGCACTATATGACACACCATCCAGAAGCAAGTAACGTCTTGAACTTTAACCAGCCAGATTTGGTGTACATGTGCCGTTTCTGTTCCTACACGAGTCCAAATGTGCGGAGCCTGATGCCTCATTATCAAAGAATGCACCCTTCAGTGAAGATCAACAATGCCATGATCTTCTCCAGCTACATGGTAGATCAGCCTCATAAGGGTGCTGCTGAGTCCCAAACACTGAGGGAGATCTTGAATTCTGGGCCCAAGAGTTTCAGCTCTACCTCATCTGGGTCCAGATCATCATCCAGTCCCGCTCTCAAAAGCATCTGCAAAACGCCAGAAGCAAACACTGAGGCTGAAGCTTTTCGAGAAAGTATGGGTGGTAACGTGGTGGTGTACGACTGTGATGTCTGTTCTTTCTCGAGTCCCAACATGCACTCAGTACTCGTCCATTATCAGAAGAAACACCCTGAGCAAAAGGCCTCTTACTTCCGCATACAGAAGACCATGCGGGTCATATCTGTCGACCGAGCGCAGCTGTCGAGCAATTCAACCTACAGCCTGACGAGCACCCCCAAGTCTTCGAACGCCATCCTGCCTGTGGCTCTGGATGAAGATGTTTACTACTGCAAACACTGTGTCTACAACAACCGCTCTGTAGTGGGCGTTCTGGTCCACTATCAAAAGCGACATCCGGAGATTAAGGTGACAGCAAAGTACATAAAGCAGGCACCCCCGACCCCAGGACTGCTGAAACTCATGGATGAGCTACAAATCGCACCCCCTAAACAGTTTCTGAAGCAATTCAACAACAACGGGATTGAAGGGTCAGGTAATTCCAACACTAAAGGAGCGTCCGACAAAGGGGAACCCGAAATGCTGTTCTTCTGCCAGCACTGCGACTACGGGAACCGCACTGTGAAGGGGGTTTTGATTCACTACCAGAAGAAGCACAGGGACGTGAAAGCCAACGCAGACCTCGTCCGTAGACACACAGCTGTGGTCCGGAGTCAGAGAGAACGAGCGCAGATGATCCAAGCGGGAAGTTCCACGTCCACTGCAACTGTAGCTACCGAAGCGGAGAAATCCAGGTCGTTGCGCTCTTTGAAGTGCAGGCACTGTGCGTACACGTCTCCTTACGTGTATGCCTTAAAGAAGCATTTGAAGAAGGATCATCCTACTGTGAAGGCCACGGCCATGACGATCTTACACTGGGCTTATCAGGACGGTGTGTTGGAGGCTGGTTATCACTGTGAGTGGTGCATATATTCCCACGCTGAACCGAGCGGGCTTCTCATGCATTACCAAAGACGCCACCCTGAGCACAATGTCGACTACACCTACATGGCTAGCAAACTGTGGGCTGGTCCCGACACTTCCACCAGCAGACAAGCTGGCAACTCTGAAACGAAGCATTACCAATGCAGAGATTGTGCCTTTGAGGCGTGCTCCATCTGGGACATTACTAACCATTACCAAGCGGTACACCCTTGGGCCATCAAAGGTGACGAGTCTGTCCTGCTCGACATTATCAAGGGGAACCAGGCACCCGATAAGCTGCTCCCGCAACTGCCCAAAGGATACGCTTCGATGTCCAGTCCGTATAACCAGCAGGAAGAGGTTGCAGTTGAAGTCGGCCGCCCAACACACGAGCGACAACCTAATCTCTCTCTGTCTGCCACGTCGTCCATCTCGAACAACCCTTACCAGTGCACTGTGTGCTTGTCTGAGTACAACAGTCTTCATGGGCTTCTGACGCACTATGGCAAAAAACACCCAGGCATGAAAGTGAAAGCTGCTGACTTCGCTCAGGAAGCGGACATCAACCCTAGCTCGGTTTACAAGTGCAGACACTGTCCGTACGTGAACTCTCGCATCCACGGAGTTCTCACACACTACCAGAAACGACATCCTTCCATCAAAGTCACAGCCGAAGACTTTGCAGACGATGTCGAGCAGGTAAAGGAGTTGGTTAGCGAGGGCGATGAGCGGTCTAAAACCCAGAGGCAGGGGTATGGTGCTTACCGCTGCAAGATGTGTCCTTACACACATGGCACTTTAGAGAAACTCAAGATACACTATGAGAAATATCATAACCAGTCTGCTGCAGACATGTTCAAAGCGTCTGCCACGCAGTCGCCCACTGGAAGAGACGATTTGGTTGCCGAATGCAGTAGCAGCAGTGTGACCGAAGTCTCTGAGGTCTGCGAATATGACCTCACGGTTCCCGAAGTTGCAAAGAGCGACAAGCATGCGGTGTTTAAATGTCAGCTGTGCAAATACTTCTGCTCCACCCGGAAGGGCATCGCCCGTCACTACCGTATCAAGCATAACAATGTCAGAGCGCAGCCTGAAGGGAAGAACAATGTCTTTAAATGTGCCCTCTGCCCCTACACCAACCCCATCCGCAAAGGCCTCGCGGCGCACTACCAGAAACGTCACGACATCGATGCCTACTACACGCATTGCTTGGCAGCATCTAAGACGGTGGGGGAGAAACCAAACAAGGTGATGGTGCCCTTGGCATCAGATGCAGAGGCTCCGGCGATGAGCGAAGAGCTAAGGCTTGCGGTGGACCGAAGGAAATGTTCGCTCTGCTCCTTCCAGGCTTTCAGCAGGAAGAGTATCGTCTCTCATTACATAAAGCGCCACCCAGGAGTCTTTCCCAAGAAGCAGCCCTCCAGCAAACTGGGCCGTTACTTCACTGTGATCTATTCCAAGGAGGCTGAGAAATCTCCATCCACGGAGGAGGTGGAAATCGTTGAAGTTAAGAATGAGGTGGAACCCGAAGGTGACGCCGACTGGCTACCCTTCAAATGCACGAAATGCTTCAAGCTTTCGTTCAGCGCAGCGGAGCTGCTGGTGATGCATTACAACGACTGCCACGACAAGGAACTCAAGCGGGATTTCGTCACCATTCCGAGTCCTGCGGAAGATGGGACGGAGCTCTACCAGTGCACCCACTGTGAAATCAAGTTCTTGACTCTTCCAGAGCTCAGCGTCCATCTGATGAACCACAATGAGGATTTCCAGAAAAGAGCCATGAGGCTGGAACGAAGAAAACAGCTTCAAAGCAAGCAGAAGACGGCAGAGCCACCAGAAGCCAAACCAGAGAATAAGGTGAGCCTAAACACCTTGTAATGGGTTAAATTGGATATATTAGTTGATTTTGATGTTTTTATTATCAGAATGAGTCAAAGTTTGGGCTGGTTACCTTGACTAACTTTCTAAACTATTCTGTGTCATATTCTCTAGCAATGAACTAATTGCTTTAAAAACATAAGATATTTTAGATGTTTGTGTAACTTTTTCCTGTGGATGCAAGTAATGATTCTAGTTGCAAGTGATGGAACTAAACTAGATTGCATCTAATGGTTTTCTGTTGCCATTGCCTCTTCTTATAGGTGGATGGCACACCTGATAAGACTCCCATTGGCTACAGGTGCAACTTCTGCGTGGAGGTCCACCCCACCCTCAGGGCCATCTGCAACCACCTGAGGAAGCATGTGCAGTACGGGGAGGCCAAGGAGGGACACGTGAAGGTATGAACATCCATAGCTTTTAAAAAGCATAAAGATTTTTGCTGTTGCATTAGTTTTCTCAACCATTTACATTTTCAGTTTTGGGCTTCTTGTTAAATTTGTGCACAGTGTCTATATTCAGACCGTTTTTCCTGAGGTGGCCTCCCTTCTTCTGCTCTATTCTAATAGCAACTGCATTTACAGGCCTTTTGGAACCATTTTTCGTTCCACTCAAGTGTTCACTTGTTTGGATGTTTAAACCACTACAATTCAGCTGCACATTCAGTGAAATGGACAAATAGTGCAAATCCTTGAGTGTTGCAGAAAAAACAGGGACAATGGACGAGTGTGGTGTTATGACATTTCCTTAAACCCAAGCGTTTTTATTCCTTGTGTGGGCATTTGTGAAGAAAGCCTTGAACGTGTCATAAAGTTGGTCATGTAATTAAATCTAGTGGCCTTGTGTTACACGCCTTGCATCGAGAGAATTAAAAATTTCTACTTATTTCTAAAGCTCTTTTCTGAATGTGTTTTAGAATGTGGACTAAATACAGTTTTAAAAGCTAAACAATGTTGCTACCAAACAGTCTTCTAGTCTTTTCTGATGCCTAGTTGACACTTCATGGACTTTAAATGATAGAAAAGTGTATTTCTTAGACTTTTAACCTTTGTCTTCAGTGGTTGATTTAAAATTATCCTGCAGTGTGACACATACACTTTTAAAAGCGCTAAAATCTCTGAGCATAATTAAACAATGAATTGGCAAAATGCAGTTTGAAGAGCATAAATGTTTCAATTAGTTAATGCATAGTTACAATAGCTGTGTTAAAGAAGAAATGTATCATGATGAGGAATTCCTCAAGGTGGTCAGTTTCTGCAGAGAGCTGCATTTAAACATGGCCGGTCCAGTATGTTTATCACAGCAGAATCCTGAGACTCACAACACAACCCTTCCGTCTCTCTAAAGAGAAAGCCAGTTAGGTCTTCTTGACGCTGTGGCATGGAGAGAGGCGTGTAAGCGCCTTAGTGTTAGTATTCCACTGAGAGTGCCAGTGCTGGCAGGGAGGCCCGGGCCTGAGGATTTGAACGGAAGCCCAGTGTGGATCAGCAGACGGGACAGAACGCACCGGACACTAGGGGGCAGCGCTCACAGGCACAGAACACATACTCTGAGAGAGACACATGGGCAGGGATTCCCAAAGTTTTTCATTCGCAGAAGCCCTTTGAGCTGAAACATATTTGTGAAGTCCCCCGAGAAGTTATTTCGATAATTTATTTATAATTTGCATGCATGTCAGTGTTTGTTTTTTTTTCCCGTTCCAGAGGATTAATTAATTTATACAACTAAACAAAAACATCAGTCTTAATATGGATAATATAGAAAGTGTATTACTAGGTATGCTTGCCATCAGACTTAGAAACAAATGTGAAAATGATACAAAATAGTTTTTCATCATTTGAATTCCAGGGCTCCTGCATAGAATACTGTAATACTAGTGTGCTGCATACTGTGTGCTATTCATTTTCTCATAGTTGTGAATCAGTATGCAGTGTTAAAAGTTTAAAATAGAAGTAGCTTTTTTGTCACGCTGACCTCACTGATGTGTAACTCTTGTGGCTGTTGGTTACCGTGAATATTTGGTTTAGTTATTATGTGTGCTTTTTGACTCATTTTGTGTTTAAAAAACATCATCCTGATTGAAATAACGATTCAAGAATGAGCTGTTAAATCACTGTTGATATCATTTTTTAAAGGTCAAATCTGTAGTATCAGCGCTGAGTTTTGCACAGGAAAAATGTTCAAATGTATGTCTCTCTCTGCTTGTGTTTGTGTCTCTGATTGGCTGACTGTGCAGGAGAGCCTTATTCACGTCTGTCTAAAGTGCAGGGTCAGTTCTCTCTCTCTCTCTGAGATGCTGAATTTCCTGTGGCTGTAAAGCAGCAGATGTCTCAGAAACACACAGGAACCTTGCGGCCGTTTCTAAATTAAGAAAAAGGGATGTCCCGATAGAGCTCGCCGCCTCAGAGAGCTTTAATGGCCGTAATCAAACACAGATCATCTGTGCTTCAGTCCAGAGCTGCTGATCACTTCCAAACCCAGAGAGAAATATCACATCAGTGTGATTTATCATGATTATTAAAGGTCAAGAACCTTAAATATGTCAAGAACATGACTGGGCTAATTTTAGCACGAAATTAAGAATATATGTTACTATATATATATATATATATATACACTATATGTGACCCTGGACCACAAAACCATGAAGATATTTTGTAAATTTCCTACCGTAAATATATCTAAACTTAATTTTTAAATAAGTAATACGCAAATACAAATAGTTGTATCTCGGCCAAATATTGTCCTATCATAACAAACCATACATTTTTCTGGTGATGTATAAATCTCAATTTCGAAAAATTGACACTTATGACTGGTTTTGTCATCCAGAAGAACTTTCTTGACTACTTTGACTTCCTGTCAAACAAGTCAAGAAAAAAGTTAAATAATAACTAATACTTATTCATGAAAGATGCATAAAATTGTTTAAAAGTGACAGTAAATACATTTATAATGTTACGAATGTTACATTTTCAGAGAATCCTGAAAAAAAATATCACAAATTCTTAAAAATATTAAACAGCAAAAAGAGTTTTCAACAATAATAATAATAATAATAATAATCACTTACCGATAATAACTAAGCAGCAGATGTATATTAGAATGATTTCTGAAGGATCATGTGACACTGAAGACTGGAGCAATGATGCTGAAAATTCAGTTTTGATCACAGCAAATAATTACATTTTAACAGATATTGGCATAGAAAATTTTAAATTGCAAAAATATTTCACAATTTTACTGTGTTTTTTTTTTCAAATAAATATAGCCTTGGTGAGTAGAAGAATCTACTTTCAAAAGCGTTTTAAAAAAATGTATTATTCCAAACTTTCGAAACTTTAGAACATTAGTGTATGTACAGTATATGTGTATATTACAGTAATGAGAATTAATGGGAGAATGTGTTATAGTGATGTCACAGTAACTCTTTTTTCCTGTATCAGTAATATCAGTCATTTCCTCTGACAGCAGGAAGCAGCTGAGATGCCTGTTGCCGTTCCTGTGGACAGAATCACCAACGGCGACGTGGAGGATGTGGTTGCCATGGACGCTGACCCATTGGAGACTGGCGCATCACCGGCTGACGTCACCATGGAGACGGAGGAGCCGATGCCCGTGGAAGCGGAGATGGTTGACGCGCAGGAGCCGGAGAAGGAGCGAGCGGTTCCTGGGCACCCGTGCAGCATGTGCAACCGCATGTTCATGTCCATGCAGGGCCTGCGCTCTCATGAGAGGAGCCACTCGGCCGTAGCGTTTGTCAACAGGAACGACAAATACAGCTGCCAGTACTGTCAGTTCGCCTCACCGTTCAGACACAAGTGAGTGAGACATCAGTTACTAAACGCAAGTTTTTGGAGAAAGATAATAAAAAAACAGGCTAATAATAAAAGAACAATCCCCTCAGTAATATCCTTCAGAATATTAACAGGAATAAAACTGTATGTTTTAGTAGGTAGGCATAAAATATGCATTTTTACCATTTTTTTAAGGAATAAAATCTCCCACAAGTCGGTGTGACAAACTCTTCAGTAGAAATCTTCAGAATATAGATCAGAATAAAACTGTAAAGTTTAGTGTAAGTGCTGCTGAAGTGGTGAAACAAACTAATTTTGAGAAAACAGCATAAAATTTAGTTTAATTTAGTTAAAAGTGCAATAAAAAAATCATGCAAATGATTTATGAACAAAACCCTCAGTAAAACCTTCAGAATACAGACAGGAATAAAACTGTAAGTTTTGGTGTATGTAAGTGCTGCTGAATTGGAGAAAAACAGCTCATGGCCTTTAAAAATATATGCATTTTTGTCATATTTTAGGAATAAAATCTCCTAAAAATCAGTGTGAATGATATATGAACAAACCCTTCATTAGATATCTTCAGAATACCGACAGGAATAAAACTGTAAGTTTTAGTGTATGTAAGTGCTGCTGAAGTGAAGAAAGAAACTTGGGGCCTCTAAAAATATGCATTGTTATCATATTTAAGAATAAAATCTCCTAAAAATCAGTGTCAATGATATATGAACAAACCCTTCAGTAGATATCTTCAGAATATAGATAAGAATAAAACTGTACATTTTAGTGCATGTAAGTGCTGCTGAAGTGGAGAAACAAACTAATTTTGAGAAAACTGCATAAAATCAACAAACTTAGATAAAGTGCAATAAAAAATCAAGTGAATTATATATGAACAAAACCTTCAGTAAAAAACTTCAGAATATAGACAGGAATAAAACTGTAAGTTTTAGTGTGTGTAAGTGCTGCTGAAGTGAAGAAAAGAACTTGGGGCCTTTTAAAAATATGCATTTTTATCATATTTTAGGAATAAAATCTCCTAAAAATCAGTGTGAATGATATATGAACAAACCCTTCAGTAGATATCTTCAGAATATAGATAAGAATAAAACTGTAAAGTTTCGTGTGTGTAAGTGCTGCTGATGCAGAGAAACAAACTCATTTTGAGAAAACTGCAAAAAATCAACAAACTTAGATAAAATGCAATAAAAAATCAAGTGAATTATACATGAACAAAACCTTCAGTAAAAACCTTCAGAATATAGACAGGAATAAAACTGTAAGTTTTAGTGTGTGTAAGTGCTGCTGAAGTGAAGAAAAAAACTTGGGGCCTTTTAAAAATATGCATTTTTATCATATTTTAGGAATAAAATCTCCTATAAATCAGTGTGAATGATATATGAACAAACCCTTCAGTAGATATCTTCAGAATATAGATAAGAATAAAACTGTACATTTTAGTGTAAGTGCTGCAGAAGTGGAGAAACAAACTCATTTTGAGAAAACTGCATAAAATCAACAAACTTAGATAAAGTGCAATAAAAAATCTAGCAAATGATATATGAACAAAACCTTCAGTAAAAACCTTCAGAATATAGACAGGAATAAAACTGTAAGTTTTAGTGTGTGTAAGTGCTGCTGAAGTGAAGAAAAGAACTTGGGGCCTTTTAAAAATATGCATTTTTATCATATTTTAGGAATAAAATCTCCTATAAATCAGTGTAAATGATATATGAACAAAACCAATAAAAGCCTTCCGAATATAGATGGGAATAGAGCTGTAAGTTTTGGTGTATGTAAGTGCTGCTGAATTGGGGGAAAAAACCCATGGCCTTTAAAAAAATATGCATTTTACCATGTTTTATGATTAAAACGCTGTTTAAATCAGAGTAAATTATATACGAACAAACCCCTCAGTAGAAATTTTCAGAATATAGATAAGAATGAAACTGTAAAGTTTAGTGTATGTAAGTGCTGCTGAAGTAGAGAAACAAACTAATTTTGAGAAAACAGCAAAAAAAAAAAAAAAAACAGATTTAGTTAAAAGTGCAATAAAAAATTAAGCGAATGATTTATGAACAAAACCCTCAGTAAAAACCTTCAGAATATAGACAGGAATACAACTGTAAGTTTTGGTGTATGTAAGGCTGCTGAAGTAGAGTAAAAAAAGCTCATGGCCTTTAAAAAAATATGCATTTTCACCAAGTTTTGGGATTAAAATGCTGTATTAATCAGTGTGAATGATATATGTACAAATCTCTCAGTAAAAAGGTTCAGAATATAGATGTGAATAAAAATGTTAGTTTTGGTGTATGCAAGTGTTACTAAAGTGGAGAAAAACTTTTAAAGATACATGTTGGAATTTAAATCTATTGACGCTAATGGATAAAGAGCAATAAAATAACTGCTTAAATTTCCACTACTTTTTTTTCATAAACTTCCACTAGTAAAAACACATTATAAAATGTCAAAATTAACAAATGAATTAAAAAAATGCAATGTGGTGTCTTGCCTTAAAGCACTAAAATAATAAACATACTTTGTGGAGTCTTTGTCTCTTACATCAAACAAAGAGAGGAGGAGATAAATAGATAAATAGAGAAAATCCTGGGGGAGAACGTATGTAAGATGTAGATTGTGCACGCGCTGAAGTGTCACGTCTCCTCATTTACTTCCTGTGAGAACGGCAGATATTTTGACAGAGCGGTTAGTCTCGTCTGAAGCGCAGGACCTTTGTTTGGTTCCCTGGAGTAAATCCGCCTTCACTGGATGTTCTGTGACCCAGAAAGCTGCCGCATTCATGTGCCACACGGGAACAGCGGATAAAAAACACTGATTCCCAAGATCCCTGTCGGAGACGGCTGTTTTGTCAGAGTCTCAGCGCTAAAGCGGGGATCTTCTGCCGAGAGGTGTTCCTTTCACAGATCTTTAGGGTTATCATTAGACGCGTCTCCACCGATCCGCTTTTTTTCCCCTGTCCTTGTGGAATCAGTCAGACGTCCTGAATCTTCCCAGGGCTTTTGTTGATGCTGATGGCAAACACCAGAGTCCGCAGACAGCACACCTGAGACACCTGCTGAGCGTTATTGCATGCTTTTACATATGTCACCCTGGACCACAAAACCAGTCATAAGTGTCCATTTTTTTCGAAATTGAGATTTATACATCACCTGAAAGGTAACTAAATAAGCTTTCCATTTATGTACAGTCATGGCCAAAAGTTTTGAGAATTACATAAATATTGGAAATTGGAAAAGTTGCTGCTTAAGTTTTTATAATAGCAATTTGCATATACTCCAGAATGTTATGAAGAGTGATCAGATGAATTGCATAGTCCTTCTTTGCCATGAAAATTAACTTAATCCCGAAAAAAACTTTCCACTGCATTTCATTGCTGTCATTAAAGGACCTGCTGAGATCATTTCAGTAATCATCTTGTTAACACAGGTGAGAATGTGGACGAGCACAAGGCTGGAGATCATTATGTCAGGCTGATTGGGTTAGAATGGCAGACTTGACATGTTAAAAGGAGGGTGATGCTTGAAATCATTGTTCTTCCATTGTTAACCACGGTGACCTGCAAAGAAACGCGTGCAGCCATCATTGCGTTGCATAAAAATGGCTTCACAGGCAAGGATATTGTGGCTACTAAGATTGCACCTAAATCAACAATTTATAGGATCATCAGGAACTTCAAGGAAGGAGGTTCAATTCTTGTTAAGAAGGCTTCAGGGCGTCCGAGAAAGTCCAGCAAGCGCCAGGGTCGTCTCCTAAAGAGGATTCGGCTGTGGGATCGGAGTGCCACCAGTGCAGAGCTTGCTCAGGAATGGCAGCAGGCAGGTGTGAGCGCATCTGACGCACAGTGAGGCCAAGACTTTTGGAAGATGGCCTGGTGTCAAGAAGGGCAGCAAAGAAGCCACTTCTCTCCAAAAAAAAACATCAGGGACAGATTGATCTTCTGCAAAAAGTATGGCGAATGGACTGCTGAGGACCGGGGCAAAGTCATATTCTCCGATGAAGCCTCTTTCCGATTGTTTGGGGCATCTGGAAAAAGGCTTGTCCGGAGAAGAAAAGGTGAGCGCTACCATCAGTCCTGTGTCACGCCAACAGTAAAGCATCCTGAGACCATTCATGTGTGGGGTTGCTTCTCATCCAAGGGAGTGGGCTCACTCACAATTTTGCCCAAAAACACAGCCATGAATAAAGAATGGTACCAAAACACCCTCCAACAGCAACTTCTTCCAACAATCCAACAACAGTTTGGTGAAGAACAATGCATTTTCCAGCACGATGGAGCACCGTGCCATAAGGCAAAAGCAATCACTAAGTGGCTCGGGGACCAAAACGTTGAAATTCTGGGTCCATGGCCTGGAAACTCCCCAGATCTTAATCCCATTGAGAACTTGTGGTCAATCCTCAAGAGGCGGGTGGACAAACAAAAACCCACTAATTCTGACAAACTCCAAGAAGTGATTATGAAAGAATGGGTTGCTATCAGTCAGGATTTGGCCCAGAAGTTGATTGAGAGCATGCCCAGTCGAATTGCAGAGGTCCTGAAAAAGAAGGGCCAACACTGCAAATACTGACTCTTTGCATAAATGTCATGTAATTGTCGATAAAAGCCTTTGAAACATATGAAGTGCTTGTAATTATATTTCAGTACATCACAGAAACAACTGAAACAAAGATCTAAAAGCAGTTTAGCAGCAAACTTTGTGAAAACTAATATTTGTGTCATTCTCAAAACTTTTGGCCACGACTGTATGATTTGTTATGATATTTGGCTGAGATACAACTATTTGAAAATCTGCAATCTCAAAATATTGAGAAAATCGCCTTTAAAGTTGTCCAAATTAAGTTCTTAGCAATGCATATTACTAATCAAAAAATTAACTTTTGATATATTTACGTTAGAAAATGTACTAAATATCTTCATGGAACATGATCTTTACTTAATTTTTTGTAATTTCAGCTATTGCCACAAATATACCCCAGCGACTTAGACTGGTTTTGTGGTCCAGGGTCACATATTGATTTTGTTTGTCATTTTTAGGAGAATAGAGGACAGAAGTAACAGAGATTAAAAAAATCAAACCCATATCCCCCACAAGAGCTAAAAATAAAATCAATTTTAAATTTCAGGTGGATATTACTAACAGGATGTTCTTTTCATTTTATTGCTATGTAATCACTTTTGCATAAATGTTTTTTTTTAAATGTAAACTTTTTTAAATTTGAGATTTTATTTTGTAAAATTCCAAAACTAGATATTTAACCCCCTAATTGTCACCCGTCCAAGTTTCTTCACCATTTTACAAATAAATTCTAATTTAATCATGACAAATTATATATCGTTGGAAAGGTCTCCTAAATAGATATTTTACTCTTTTTTTTTTTTGTATTACAAATTATGTAGGAAAAGTAATAGATTCATTTATGACAAGAGTGCACCTCAAAAATCTACTTTATAACAGGAGTTCTGACCTTTGTCACAAAAAGACTTTCTCCGTTGCCTTTTTCTCTATCATACTTTAGAAATCATACGAAATTATATATCAGAAAAATCTCAAAATTCATCCTTTGAAAACCATTTTAAAATCAGACATTGAACTATGATGGAAAATGTACATCAAAATCATATTACAAAATATTTTCGTTCATGAATTATAAAAAAAATAATTTTAAATTTTGCATTTACACGTATTTGTTCAAAAGTTGGAGAGACAGTCAAAGGGTTAAACTTAAAAAAGACTTTAAAATGACTTAAAAGACTTTAAAAACAAAAAATATATAAATAAAAATGTTGCTTTGGCAA
Organism: Cirrhinus molitorella; assembly: GCA_033026305.1. Classification (NCBI taxonomy): domain Eukaryota; kingdom Metazoa; phylum Chordata; class Actinopteri; order Cypriniformes; family Cyprinidae; genus Cirrhinus; species Cirrhinus molitorella. Next base: position 950,583 of record CM065138.1, on the reverse strand, counting down.
ATTACATTAATGCTAAATTACAAAAGCACATAAAATGACAAAAACTAAAAATGTAATTAAAACTAATTCAAATTTATATATTTGTATAAACAATACAAAAATAAGACTGGCGCAGTAACCACTAGGCTGCAGATCTGTCAAATGGAAGTGAGCCTTATTGAGGATGTAGTGACACTTTTGGTTGTGATCAGTTGTTAGTTTGTCCTCTATCCGTGTGTCTGACCGCTGTCTTTTCCCTGCAGTCTGGACCGTCACATCCAGTCACACCACGGACATCAGAAGCCCTTCCGCTGTAAGTTCTGCCCCTTTAAATCCTCCTACCTGAGCCGCCTCAAGAGCCACCTGCACAAAGCACACGCAGGTGAGACACTAACACACAATACAACACACACACAATACATACTGTAACCCTAAACCAAACAGAAACTGCCTTTTAGCAAATGAAGATGACCACAAAATGAGGTTTTGTCAGGTTTATCTCACTTCTAGGTACATCTTTGTCCCCAGAAGTGTGCTTCATTCTGGATTTGTAGATTGAAGTGGTTTCAGGATCCTTGTTAAAGGACACTTTAAAGGAGTAGTTCACTTCCAGAACAAAAAATTACAGCTAATTTACTCACCCCCTTGTCATCCGAGATGTTCATGTCTTTCTATCTTCAGTCGTAAAGAAATAGTTTTTTGTGGAAAAACTTCCAAATGTAATTTAAATGCAGCTTCAGGGGACTCGGATCCCAGCCGAGGAAGAAGGGTCTAGTGAACGATCGGTTATTTTCTAAACAAATTGACAATTTATATACTTTTTAACCTTAAATGCTCATCTGTCTAGCTCTGCGTGAACTCCATGCAATTCGCTTCATGCCGATCCTACATCGCTGCAGAAGTACCGACCCAGTGTTTACAAAGTGAATGTGCAAAGATCATCAAATGCCCTTTACAAAAGGTAAAACAGCGATGTAGGATGGTTTTGAAGAAAATGAGATGTTTTTGGACATACCCTGACTTTCATGAACCAAATTGCATGTGTTCACGCAGAGTCAGACAAGACAAGACTTTGAGTTTAAAAAGTACACTAGCAGTCAAAAGTTTGGACACATCCTCTCTTTTAATGTTTTTAATGAAGTTTCTTATGCTTCAAGGCTGTTTTCACTCAATTAAAAAATACAGAAAAAAACAGTAATATTGCAAAATGTTATTACAATATAAAATAATGGTTTTTATTTGAATATACTTTACAATATAATTTATTCCTGTGATGCAAAGCTGAATTTTCATCAGCTGTTACTCCAGTCTTAAGTGTCACATGATCCTTCAGAAATCATTTGTAATATACTGATTTATTATTAGAATTATCAATGTTGGAAACTTTTTTTTTTTCACGATTCTTTGACTAATAAGTTAAAAAGTACAGCATTTATTCAAAATATAAATCTTTTCTAACAATGCTATCACTTTTTATTAATTGAACACATCCTTGGTGAATAAAAGTATTAATTTCTTTCAAAAAAAAGAATGTACTGACCCCAAACTTTTGAACGTACTGTATATTGTTAGAAAACCTTTTTATGTTAAATAAATGCTGTTCTTTTTTAACCTTTTAGTGATCAAAAAATCCTGAAAACATATCACAGGTTCCAAAAAAAAAACAAAAACTGATCATAAATCAGTATATTAGAATGATTTCTGAAGGATCATGTTACACTGAAGACGAGTAATGATTCTGGAAATTCAACTTTAATGTCAGATATAAATTAAATTGTAATGTATATTAATATAGAAAAACATTGATTTGCATCATAGTAATATTTCATTTTTTTGTGTGTTTTTGATCAAGTGAAAACAGCCTTGATAAGCATAAGAAACTTCTTTAAAAAACATTAAATGAGACAGCGTGTCCAAACTTTTGACTGCTAGTGTATATCAATTGTCATTAAAAAAAAGGATAGTTTTTCTATAAGACACTTAATCTTCTTAGGTTCCGATTCTTTTGAAGCTGCATTGAAACCGCATTTTGTAAGTTCACTAAATGGAGAGAAATCCTGAGATGTTTTCCTCAAAAAAAAACATAACTTCTGTACGACTGAAGAAAGAATGACATGAACATCTTGGATGACAAGGGGGTGAGTAGATTATCTGTAATTCGTCTTCTGGAAGTGAACTTCTCCTTTAAGAAGGTGAATGAAATGAGTTTGAGACATTAATGGGAGAAGCTCACAGAACGTGACTGACAGGACGAAATGAGTGATGCTTTCACTGCTGGATAGAAGATGAGATGATGATCTCAAAGACACACCTGTAATTACCATGAACATGAACGTCTGTGTGTATTTTGTGTGTGTGTGTGTGTGTGTGTGTGTGTGTGTGTGTGCTGAGCTCCAGGAATCTCTCACACACTCGTCTGATGGAAATAGTGTTTCTCTCGCTGGACTGTGAAAGTCACTGAAGGGCAGAGCGACAGAAATCGAGCGCCGTCCTTCTGCTCTCCGTTACCCATCAGCCCCTCTCTCTCTCTCTCTCTCTCCTGTGCTCTTCTGAGGCAAACAGTAAGAGAAGGACGAGGGCTGATGAAACAGACATGAGCGAGTGACATCATCATCCAGACACTGGGCCTCATTTATCAATCTAATGTAGAAACGAGCGTAGATTCGAGCGTACAACTCAACGTACGACAGAGTTCAGGTGTGATTCAAGAAACATTCGTATGCCGCCAATCCTGTCGTACGAATGATCGCACGTTGATAAATTTGTCGGCTGAAAGCGATCGTTATTTAAATATCACGCCCCTAAAAACGCCCCGCTTTAGAAGCCTTGCCCCTAGAGGAAGGAAACTCATGAAGGAAAAAAATATCTTTATCTGAAACACCCTTTAACCTTATATTTGCAAACAATGATGTTCATTTATACCTGTATTAAATACCAATAAATATAACGAAATATTTATAAACTAGGGCTGTCAAACGATTAATCGTGATTAATCGCATCCAAAATAAAAGTTTATGTTTACATACAATATATTTGTGTACTGTATATATTTATTATGTATATAAAAATACACACACATGCATGTATATAATAAGGAAAAATATGTTTGATTTATATCTAAAATATTTATATTTATTTCTAATCTAAATAGTATACAGGTATAAATATATATATATATATATATATACATATAAACATTTTGTTTTAATATATACATGTATGTGTGTGTATTTATATGTACATAATAAATACACAAAGTAAACACACATATAGTATGTAAACATAAACTTTTATTTTGGATGTGATTAATCGTGATTAATCGTTTGACAGCCCTATTATAAACATTATAGCCTATTGAGTTCTCCTTAATCCACAACAAACCCTTTAAATGTAAAGGCATTAAAGAACAATGAAAAATGAGCTATAAAATTGTATATTAAACTATAAAGCAAAACACCTATTAGAGTGAATACAGAATACAAATATGGAGCTCAAATGAATAAATGAGCAAAGTGTTCTCTAAGCCTATAATGTTTCCTTTTTTGCCATGCAACATTTGGTTGCGAAACACGTCTTTGTGCTTCACTTGTGTTCATCCACCTAAAACACCCGACACATGTGCAAAACATTATATTTTGGGGCTGCACGCTGACTTTACCTTTTAAATAACTTTTATTTTTTGCATTTTAGTTTGATTATTGGCTAAAATGTTAAGTTAACGCTGAAATGTAGTGTATGTGCGTGAGGCGCCTGCGCCATCAGTTACATTTAATAAAGATATAAAGAAAACAAATAAAATGCATTAAGAGTGTCACAAAAAAGTTGTTTTTCTCCTTTTTAAAATCTGTTAATTAATTAAGAGAAATGCATTTTGTGTAGACGAGCCCTCTTTATTTAATTTGTTCTTTTTATAATTTCTGTTTTTCTCTGTTCACCAAAGTGCGTGAAGTGATGTGAAGACGTGTGAATCCTCATGGTCTGTTGTTTATGCTGTCATTTGCGCATACCCTAAAAGAATAATTAAAAAAAAGTGTTGTTTGTGGGCCAGGTAAATAATCTAAATCAACAAAATGCTGTCATTATGCAATTCTCCTAAATTTTCTAGGCTGCACGCAAATTCAGGCAAACTCAAAAACTTGCGTACATGAGCTCAGACCTGACGTCCATATTGACAAATTACAGGTTTTGCATAGAAACAACCGAATGCCCGATTTTTCTGTCCTACATTCGTTTCATAAATGAGGCCCACTGTGTCTGTGTGAGACACTTTTGAAGGTGCATTTGAGAATGAGCCATAGCAGTTGAAGAAAGCTGTAAAATAACCCAGAATGCTCTTTAAGTGTTTGCACAGAGCTGGTTTGCGTTTGCCGGTCTGTTAATGTGCCGTGTGTTTTTGTGTTGCAGGTGAACACGCGTATAAGTGCATCTCGTGTCCGTTCTCCACCATGACCATCAGCCAGCTGAAGGAGCACTCGCTGCAGGAACACGGAGAGACGCTCACGCTTCCCAAACTCAAAGCCGGAACCACGCTGCGCTCCACACGTCCAGAACACAACACCGAAAACGACGACCAGGACACAGACCTCAACCCACAATGCACCGGTAAGACCTAAATGCTGAATGCTAATGCTTAAAATGATGTGCATGTGAAATATGATTCTTCATAGTGTTCATTCAATGTGAAAACAGCTGATTGACTTCTTGCATTAAGCATTTTGAATATAATTGCCAGCAATTATACATGCATTTAGAGGCAAATTACCAATATCGGCATTAGGATAATACGTTTATATAATTTTTTGGCCCCACTTTATATTAAGTGGCCTTAACTACTATGTACTTGCATCAAAACATAAGTTCAATGTACTTAACCCTTTAACTGTCACTCCCATTTTTGAACATAGACCTGAAAATGCAGTATTTAAACTTACTTTTTTATGATTCATGATTTTGATGTACATTTTCCATCATAGTGCAGTGTCTGATTTTAAAATGGTTTTCAAAGGATGAATTTTGAGATTTTAAGTTTTCTTATATAATTTCTTATGATTTCTGAAGCGTGATATGGAAAAAGGCAACAAAGAATGACTTTTTGTGACAAAGGTCAGGTTATTAAGTAGATTTTTGAGGTGCACTCTTGTCATAAATCAATCTAGTACTTTTTCTACATAATCTGTAACACAAAAAAATGGTAAAATATCTATTTAGGAGTCTTAGACTTTTCAACGATGTATAGTTTGTCATGATTAGATTAAGATTTATTTGTAAAATGGTGAAGTAAACGTAGGCGTCCCACAGGTGGGACGGTGACAATTATGCAATTATGCAATATTGCAAAACACTTTTGCTGCTATTGAGGTGGGATATGGGTAAGGTTAGGGAGAGGCTTGGTGGTAAGGGTAGATTTAAGGGATGGTTCAACAGTGTAATTATAAATGTAATTAATTACAGATGTAATTACATGCAGGTATTTTTAAAATCGAAATACAGTGTAAATGCATGCATGTGCACGATAAGTGCATTGTATCAAATGATTAATTTAAATGCAAGAACATAGTAGTTAAGGCCTCTTAATATAAAGTGGGACCGATTTTTTTTTTCAAGGATGCATTAAATTGATCAGAAGTGATCAAGTGCATTTCTAATTTTTCATCAAAAGATTTCTATTTCAAATAAATGCTGTTCTTTTGAACTTTCTATGCATCTCTGAATTCTGAACAATAAAATGCATGATGGTTTTCACATAAATATAATGTTTTCAACATCGATAATAATCAGAAATGATTGTCGAGCAGCAAATTGGCATATTAGAATGATTTCTAAAGAATCACGTGAAAGTGAAGACCGGAGTAATCAGGGTTCCCATGGAATTTCAGGAATATCATGGAATTTTAAAAGGTCTATTCCAGACATTGAAAGTCAGGGAATTTTATATTTATTTTGTCAAAGTCATGGAATATCAGGGATGTTTGTTGCTTTTGAATTTTTGTTTCCATTTATCAAAATGTAATTTTTGATATACCGTATTTTGTTTTATTGAGTTCTTTCATGCATTTTGCCTATTGTTATGGTTATGAAAGCATAAAAAATAATTTAAAATAAGTTAATTTCTGTAGAAATAGTACAGAAAAATATCAATGCGCATTTAACGGATAAACAAACAAACAAAAAGGGTAGTGTATATCTGTTTTGTACTAAAAAAACATCTGTGATCAAGTAAAAAAAGCTTGCAAATGGATGGATACGTTCATTATAGATCATGGAAATTCAGCTTTTTAGTCAGTGAAAGTTAAGGAATTTGGCTTAGAGTGGGAACCCCGAGTAATGATGCTGGAAATTAAGCGGTGCATCAATCAATTACACTTTACCAGATATTCACAGCTGTTTTACATTATAATAATATTTCAGTATTTTTAATGTATTTTTGATCAAATAAATGCAGCCTTGGTGAGCAGAAAAGACTTCCTTTGTTCAATTAAGTGCTAAAATAAATTGAGTTTTTTGTGTGTGTTCAATTGATTAAAAACTCCATCTAGAGTGAGCGGCGCATGGCCAGATCACACTCGCTCAACATATAATTATTGTGGCAAAACAATGGCTTCGGGTGTTACTGGTTGAAATTACTGGTTTGGTTCGGCTGTAAAAGAAAATAAACACGCGCATGTGTCGGTATGAGCCGAGACAGATGTTAATAGCAGGCGTAAGTGGCGTCTAGACGCGATAACGGCATTGATGTCTTTGTCTCGCTGCTGTCGTCTCAGAGTCTGCGGGGTATCTGGAGCCAGCAGATGTTCAGCAGCAGTTGAGTCACTTCCAGCTGGCGTCTCGCGTCCAGACCGATGTTTCCACCAGTCCGTCTGCCGCCGCGCCGCCGCCGCCGCTCGAGGGTCCCGTTCCACAGGCCCGCCCCGACTCCATCCTCACCTGTGAGTTCTGCGAGTTCAGCTCTGGCTACATGCAGAGTCTGCGCAGACATTACCGCGATCGACACGGAGGAAAGAAGCTCTTCAAATGCAAGGATTGCTCCTTCTTCACCTGCTACAAGTAAGAACAGCATGAACCGCCGGAGTTTGACATGGATCACATCAGACTATATCAGCCAATATCGTCTTTATTTGTGACCCAAGACCACAAAACCAGTCATAAGTGTCAATTTTTTAAAATTGAGATTCATACATCATCTGAAAGCTGAATAAATAAGCTTCCCACTGATGTTGTTAGGATAGGACAACTATTATAAAATCTATAATCTGAGGGTGCAACAAAAAAAAGTCTGTCTGAATTAATGCATATTGCTAATAAAAAATTACATTTTGGTATATTTATGGTAGGAAATTTACAAAATGATTTTTGGCATAAAAGAAATATCGATAATGTTGGCCCATACAATGTATTTTTGTCCGTTGCTATACATTTTTTTTTTTTTTTGGTTATGGGTCATATTTATGTACATTTACATTTATGCATTTGTGACCCTGGACCACGAAACCAGTCTTAAGTAGCACAGGTATATTTGTAGCAATAGCTAAAAATACATTGTTTGGTTTAAAATTATTGATTTTTCTTTTATGCCAAAATCATTAGGATATAAAGTAAAGATCATGTTCCATTAAGATATTTTGTAATTTTCCTACTGCAAATATATCAAAACTTAATTTTTGATTAGCGATATGCATGGCTAATCTGGACAACTTTAAACGTGATTTTCTCAGTATTCAGATTTTTTTGCACCCTCAGATTGCAGATTTTCAAATAGTTGTATCGCAGCCAAATATTGTCATATTCTAACAAACCATACATCAATAATGCTTATTCAGCTTTCAGATGATGTATAAATCTCAGTTTTGGAAAATTGACACTTACGACTGGTTTTGTGGTCGGGGGTCACATTTGGTAGACACTTTTATTCAGAGTGACTTATATTGCATTCAAGCTATACAGTTAATAGTTGTTCAATAGACGTGACATACAGATAAACTAATCAAATATATTTAAATTTTTTAAGAATTATTTGCTTCATTTGCTCTTTTTGATTCGTTTTATTTTTACATTATTTTAATTTCAAAATGTTATGATTTCATTAATTATTAGCTTTGGTTTATAATTATTAAATATTGCTCTAGAGTTTGGTAATTTTAAACTGGAGAGGCAAAACACCATTTTTATGTTGCACTGCAAAAATGCTTTTCTTACTTAGATTTTATGTCTTGTTTACAGCCAAAATATCTAAAAATTCTTAAATCAAGAAGGATTTTCTAGACGAGTAAAAATGATTGTCTTGTTTTCAGAAGAAAATAGTCAAAATTAAGTGTGTTGTTGCCTGAAACAAGCAAAATAATCTATGGGGTAAGCAAAGTAATCTTGTTTTCTGTTTTTCTGTTTGCAGATTATTTTGCTTGTTCTAAGCACAAACTCACTTAGTTTTGACTTGTTTTTCTGAAAACAAAAAAATTCAACAAATTTTTTTAGATATTTTGGCTGGAAACGAGACAAAAGTTCTATGTAAGAAAAGCATTTTTTTGCAGTGTAGGTAATATGTTAATTATCAGACTCAGCAAAACAAAATCTATAAAATATAGTATATAATGAATATAATGAAAATATCCATGTGGCTGAATCTCTAGTCTTTTATGTCGGAGTAGTTATCTCCTGAGTGAATGGCGTTGTTTATATGTTTGCCAGGTCTACATTCACGCTGCATGTGGAGGGTGGTCACACCAGCGGCCCAGAAGAAACGCCCAAAGACCTGCGCTGCCCCTTCTGTCTGTACCACACTAAACACAAGAGCAGCATGATCGATCACATCGTCCTGCACAGAGGTCAGTTACAAAGAACCAATTGAGAACTGACCAGAACAAAAAACTTGTTTTTAATGTTTAAAATTCATATCATTAGACATTTCTCCTCTTCTTCTTCCCTTATTTCAAATAGCAACGTCCTCAATTGAATGGCTGCAGTTTTCCTTTTGTAGCACCTACTATTGGTGGAATGTAACTGTCCACCTTATTTTTCAATAATATTAGTTTCTATTGGTAAATAATTGCTGTAAAACCATTTGAGCAAGAAACCAGTGTGGTTATGATTAAACATAAATACAAAAATAAAATGTGATTAAATGTCAGTTTGAAACAAGAAAACTGGAAGCGAACTTTGCACATTCAGTTTAAATAATGCTGTGTTTGCTATTATGTGAAGAATAAGGAGGATGTGTGTTTTGGTGTGTTATATATTAATATGAGCAAACCTCTCAGTAAAAATATTCAGAATTAAAGATGGGAAAAAAATTGTAAGTTTTGGTATAAGTGCTGCTGAAGTAAAAAAAAACAAACTCACAATCTTAAAAAAATATGCATTTTCCCCATGTTTTAGATGTAAACAAAACGGTGTAAATGATATATGAACAAACGGCTCAATAAAAACCTTTAGAATATAGACAGGAATAAAACTGTAAATGTTGGTGAATGTAAGTGCTGCTGAAGTGGAGAAACAAACTCACAACCTTTACAAATATGCATTTTCGCTGTGTTTTTAGGAATAAAATGTTGTAAAAATCAGTGTAAATGACATATGAACAAACGCCTCAGTAAAAACATTCAGAATATAGACAGGAATAAAACTTTACATTTTGGTGTATGTAAGTGCTGATGAAGTGGAGAAACAAACTCACAACCTTTAAAAATATGCTTTTTTGCCCTGTTTAAGGAATAAAATGTTATAAAAATCAGTGTAAATGATATATGAACAAACGCCTCAGTAAAAACCTTCAGAATATAGACAGGAATAAAACTGTAAATTTTGGTGTATGTAAGTGCTGCTGAAGTGGAGAAACAAACTCACAACCTTTACAAATATGCTTTTTTGCCCTGTTTATAGGAATAAAATGTTATGAAAATCAGTGTAAATGACATATGAACAAACGCCTCAGTAAAAACCTTTAGAATATAGACAGGAATAAAACTGTAAATGTTGGTGAATGTAAGTGTTGTTGAAGCGGAGAAACAAACTTACAACCTTTAAAAATATGCATTTTCGCTATGTTTTTAGGAATAAAATGTTGTAAAAATCAGTGTAAATGATATATGAACAAACGCCTCAGTAAAAACCTTCAGAATATAGACAGGAATAAAACTGTAAATTTTGGTGTATGTAAATGCTGCTGAAGCGGAGAAACAAACTCACAACCTTTACAAATATGCTTTTTTGCCCTGTTTATAGGAATAAAATGTTATAAAAATCAGTGTAAATGACATATGAACAAACGCTTTAGTAAAAACCTTTAGAATATAGACAGGAATAAAACTGTCAATTTTGGCGTATGTAAGTGCTGCTGAAGTGGAGAAACAAACTCACAACCTTTAAAAATATGCATTTTTGCCGTATTTTAAGGAATAAAATGTTATAAAAATCAGTGTAAATGATATATGAACAAACGCCTCAGTAAAAACCTTCAGAATATAGACAGGAATAAATCTGTAAATGTTGGTGAATGTAAGTGTTGTTGAAGCGGAGAAACAAACTTACAACCTTTAAAAATATGCATTTTCGCTATGTTTTTAGGAATAAAATGTTGTAAAAATCAGTGTAAATGATATATGAACAAACGCCTCAGTAAAAACCTTCAGAATATAGACAGGAATAAAACTGTAAATTTTGGTGTAAGTAAGTGCTGCTGAAGTGGAGAAACAAACTCACAACCTTTACAAATATGCATTTTTGCCGTATTTTAAGGAATAAAATGTTATAAAAATCAGTGTAAATGATATATGAACAAATGCCTCAGTAAAAGCCTTCAGAATATAGACAGGAATAAAACTGTAAATTTTGGTGTATGTAAATGCTGCTGAAGTGGAGAAACAAACTCACAACCTTTAAAAATATGCTTTTTTGCCATGTTTATAGGAATAAAATGTTATAAAAATCAGTGTAAATGACATATGAGCAAACGCCTCAGTAAAAGCCTTCAGAATATAGACAGGAATAAAACTGTAAATTTTGGTGTATGTAAGTGCTGCTGAAGTGGAGAAACAAATTCACAACCTTTAAAAATATGCATTTTCGCTGCATTTTTAGGAATAAAATGATGCAAAAATCAGTGTAAATGATATATGAACAAACGCCTCAGTAAAACCTTCAGAATACAGACAGGAATAAAACTGTAAGTTTTGGTGTATGTAAGTGCTGCTGAAGTGGAGAAACAAACTCACAACCTTTAAAAATATGCATTTTTGCTGTGTTTTTAGAAATAAAACATTGTAAAAATTAGAGTAAATGATATATGAACAAACGCCTCACTAAAAACCTTCAGAATATAGATGGGAATAAACCTGTAAAGTTTTATGTGTGTAAGTGTTACCAACGTGGAAAAACAAACTTGTAAAAATGTGTATTGTAATTGAATTTTGCAGACAGATAAAGTGTATTTTAAACCTTTTTCTTTCCACTAGTCTAAAAAAAAGACGACATGCTATGGAAGCAGAATACAGTAGTCAACATTTGAAATGGATCAAAAAATTTCATCAAAGTTGTTCTAAGACAAGAACTGGTGTTGTTTTGGTTTTAGGACAACTTTGATGAAAGGATTTGACCCACTTCAAATATTAATTACAGTATGCCAAATTGCCAAAATTTACCAGTTCTTGATAAAAAAACAATGACGTTGCCTGTGGTATCTCACCTTAACCTTTTTTATCCAAATATATCCAAATTAGCAGTATTTTATTAAATGTGCATAAATATGTGAAGATGATGTGGGTCGATTGGTCATTCAAGGCCACACTTCAAAAGCTCATTAACTCGACTTGAATGAGTCTAATTGTCTCATTTTTGTGGCTCTCAGAGGAGCGCGTGGTCCCGCTGGAGGTGTCTCGCTCGAAGCTGTCGCGTCATCTAGAGGGTGTGGTGTTCCGCTGTCACAAATGCACCTTCACGTGTTCCAGCGAGCAGAACCTGCAGCAGCACATCCAGAAGCACGAGGAGCTGAAGCCCTACCAGTGCCAGCTCTGCTACTACGACAGCAAACTCCTGCACGAGCTGGAGATCCACCTGCGCGAGGAGCACAAGGTGCCTCTTCTGTCATGTCTGATCTTTCTGTGGCTAGTTGAGGAGCAGGTTATTTAGTCTAACCCATCGTCTGCAGGTGATTCGTAACTTTGAGCTGGTGGGACGGGTGAACCTGGATCAGCTGGAGCTGATGAAGGACAAGGTGAAGGACGTGAGCAGCAGTGAGGAGGAGGAAAGAGGAGAAGACGAAATCGTAGAGGAGGCGGACGAAGAGGAGGAAGAGGAGGAGGAGGAGGAGCAAGAGCTGATGGAAGAGGAAGAGGAGGAGAAGCTTCCAGAGAGCAGACAGAAGGAGGAAAGCAGCCAGACGGAGGTGACAGGTAACAGTCGTCATGTTCATCAGATTCTGTGCTTTACTAAAAATGTTCAATAACAGATGCAAAACGAAAGACTTTTTTATCTTTTGTCTTCTACAAAACATTTTTTTTATAAAAATAGCTGTAACACTAAAATGAAAATTCAGGAATGTTAAAATACCTTAGACGCCACAGCAGAATACAGTAAACGTTACATTAAGATAACACCGCATGTTCAACACTTGTTAAATCAGAATACAGTAAGATTTTCTGAAATATAGTTTCAAAATGCAAATACAGTTTTGCATGCATTTACAGAAAATAAATCTGAACATTTTATAAAGCCAGGTTCAGAATTCTAGTTTGATTTTATTGACACATTCGTTTTTCCAGAGGGGATTTTGGATTTATGTTAGAAAATACTGTCAACAGACAGAAAACCAACACATTTTTACCACATTTATAAGAATAAAATGCTTTACAATTCAGTGTAATTTAAATACAAACAAACCTCTATAAAAACCTTCAGGATAAACATAGAAATAAAAGTAATAGTGGTGTCAACTGATTATGATTAATCTCATCCAAAATAAAAGTTTATGTTTATATACTATATATTTATGTACTGTGTATATTTATTATGTATATATAAATACAAACACATGCATGTATATATTAAGGAAAAATACTTTAGATTTATATCTAAAATATTTATATTTATTTATAACCTAAATTGTATTCAGGTATAAATATATATACATATACATTTTTTGTTTTAATATATACATGTATGTGTGCGTATTTATATGTACATAGTAAACACACATATGGTATGTAAACATAAACTTTTATTTTGGATGCGATTAATCGTTTGACAGCCCTAAAAAGTAAGTGCTGCTGAAGTGGAGTAAAAACTTTTGAAGATTTGTATTGGAATTGAAATCTACAGATGCAAGATAAAGTGTAAACAATCTAAACACTTCAACCCACTGTATTTTGAATGTTTTAGTCTAAAAGAAGTCATGCAAAATAGACCAAAAACAGTTTTTGCCTGTAGTGCCTTGCCTTAAACAGTTTTTTAAACATCCAAATTAATTCTCTTATTAAATATGCATAAATATTAGCATATAGCAACAATATAATAATGAACTAGAACTGCAATGTACTGTGGAGAAAAAAAAGCATCTGCCAAATGACAGATCTAATAATTAAATTTGTAATTGGTGGAAGTGCAGACTTTTTTTTTTTTTTTTTTTTTTTTTGTTTGTTCTTTTATTTTAAGATTCAGCTGGGAAAGTTCTTTAGTTCTCTGTATCTGAGTACAAAAATGTTCAGAATTGTTTGAATAAAACCGACTTCTGTGGAAAAAAAAAATATATATATATTTATCTTCTGACTCTTTTAACAAAAAACAGCAATAATAAGAGCAAACATTTTGGTCATAACATGGTCGGTGGCCCTCAGCTTGGTATTGTTGGCAGAATTTGGCCCTCGGTGAAAACTAATTGAGGAACCCTGGTATACTGAAAAACAATGATAAGCATATTATACATTTTAAAGGATTTTATTGTCAATTATAATGAGTCAATATTTACAGTGTTGACCCTTGCATGCTCTGGCATGCTGGATGTTAGTAAAAACTTTTGAAGATTTGAATTGGAATTGAAATCTACAGATGCAAGATAAAGTGCAACAAATCTAAACACTTCAACCCACTGTATTTTGAATGTTTTAGTCTAAAAGAAGTCATGCAAAATAGACCAAAAACAGTTTTTGCCTGTAGTGCCTTGCCTTAAACTGTTTTTTAAATATCCAAATTAATTCTCTTATTAGCATATTACAGCAATATAATAATGAACTAGAACTGCAATGCACTGTGGGAAAAAAAGCATCTGCCAAATGCATGTAAAATAGCTTTTGAAAAATGCAGATTTTCCACAAATGACATTTTTATAAATCTTTTTGACTTTTTTTTTTTTTTGCACATTTGCTTGTTGAATTTGCAGAAAGTCATAGCTGTTTTGTTGTATTTCCTGGTGATGCAGGCATTGCGGTTGTGGAGTCCCCCAGCAGCAGCGCCATCAAACGCTATCCGTGCGAGTTCTGCGGCCGCACCTTCACGCTCAGCACCGAATGGGAGCGACACGTCCTTCGCCACGGCATGTGAGTCTCCAGATCACCATATAAAAGTGTACCATAGTAACAAAAGAGTTAAAGTTAAAGCTAAAGCGCGCTTTGTGTTTTCTCAGGACTGTTAACGGCAACAAGAAAGACGGCAGCCCTGTGCCCTCGTCAGCGCTGCCTCTGATTGGTCCGGCGGCTGTGATTGACAGAGGGCTGGACCTATCCAGTAACACTGTGGATCAGTCTGACCAATCCAAGTGTCCGATTCAGAACGAGGAGGACAAAAAGACGCTGGAGACCAAAAACGACCCTTAGGAGCAAAACGAAAGCTGTAGAGAATGTCGCGCGTTCTGTTGTTTCGTCTGTCTGTTCACCGTTTGTTTCGTTGCAGAACAACATCGGCTGCGTGGTTCAAAAAGCTAGATTTGTGGAAAGTGATCATCCGGTTTGGAGTATCGCTAGATGTTGATGTTTCACGTTTGTTCAGTTGCTGAATCTTACACTGAATTTTACAAAGTGTGACTTGGTCCCTCAGGACAGATGTTGATATATTGGTAACCAATAGTGAATGAAACCGCGAGGCGACGTTCCGATCGAATCGCGAGTCCCTCCGTTCGCCGGTTCATCCGCAAGCCAGAGATTTTAATTTCAAGCCCTCATTTCCTCGATGCACTTTTTCGTTACATTCGTTGAAAATAAGCATACGTAAAGAATCGAATGTCTTCCGCGGCGTCGATCGCACGCGCTGATAGTCTTGAAGACGGCGTGCTGCGATCCGCGTCCGTTTCAAACGAGAGACGATCCATCCGGAAGCTTCTCGGATTCGCTCGGAACGTCGCCCGGCGGTTTCTGTTTTTTACATTTTAGCCTTGTGTTAATCTTCCTGTAGCTGAATTCCTTGAGGAATAGTTGTCATCTTATTTATCTAGATCGTTTGATTCTTTTAGACATGATTTTAGAGTATCAACACTTGCCCCAAAAACTCGTAGCAAATTGCTACTTTTGAAGATTTCGGCCACTTCCGGCTCGTCTTGCACTTCCGCTTCACTTTAATAGCGATGGCCGTCTGTCGGTCCAGAGACGCGTTGGACATCGTTGGATCACAATTCTGACGAGTCTATTTAAAGGAATATTCTGGGTTTAAGCCTCAATTTTAGATTTATCTTTTCGAATTTTGCCTCCGTGTTTAGTATCAGTGAGATACTATAATAGTTTTTGTCATAGTGAAATATTTCTAGTAATATTTTGAATTAGTTTTACACAATCATGTCATAGTTTATTACTACGATAACTATTTCATTTAAAAAATCTTTTTTTTTCTTTTTTTTTCAAAATGCATCCATTCAAATCTTTTTGAAACAGATTTAAAAGTACATGCATCACTTGAAGTTTATTATTTTATTGTTTATGATGCATATACTTTTAAATCTGTGATGCATATGCTTTTAGTGATGCATATGTGATGCATATCCATCACAGATTTAAAAGTATATGCATCACTTGAAGTTTATAAACTTCAATAAACAATAAAATAATAAACTTCAAGTGATGCATATACTTTATATACTTTTAGTGATGCATAAGTGAGGCATATGCATCACAGATTTAAAAGTATATGCATCACTTGAAGTTTATAAACTTCAATTAACCAATAAACTTCAAGTGATGCATATACTTTTA
Source organism: Cirrhinus molitorella (assembly GCA_033026305.1). Lineage (NCBI taxonomy): Eukaryota > Metazoa > Chordata > Actinopteri > Cypriniformes > Cyprinidae > Cirrhinus > Cirrhinus molitorella. The sequence goes on along the minus strand of CM065138.1, from coordinate 934,444 downwards.
AATCTGTTTCCTAAAAGATTTGAATGGATGCATTTTGAAAAAAACAAAAAAAAAAAAAAAAAAAACGTTTTTTTAAATGAAATAGTTATCGTAGTAATAAACTATGACATGATTGTGTAAAACTAATTCAAAATATTACTAGAAATATTTGGTTTACATTAAAACTTTAGATTTTTATTAAAATTTTTTTGCAAACAGTTGAAATTTCAGTTGTTGAAAACTGACAGAAACGCTAAAATACAGTGTATTTTGCACTGGTTCTTGAACTCAGATTGTTCCTTTAAAACGGGAAGTTTCTGGATGCCGTGTTTCCGGAAAAACGCCACTAAGCCGTCGTAGCGTAAGGCTGAGATTGTACGTGATGGAAGCTGCTGCTCGAAAACCCCAAAGCCTTATAGACGCGGATGTCTGACGCTCCGAACGCTTCCCTTTCGGATCCACCGAGCAGAAGCTCTCAACCAGTATCCGTCATTTTAATCCACACACGAAAACAAAAAAACAAACCTCTTCTCGCTACCAAAAGTGTCGCTTCCCAAAGTTTTTCCTGAGATACGATTGTCTTTCCCGAGCGATGCCTGAACGTTGCCGAGGGCCGACCCAGGTGCGTTCTGGGAAATCTGCATGCCGTTTTGCAGCCGTGTATAAACTCGAAGCTCCTCATCGGTAAGTGTTTGAAACTGTGGTTTCTGTTCCAGAAAGGGGTCTGTTCCTTTAAGTGTTGTTCTGATATTTAACTTAACAAAGAAAAAAAAAAAGACAAGAATAGAAAGAAAGAAAAATAAGAATCAATAGAAGACGTTTCTTTTGTTTTTTTTAGCTCTCCGCTGTTCAAAGCTGTTGTAAATTGTCTGGTTAAGAATAAAAAAAACAATAAAAAGCTCTTTTGTACCCTCGAACCCCTCCATGTCCTTCATAAGGAGTAGGCCAGCCTTTCTGAAGAAGCGTGTAGAGAAGCATCAGAAATAAGCTTTGAAGAGTCGGCGGCGTCCGCTATCGTAACACACTGGATATCTGTAAATAGATGCGCTTTAGTTTCTATCGTTTCCCTTTAATTCTCTCCTCCTGTCGAAGGTGCGCCATCGTTGACCTTGATCTAGATCTCCTGCGTTTGGCCTTTTTCTTCTGTGAAACTCCTGATGATTTCTGATGGTGGCTTGTGATGTCGACTAGACTGGTTGTTTACAGTTTTATTCCTTTGATTTCTCTATATTCTGTAAATATTGTAATTCATTGTCTTTTTTTAACTTGGTAATAAAGTTATCAGATAACCTAAACTCGTGCGCTTCTGCTGTTTTCAGTCCAGGGGTCAGATTCTCCTCGTCTATTTGTGAGCCTGGAACACAAAACCAGTCATAAGGGTGCATTTTTTTTTTGACACTGAGATTTATGCATCATCTGAAAGATTAATAAATAAGCTTTGTTAGGATCGGACAATCAGGGTTCCCACGGGTCATGGAATTTCTGGAATATCATGGAATTTTAAAAGGTCTATTCCAGTCATTGAAAGTCAGGGAATTTAATATTTTTTTGGTCCAAGTCATGGAATATCAGGGATTTTTGTTTGTTGATTTTAAATTTTAGTTTCTGTTTATCAAACGGAACTTTTCTGTACCATTTTTATTTATTTGCCTATTTTTATGGTTAGGCTATTTTTCAGTGCCATTTTATTCCCTTCCCGCACGTCAACCGGCAATCACTGAAGTCAAATGCAGTCACCAGCTTAGATAACTAAGGCAAACATGCCAGAAAAAAAATTTAATTTCAAGAGCTTTGGCTACAAAATGACCACTTCAAACACTGGGTATGAAAAGTAGATCATAGAAAAGCAAAAACCTAAAAGTGCAAAAACCTGAATGATGAACTTGATTACAAATCCTTACAAACCCCAAACCCTTACAAAAATCCTTAAGATTGTTATAAACATAAATTAATTTCTGTAGAAATATTACAGAAAAAGCCTGTTTCCGGCACTAAATAAAAAATAAAAAGAAGGTTATTGCGACTTATCTCACAATTCTGACTTATTTTCTCACAATACCGTGATACAAACTCGCAATTCTGACTTTTGTTTCTCTGAATTGTGAGATATGAACTAGCAGTTGCGAAAAAAAAGTCAGAATTGTGAGATAAGTCTCAATTGCTAATATAAAGTCAGAATTGCATGATATAAACTGGCAATTGAGAGTTAAGGCAGAATTGAGTGATATGAACTCGCAATTATGTGAACATCAGTATTTTTTCTCCTCAGAAATGAATTTATATGTTACAATTCTGAGAAAAAAAAGTCAAAATTGCAAGATACAAACTTGCAATTGCAAGAAAAAAAGTCAGAATTTTATCTTTATCTTTTTTTATTTAGTGGCAAAAACGGGCTTCCATAGTTTTGTACTAAAAACGTCTGTAAACAAGTAAATAAAGCTTGCAAGTGGATGGGTCCGTTCATTATAGGTCATGGAAATTCAGCTTTTTAGTCATTAAAAGTCAGGGAATTTGACATTTGGCTTAGAGTGGGAACCCTGGACAATATTTAGCCGAGATGCAACTATTTGAAAATCTTGAGGGTGCAAAAAAAATCTAAATATTGCAATGCATTATACTAATCAACAGTGTTGGGGAAAATTGCTTTTAAAAGTAATGCATTACAATATTGCGTTACATTGCTTTTGATACTTTTTAAATCTGGGCAGGGCTTGCTTGTTTGTTTTTAATATAAAAAAATTGATTTTTAGCAAATGTAAAAGCCCTTTCACACCAAAATGAAAATGAACAAAAATGAAGTGTATAAGGAAAATTAAATTGAATTCTGTACAGTAGGAAAAGTTCAACACTCTTCAGCAATGAGGACAAAAAGCACAAATGTTAGTTCATCTAAAGTAAGCTTTTGCTTATTAGTACACTACAAAACATGCTTTTCTTACTTATATTTTTTGTCTTGTTTCCAGCCAAAATATCTAAAAATTCTTAAATCAAGAATTTTTAGATATTCTTGATTTTCTAGACAACTTTTTTTTTCTGGAAACAAGTCAAAATTAAATGTGTTTTTGCTTGAAACAAGCAAAATAATCTCCCAATGGGGTAAAATAGATAAACTTGTTTTCTGTTTGAAATAAAATAAAAAATAAAAAAAATTGCTGACACCATTGTCAGATTATTTTGTTGTTCTAAGCAGAAACTCACTTAATTTTAACTTGTTTATTCTTCTGAAAACAAGAATTTTTATATTTTGGTTGGAAACAAGACAAGACAAAGATCAGCAGCAGTCATTGGTTAATAAAATGGGATTAAATACATAAAGGAAACAAAAAGTAAGTGGTGTTACTTTTTTGAAAAAGTAACTCAGATATATTCTTGGAAAAGAAAAAGTAATGTGTTACTTTACTAGTTACTTGAAAAAAGTCATATTATTACGTAACTTGCATTACTTGTAATGCATTACCCCCAAAACAGCTAATCAAAAATTAACTTTTAATATATTTACAGAAGGAAATTTACAAAATATCTTAATGGAGCATGATCTTTAATTAATATCCTAATGATTTTTGGCATTTAAAAATCCCATGTGTTTTTGGCTTTTGCTACAAATATCACATTTCTGGATTAAAACCATTGCTCTATGGTCAGAAATATCTAGATGCTGCAACTGTCTTGAAATTCTTGAAAACTGTATGCATTATATAGGCTTTTTTATCAAAAACAAACCAACATGAATGGTTTATGTATCCTAGATTTTGCCGCATACATCTAAAGTAGATTTTTGAAAACAAATGTACTCCGAACCCAAAGATTTCACTGAGTTCTGCAGTTGACATTCATCTCATAGAGGTTTATCCTGAAAGCCCTGAGGACTTCTCCTGACTCTTATTGTAATGCGTCTCACGACGGCGAAGCCATGAGCTGTTCTGTAAGCGAAACTCCAGGGAGAAAATAAACGCTTGTGTTCAAGGACAGACTGTGATGAGCTGAAAATAGTGTGGCGATACCAGAGTTTAAACCGGTGCATTTCCATTTCTCTATGAGGTCAGAGGAATAAACCCTGATAAACCCAAGAGAGGAAGAGGCCGGGTCCAGAAACGGTTAGAAATCTCAGGCCGCTGGTTTTGCGGCGCCGCTTTGTTCAGGCCGCACTCGAGCGCGGCGTCTTGATGCTGTTTTGATTGAATGTTTCTTCAGAGATGATCTTCAGGGTCGTGGAGGACAAAGACGGCAGCTGCTGTGGACAGAAACATCATTTCCCTGCAGTCCATCAGTCTGAAGTGGAAGACGAGCTTTCAGTTGATGAAATGTCCCTGATAAAGTCCTGCAGTCATCAGAAACACGCCTGACCTTCAGGCTGTCGAATGGACATGTTGTTAGCACATTTCTAACATGATTAGCATGTTGTTAGCATGATTAGCATGTCACTAGCCTGTTGTTAACATGTTTTAACATGACTAGCATGATTACCAAGTTACTAACACGTTGTTAGCACATTTCTAACATGATTAGCATGTTGTTAGCATGATTAGCATGTCACTAGCATGTTATCATGTTTCTAGCATGACTAGCATGTCGTTAGCATGATTAGCAAGTTACTAACATGTTGTTAGTATGATTAGCATGTCACTAGCATGTTGTTAGCATTATTCTAGCATTATTAGCATGCTACTAGCCTGTTTTATCATGATTAGCAAGTTGCTAGCATGTTTCTAGCATAATTGACGTTACTAACACGATTACCAAGTTACTAACACATTGTTAGCACATTTTTCACATGATTAGCAAGTTTTTTTAGCATGATTAGCATGTCACTAGCATGTTGCTAGCATGATTCTAGCATTATTAGCATGCTACTAGCATGTTTTATCATAATTAGCAGGTTACTAGCATTATTGACATGTTACTAACATGATTACCAAGTTACTAACACGTTAGCACATTTTTCACATGATTAGCAAGTTTTTTAGCATGATTAGCATGTCACTAGCATGTTGCTAGCATGATTCTAGCATTATTAACATGCTATTAGCATGTTTTATCATGATTAGCAAGTTGCTAGCATGTTTCTAGTATAATTGACGTTACTAACACGATTACCAAGTTACTAACACGTTAGCACATTTTTCACATGATTAGCAAGTTTTTTAGCATGATTAGCATGTCACTAGCATGTTGCTAGCATGATTCTAGCATTATTAACATGCTATTAGCATGTTTTATCATGATTAGCAAGTTGCTAGCATGTTTCTAGTATAATTGACGTTACTAACATGATTACCAAGTTACTAACATGTTGTTAGCACATTTCTAACATGATTAGCATGCTGTTAGCATGATTAGCATGTTTTAACATGACTAGCATGTCGTTAGCATGATTAGCAAGTTACTAACATGTTGTTAGCATGATTAGCATGTCACTAGCATTTTGCTAGTATGATTCTAGCATTATTAGCATGTTACTAACACGATTATCAAGTTACTAACACGTTGTTAGCACATTCCTAACATGATTAGCATGTAGTTAGCATGATTAACATGTTGCTAGCATGATTCTAGCATTATTAGCACGTTACTAGCATGTTTTATCATGATTAGCAAGTTGCTAGCATGTTTCTAGCATAATTGGCATGTTGCTGACATGATTACCAAGTTACTAACATATTGTTAGCACATTTCTAACTTGATTAGCATGTTGTTAGCATGTTAGCATGTCACTAGCATATTGTTAACATGTTTTGATTGAATGTTTCTTCAGAGATGATCTTCAGGGTCGTGCATGACAAAGACGACAGCTGCTGTGGACAGAAACATCATTTCCCTGCAGTCCATCAGTCTGAAGTGGATGACGAGCTTTCAGTTGATGAAATGTCCCTGATAAAGTCCTGCAGTCATCAGAAACACGCCTGACCTTCAGGCTGTCGACAGGAGCTGTTTTTAATAGATCTTCCACCTCGTGGATGTATGAAAACATCAAGAAATGCTTCAGTATTCATTAGTGATGTCTTTGAATTTTCCAGAACCCTTCAGGAGACTCGAGTCAGGAAGATGTAATTGTAAAAGAATGCATTGATTGTAATTATAACTAGATAAAAAAAAAAAAAGTTTGTTTGTCAAGACATACTTTAAGTTGGCTTGAGAAAGCCGGACCAGAAAGTCAAAAAAAGGTTTTGAAGTTTAAAGTTTTAAAAGCTTAATGTTAGATGGGTGCATGATTAGCAAGTTGCCACCATGTTGTTAACACATTTCTAACATGATTAGCATGTTGTTAGCATGATTAGCATGTTGTTAGCATGATTAGCATGTCACTAGCGTGTTGTTAACATGTTTCTAACATGACTAGCATGTTGCTAGCATGATTAGCAAGTTGATAACATGTTTCTAGCATAATTAGCATGTTACTAGCAAGTTGTTAGCATTTTACTAACATTATTGTCAAGTTACTAGCGTGTTTCTAGCATGAATAGCAAGTTGATAACATGTTTCTAGCATAATTAGCATATTACTAACATGTTTCTAGCATGATTAGCATGTTACTAGCAAGTTGTTAGCATGTTACTAACATTATTGTCAAGTTACTAGCATGTTTCTAGCATGACTAGTAAGTTGATAGTATGTTGTTAGCACCTTTCTAGCATGATTAACAAGTTGCTAGCATGTTTCTAGCATGATTAGCAAGATTCTAACATGTTTTTAGCATGATTAGCATGTTACTAGCATGTTACTGACATTGTCAAGTTACTAGCGTGTTTCTTGCATGAATAGCAAGTTGATAGCATGTTTCTAGCATGATAAGCATGTTACTAGCAAGTTGTTAGCATGTTATTAACATTATTGTCAAGTTACTAGCATGTTTCTAGAATGACTAGCAAGTTGATAGTATGTTGTTAGCATCTTTCTAGCATGATTAACAAGTTGCTATCATGTTTCTAGCATGATTAGCAAGATTCTAACATGTTTTAGCATGATTAGCATGTTACTAGCATGTTGCTAGCATGTTACTAACATTGTCAAGTTACTAGCGTGTTTCTAGCATGATTAGCAAGTTGATAGCATGTTTCTAGCATAATTAGCATATTACTAACATGTTTCTAACATGATTAGCATGTTACTAGCAAGTTGTTAGCATGTTACTAACATTATTGTCAAGTTACTAGCATGTTTCTAGCATGACTAGCAAGTTGATAGTATGTTGTTAGCATCTTTCTAGCATGATTAACAAGTGCTGGCATGTTTCTAGCATGCTTAGCAAGTTGTTAGCATGTTTCTAGCATGATTAGCAAGATTCTAACATGTTTCTAGAATTATTAGCATGTTGTTAACATGTTTATAACATGATTAGCCAGTTGCTAGCATGTTTGTAGCATTATTAGCCAGTTGTTAGTATGTTGTATGTTTTTTAATATATATATATATATATATATATATATTAATTCAATATCACATTTGAAAATCACATTTGAACAGCATATAAAATGTGGATATTTCAAAGTATTACAGCTGGTGATAAAAAGGTCGCGTCTGGAAGCCAACAGAAGGGTTGACGTGTTTCAGGGTTGCTTTTATAAGCGCTTGATTTCACAGCTATAACATCATCTTTTAAAAATATCTGCGAGACATGAGGGATCAGCGGATCAGAACTTCACACGAGTGTTTCTGCAGGAGGAGACCCGCGAGACCCTAAAGAGTTCAGCTTTAAACAGCAAAGAAACGTCTGATGAGAGACAGACAGACGGACGGACAGACGCTTTAACACACCAGAACATGACTTGACATGTCACCGCATCAGTGTTTAGTTTGGTTTACTTACACAATATAAAAGGAGTACAACAAATACAGAAACATTTAAAAAGAGGCAGAAAACCTGTAAAAAAATAAAATAAAAATATATATATATATATATATATATATATATATATGGATAGATAGATAGATAGATAGATATTTTCATTTTCAAAAGCTATTGTAGTACATTACAAGACAATACAATTTCAGTCTTTGTGTTAGAGTCATGCTAACTTGCTAATCATGCTAATAACATGCTAATCATGCTACAGTCATGCTAGTAACTTTCTAATTGTGCTAGTAACATGCTGGTAACTTGCTAATCATTCTGATAACATGCTAGTAACATGTTAATCATGCTAGAATCATGCTAGTAACTTGCTAATCATACTAGCAACTTGCTAATCATGCTAGAAACATGTTAGCAACTTGCTAATCATTCTAACAACATGTTAGTAACATGCTAATCATGCTAGAGTTATGCTAGTAACTTGCTAATCATGCTAGTAACTTGTTAATCATTCTAATAACATGCTAGTAACGTTAATCATGCTAGAATCATGCTAGAAACTTGCTAATCATACTAGTAACATTTTAATCATGTTAACAACATGCTAGTAACTTTCTAATCATGCTAGCAACTTGCTAATCATGCTAGCAACAGGCTAGCAACTTGCTAATCATTCTAACAACATGTTAGTAACATGCTAATCATGCTAGAGATATGCTAGTAACTTGCTAATCATGCTAAAGTCATGCTAGTAACATGCTAGCAACTTGTTAATCATTCTAATAACATGCTAGTAACGTTAATTATGCTAGAATCATGCTAGAAACTTGCTAATCATACTAGTAACATTTTAATCATGTTAACAACATGCTAGTAACTTTCTAATCATGCTAGCAACTTGCTAATCATGCTAGCAACATTTTAATCATGTTAACAACATGCTAGTAACTTTCTAATCATGCTAGCAACTTGCTAATCATGCTAGCAACAGGCTAGCAACTTGCTAATCATTCTAACAACATGTTAGTAACATGCTAATCATGCTAGAGTCATGCTAGTAACTTGCTAATCATGCTAAAGTCATGCTAGTAACATGCTAGCAACTTGTTAATCATTCTAATAACATGCTAGTAACGTTAATCATGCTAGAATCATGCTAGAAACTTGCTAATCATACTAGTAACATTTTAATCATGTTAACAACATGCTAGTAACTTTCTAATCATGCTAGCAACTTGCTAATCATGCTAGAAACAGGCTAGCATCTTGTTAACCATGCTAGCAAACCTGCTAGTAATATGTTAATCATGCTAGAGTCATGCTAGCATCATGCTAGTTACTTGCTAATCATGTTAACAACATGTTAGTAACTTGTTAATCACGTTAGCAACAGGCTAGCAACTTGCTAATCATTCTAACAACATGTTAGTAACATGCTAATCATGCTAGAGTCATGCTAGTAACTTGCTAATCATGCTAAAGTCATGCTAGTAACATGCTAGCAACTTGTTAATCATTCTAATAACATGCTAGTAACGTTAATCATGCTAGAATCATGCTAGAAACTTGCTAATCATACTAGTAACATTTTAATCATGTTAACAACATGCTAGTAACTTTCTAATCATGCTAGCAACATTCTAATCTATCTAGTTATCTATCTATCTGACTGTATTGTCTTCAAAACATTCATGCTTTAAGCTTTAAAACTACCTTAAACTTCAAACTATTTCAGACTGAAAACTATCAAACTTAAAACTTTTTAAAACTATTAAAACATTTTAAACAATATGTAATATTTTTTATGATTTAATGAATGAACCCCCTGCAGTTCCTTCCCGTAATATACTGTTTAATGCACTTCAACAAATGTAATATATTTTCTTACTCTTTGCATTTTTATATCAATATGGTACATGATTGTCCCGTTTAAATCAATGTTAAATCAATGATAAGTCAGGTCAAAAGTAATTTAAAAGTAGTCTGATTATATTACCTAAAGTGTGTAATGTAATGGATTACGTTATTAACTACAATTTTCGTCATGTAATTTGGAATCAGTAATGGATTACACAGTTTGTAAGCAATCTGCCCATCTCTGGATATAATATATGACTGCATGCAAATGTTTATTTATATATTGATTCAAAAATATTTAATTTGTTATAATGTTTTGATTTACACACCAGACACAATCCTATCAAATAAATCAACACATGAACGACAAAAAATGAGAAAAACAATTGCAAAATCAGGTCTCTTAAGCATCTTTTATAATGTATTATAGATTTTTTGAACAACATTTAATAATTTGGTAGCAGGTTTTTTTTTTTGTTTTGTTTTTTTGATATATATGGATTTATCATATATCATTTTGAAAAATAAAGGAGCAGAACCCTTATTAACAGCAGCATTAAACATCTCCAGACGTGTTGATTTTTTCTCAAGACGTCAGTCATCAGGATTACTTGCGATGCATTTAGGAAAATGTGTTTACCCTGTGGTTCTGTGTATTTGAGTAGCTCAGCTGACGCGGTTGTGGTGTGTCTGTAAACACAGAGAAACGAGTCAGCAGCGTTTTTCTCAGGCTGGGAGGCTTCAGAAAGCTTTATTAGAATCCCAGATGAAGGCAAATGCGGATGAATCTTCTGTGATGATCGTGCTGGTGAGGCATGAGTTTAATTTTGTTGCTGCAGAGCAAAGCGATCTGAGGATGAGAGATGGAGAAGAGCAGTAATGGAGAGCTTTAGAATCTATAGAAACATCATCAATAATCACCAGCTGCATACAGACCCTTCAAACTTCAATTACTCACCTTCACGTCCTTAAAAACCTCCATGACCTTAATTTTTTCTTCTGTCAAACACAAAAGTAGATGTTTCACATGCTTGTGTGTCACACACGGACTCTGATCTTCACAGGTTCTGAGAGAACATGAAGAAAAGTTGTGTTTCACAAATGAAATCAAGTGAATGAATGATGACAGAATGAACTCTGGCTCATGAAGATAAGAGCACAAGCGTCCGTTCCTCTGGGTTTTCTGAAGGTTAAAGAGCGTCTCGTTCATACGGTGATTTCAGACTCAGGGTCATGTCCTCCAGGCCAAAACCGTTCATATTTTATTAAACCATGTGACCATGATCTGTTGTATAATTCATTGTTCTCAGATTCTATGCATTATTATCCATCTGCACTCAGCTGAAAGTGATACGAAGGAAAACATTTAAACAGCAGTGAGTGCTTATATATACAGAACTTTGATCTAAAGTACAAAAAATATAAATATATACACTACTGTTCAAAAGTTTGGGGTCAGTAAGACTTGCAATTTTTTTTTATGAAGTCAAGGCTGCATTTATTTTATCAAAAATACAGAAAATAAACTGTAATATTACAAAATGTTATTACAATAGAAAATAATGGTTTTTATTTTCATATACTTTAAATTATAATTTATTCCTGTGATCCAATGCTGATTTTTCATCAGCTGTTACTCAGTTTCCCAGGCTTAAGTGTCACATGATCTCTCAGAAATCATTCTGATATTCTCAATTATTAGTAGAATTATCAGTTTTGGAAACAGTTGTTCCGCCAATGTTTTTTTTTTTTTTTTTGAACCTGTATTTTTTCCTTTCAAGAACAACATTTATTCAAACTATAAAACTTTTCTAGCAATGTAAATCTATTATGTCACTTTTTATTAATGTAACAATTTATTCATTTCTTTCAAAAAAAAAAAGAATGAATAAACATTTACTTTTGAATGGTAGTGTATATATTAGTGCTGTCAAACGATTAATCGATTAATCGCATCCAAAATAAAAGTTTATGTTTACATAATATATATTTGTGTACTGTGTATATTTATTATGTATACATAAATACAAACACATGCATGTATATATTAAGGAAAAATATTTTAGATTTATATATAATCTAAATTGTATACAGGTATAAATATATATACATATAAATATTTTATTTAATATATACATGTATGTATGTGTATTTATATGTACATAATAAATATACAAAGTAAACACACATATAGTATGTAAACATAAACTTTTATTTTGGATGTGATTAATCGCGATTAATCGTTTGACAGCCCTAGTATATATATATACTTTCTAAAAATGTTTCAGAATATATTTACAAAAATAAAAATACATAAAACATATTATAAAAAATTATTTAAAAAATCTATTTAGACAAATATAGTTATATTTTAATCAAAAATCCAAGAAAAACTTTGTTGTCAACAGCATATTTAACCCTTTAACTGTCACTCCCTATTTTGAACTTAGACATGAAAATGCACTATCCAAATGTAATTTTTTATAATTCATGAACAAAAACATTTTGTAATATGATTTTCATGCACAATTTCCATGATAATGCAATGTCTGATTTTAAAATGAGTTTAAAAAAAGTTTCCAAAGGATGAATTTTGAGATTTTAAGTCTTCAAGTGATATATAATTTCTTATGATTTCTAAAGCGTGATGGAAAAAAAGGCAACAAAGAAAGTCTTTTTGTGAAAAAGGTCTGAACTCCTGTTATGAAGTAAATTTTTTGAGGTGCACTCTTGTCATAAATTAATCCATTACTTTTCCTACATAATTTGTAACACAAAACAGTGGTAAAATATCAATTCAGGAGTCTTAGACCTTTCCAACGATATATAGTTTGTCATGATTACAATATAAAGAAGAAATTAAACATTCAAATGAATAGAAATCTGTATCTTTTGATCTCTGGTAGGCTTTTCCATCCACATTTGCATTTATAAATGTAGACTGAAATAACCCTGAAATATATTTTGGTATATGAAGGTTAAAACTGAATATATTTATAATTTCGAAAACATATTTCATTCTGGGAACAACATATATGTGACCCTGGAGGACAAAACCAGTCTTAAGTAGCACAGGTATTTTTGTAGCAATAGTCAAAATGATTGATTTTTTTTTTTATTTATTTATGCCAAAAATCATTAGGATATTAAGTAAAGATCATGTTCCACGAAGGTATATTAAAACTTAAATTCCAAATAGTAATATGCATTGCTAGGAACTTCATTTGGACAACTTTAAATAATTTTCTCAATATTTTGATTTTTTTTTCACCAAATTGACCCTAATGGCTGGTTTTGTGGTCTAGGGTCCCATATTTAGCATTTATTTTAAAAACAATTTTTTATTTTTGCTATATAAGCATTGGTGACATTGCGTTACATGTGCTCTGTCATTGTTGGAGTCTCCTGCATGGCAGCTGGTGTCTCAGGCTGAGCTCTGATGACGTGTGCAGGAGAGTTTTTGCGCGGCCCGACCGCAGGCGGCGGCTCCCAGCGTTTGTGCATCTGTTGCGTTTACACTCTCTCCCTTCACTGGACGAGGAGCAGCAGAGCAAAGCTTTCAAAACAAGCAAAACAATCATGATATAAATGACCGATGAAGCCAATCCGTGACAAACCCTCAAGACAAAACACACAAGAGTTGAGATGTCAGATTAAGGTCAACAAGGTCAACCCAAAGTTTATTCCAATTAACCAGGTCTATTTCAATGATGCCATCCACAAATGCTTCCAAAATATGTTTTATCGCAGTGATAGCCATTTTCAGTAAACAATAAACAGTTAAATAAAATGCACTTTCTTAGTGTGAAGATCATTTTAATGATCTAAAGAACCTCAGAATCGGATCAGAATCAGAACTTTCCACTATAAAGAACCATATGTCACCCTTGAGCACAAAACCAGTCTTAAGTAGCAATAGCCAAAAATAAATTGTATGGGTCAAAATGATCCATTTTTCTTTTATGCCCAAAATCTTTAGGATATTAAGTAAATGTCATGTTCCATGAAGATATTTTGTACATTTCCTACATAAATATACCAATACTTGATTTTTGATTAGAATGCATTGCTAAGAACTTAATTTAGACAACTTTAAAGTTTATTTTCTTAGTATTTTGAGCCAACACTTTACCTTACACCCCACCATAAGGCACTGAAGTTAAGTTCAATCTCTGAAGTATAAACTGGTATTTTAATGTGATATTAGTTTATCATATATATATTTGTAGTTTATTTGATAGGGACAGTGTACAAGTGCACCATATCCTTCTCTGAGAACCAGAAGATGCTTTTCATCGCATTATAATCAAATATATCTTTCCACCTATAGTCCCTAATGGTCTGTTCCATATTGCAAAAAAGCTACCAAGCCAAGAACCTTTTGACAAAAATGTTTATTAGTTTCAGTTTTTTAATTAAGTTTTTACTTAATTTTACTCTACAAACTCTGTTTAGTCTGTTTTAGGGAACTTTGGTGTTCTATGTATTGTTTCAGAAATGCAAACAATTAAAGATTTGATGTGTTTTATGTGAAGTTAGCTTTAAGATAAGAAATATGACTGTAAAATGAAATTTGATTATTAAGTTTTTAAAAAGGATAAATTATCTTTGCAAATTTCACATGGGTTTGAATCAGATTGGGTCAGATGGTCAGTTTTCACTCAGATGGCTCATCTTACCCACTGACTTGGGTCAACTTACCCCTAACCTGGGGCAAATTGAGCCACAGGAACACTTTTTTATAAGAAGCCATAATTTTTGAACCCTTTGTCAGAGATACATTCTGATCATTTAAAATGATAGGCAGCATCCTGAAATTACTGTAGATACTTTTATTTTACTTCTGCCTCATTTTCCCTTATCTTGAGGACCACATAAGTAAAAAAATGGCTCATCTTACCCCACTCTCCCCTATAGAAGCCCTTTTCCACCACTAAATAAAAAATAAAAACGGTAATTGCGAGTTTATATCACACATTTCTGACTTTTGTAAGAGAAAAAAGTCAGAATTGTGAGATAGCAAGTTGCAATAACCCTTTTTATTTTTATTTTTATTCAGTGGCGGCAACGTGATTCCATATATAGGCCTATAGATAGATAGATAGATAGATAGATAGATAGATAGCATGATTAGCATGTTGCTAGTACAATTAGCAAATTACTAGCATGTTTTAGCACATTTCTAGCATGACTACCATGTTTACTAGCATGACTTTAGCATGATTAGCAAGTTTGCTAGCATGATTGTAGCATGATTAGCAAATTGCTAGCATGTTGCTAGCATGATTTGCAAGTTGCTAGCATGTTGCTAGCATGACTAACATGATTAGCAAGTTACTGGCATGTTGCTAGCATGATTCTAACATGATTAGCATGTTTCTGGCATGATTAGCAAGTTACTAGCATGTTGTTAGCATGTTTTCAAATGACTAGCATGTCTCTAGCATTTTGCTAACATGACTTTACAATGATTAGCATGTTGCTAGCATGATTCTAGCATGATTAGCATTTTACTAGCATTTTTCTAGCATGATTAACAAGTTACTAGCATGTTGCTAGCATTATTCTAACATGATTAGCATGTTTCTAGCATGATTAGCAAGTTGCTAGCATGATTCTACCATGATTAGCATGTTACTAGCATTTTTCTAGCATGATTCTACCATGATTAGCAAGTTACTAACATGTTGTTAGCATGTTTTTAACATGACTAGCATGTCATTAGCATGTTGCTAGCATGGTTATAGCATGATTAGCATGTTCCTAGCAATGATTAGCAAGTTGCTAGCATGTTTCTAGCATGATTAGCATGTTTCTAGCATGATTAGCAAGTTACTAGCATGTTGTTAGCATGTTGGCTTTCTCAAGCCAATTTAATAACCTTTTTTATTTTTATTTTTATTCAGTGATGGAAACGTGATTCCATACGTGTATGTTGACGCAAAACGCAACAAAAAACACAATTTCCCATCAGCACTCTCGCTCACGCTTGCTGTGACGCAAAGGCGTCGGTGTGCGGCGCAGGCGCAGTGCGGCGAAAGGGGGGACGGGCCGTCGAGTGTTTATGCGCGTAATGGCGGCGGACAGGCTGTGATGAGCCACGGCGAAAAAAACACAGCCAGCGATCCAGCCCTCGGTCAGTTTCCACAGCGGCGACACGGAAGAACGCGAAAATGCAGATCACGCTGAAAACCCTCCAGCAGCAGACGTTTAAAATCGACATCGACGCGGAGGAGACGGTGAGAGACGAGCGCGTGAGGGCAGCGCGCGCTGCTAGCGGCTAACAGCTAACAGACTTCTCTCGGCGATGTCAATAAAACACACGAAAACTCCCATCAAAGCACACAAGTACACTGTAATTACAATGTAATTGTAAATTAACTTTTAAGGCTCGCTACTGTAGGCGCGTGGCGCTGTGGACGGTGCTCTGTGAACGGCTTTAGCATTAGCACGTTAGCTCCTCACAAAATGAGTTTTTACTTTCACCAAAAGAGCTTAAAAGTTGTCTAAATGCGATTTAAAAGTGAGGCGATTACACCAAAATCGACATAATCGTCATTTAGCCATCACTGTGAGCTTTTAGCCGTGTCAGACAGAGAGTTAAAGGCTAATATGTGTGTTTTAGCAAGTCATGCTGTGGCGTTATAAAGGTTTAAACGTGTGTATGTGTGTTATTAGAGTGTGTGTGTGAGGTGTATGTGAATATACACACACCTGTCTGTGTGTATCTGCTTTATGAACGTGATTCATGTGATTTCCAGACACGTGGACTGGCATGACAGGGCTGTATAATTGAGCCCACAAGGGCTTGATACTTATTTTCATGAATTACAGACAGTTGCTGGTTTGATTGTTTCATTCTAGATGGGAATTTTCTATTTGATGTGCGGTTGGTTTAGTTTAGCCTCATAGGAGCATTGATGAAAGTTCATGAAATTTGTGCAACTTCAGTCACTTTGAATGTCATTCGAAGTCTGGTTGTGTTTAATGTAGGGATGGGACAATACACCTACCTCCCAATTCGATACTTGGGTGCCCATACGATATGTATTGCGATTTTTATTTATTTATTTTTTTAGAATTTCGATTCTACAAGTATTGCGATTTGATATTGCAATGTGTTGCGATTTTTGTTTTGTTTTTTCTCTCTATACCATGGGGAAAAATTTGAATGATACACTTAATATACAGACTGTCACAATAATAATTATAATAATACTAATAATAAACGCATCTTAGCAGTCATTTTTCCTGTTTTACTTTAGTTTTCAGTAAGCATATACAAACAGCCGCAAAAAGTCCAACAGAAAAATATTTCTTGAAATAAAGTGCTCATCAAACTAGTCCCATTAATAAAATAAAAGACGAATTTAACTCGAAAGCCATTCTTTTAAACACTGGACTGCTTTAAATTAAATTAATAACAATAAAAAACAATGCCTCTTTCTGTAAGCTCAACTGTCAACTTCTACATGGCTGTTTTTGTTAATCAAACCTATTGCTTGGAAACGTGAAGATTCTTTTGCAAAAAAAAAAAAAAGCTGGTCAGTGTATTTAATATGAATTAATATCGATTCAGGTGTAAAAAAAAAAAAAAAAGATTTTAAAATCATAAATAAACACGATAGTTAGGTGAATTGATTTTTTTTTTTTGTCCCATCCCTAGTTCAATGTATTTTTGCTGTTTGCTTATCTCAGTCCACTGCTTGTCTTTGTACTTTGCTTCAAGTTATTAAAAGATTACTCCACTTTCAGAATAAAAATTTCCTGATAATTTGCTCACCCCAGTGTCATCCAAAATATTCATGTCTGTCTTTCTTCAGTCACAAAGAAATTCAGTTTTTTGAGGAAAACATTCCAGGATTTCTCTCCATAAAGTGGACTTCTATGGTGCACAACTTCAAAGGGCTCTAAACGATCCCAGCCGAGGAAAAAGGGTCTTATCTAGTGAAACGATTGGTCAATTTCTTAAAAAAAAAAAAAAAAATAATATATATATATATATATACACTTACTTTTTTAACAAATTCTTGTCTATCTCTGCGATGTGCATGCATACTCTGCTTCAAGACAGTTAGGGTATGTCAAAAAACTCTCATTTTCTCCTCCAACTTCAAAATCATCCTACATCGCTGTTTTACTTTTTTTTTTTTTTTTTTTTTGTAAGGGTCATTTGGTGATCTTTGCACATTCACTTTGTAAACACTGAATCAGTACTTCTGCAGCGATGTAGGGCTATTTTGAAGTTGGAGGAGAAAATGAGATGTGAGTTTTTCAACACACCCTAATTGTCTTGAACCGGAACACAGAGCTTGACAAGACCAGCATTTAAGGGTTAAAAAGTCTAAAAAAAATACTTTTTTTAGAAAATGACCAATCGTTTCACTAGATAAGACCCTTATTCCTTATTTAGAGCCCTTTAAAGCTGCCTTTATACTGCATTTTTTAATCCGTTGAGCACCTTTGAAGTCCACTATATGGAGAAAATTCCTGAAATGTTTTCCTTAGAAAAACTTAATTTCTTTTCGACTGAAGAAAGAAAGACATGAATATCTTGGATGGCATGGGGGTGAGTAAATTAGCAGGACATATTTATTTTGAAAGTGGATTAATTGTTTAAATTAAGATAACCATTCTCTGCAATCTGTCCATACTCATGTTAGTCAATGGGGGTGGATGTTTTCGGTACACAAGGGGTTGTTGACCAGAAATGTTCTGTCATTGTTTACTCACTTTCAAGGTTCCAAACTTTCACTTTCTGGTCCCTATTAATGTTTGTTTACCCACATTCTTCAAAATATCTTCTTTTGTGTAAGAAAACAAAACCATTTCAGGTTTGGAACAACTTCAGGGTGAATAAATAATGTGTGAATTGTCATTTTTGGGTTTAATGAATGAAACAGTTTACAGAGAAGTTTTATTTTTACCCATCTGCCTCTAAATAATTCTTCATCCGGTGCAAATGACACATTCACGCATTTAAAAAAAGAAGTGATGGTCGTCGGTCGAGGTGAAACGCCAGCGGTGATGGGTCAAAAGTCAGCTGGACCTTTAGGAAGGAAGACACTCGGTGGGTTTAGTCCACACTTCCTGTTTATCAGACCTTTCGGAGCAGCTTATTCCTAGAAATGCTCTTTCTCAGGAAAGCAGCAAACATTTCTGGCTGCACTCAGTTGTTATTTGGAGTGCAAACAGCAGACCGTTTCCATATTTGCTCTGAGATAGGCTTGATATTGGGGGTTTTGTAATAGTTTCTCAGTCTAAATGCTCAGATCAGATATTGGAATAGTAGTTTGGTCATTGGGGAAGTGAACTAATGTCCCCTTCGTTCATTTACTCTCTGAACAAATGAGCTGTGTGATGATAGTTTTGTGATCTCGCAGGTTTACAGCAATCTTGTTCAAACTCTGAGCTGGTTTTAGTGCTGAGCCGGACCACAGAAGATTGTCTGTGTTTGCTTTTTTGCGCGCTCAAATCGGACTTTGATTTGTTTTCTCCTGCTCTCTTTCACAGGTAAAAGCCTTAAAGGAAAAAATAGAGAATGAAAAGGGAAAAGATAACTTTCCAGTGGCGGGACAGAAGTTGATATATGCAGGTACGTTCTCTGTGACTGTGCAGCGTCTGTTTCTAGATGATAAGGATGTGACCCTGCGTGATGCACGTGATTTGTCATCACGAGTTGTTCTGTATTGTGTGAAATGCGCAGATAATGTCCGTTTATGCGGGAGCATCATTCTGAAGTGTCGTTTGTTGATGAATGACTGGCGCCTGTCAGATTCAGACGCGAGAGCTGATGACTAATGACACGTTGGTTTTAATTATTTTGTTCCCTGCAGGCAAAATCCTGAACGATGACACTGCGCTCAAGGAGTACAAGATAGATGAGAAGAACTTTGTGGTGGTTATGGTAGCAAAGGTGAGGCATTATCAGTCTTATCACAGCTTGCGTGTGATTGTTTCTCGGCTGCGGAGTTGTACTCTTGATGTCTAAAAACAAATTATGAAATATTCATAAAAATGTCAAAAGTTTACATGCCCTTGATTCTTAATATTGTGTTGTTATCTGAATGATCCACAGCTGTGTTTGGATAATTTAAGGTCTCACAAAATCCTTTTTGTGTATTTGAACCCTTTCCCACAATGACTGTATGATTTTGAGATCCATCTTTTCACATTGAGGACAACTGAGAGACTCATATGCAACTATTACAGAAGGTTCAAACACTCACTGATGCTCCAGAAGGAAAAAACATGCATTAAGAGCTGGGGGGTGAAAACTTTTGAATTTAAAGAGCAGGGTAAAAGTAACTTATTTTGTCTTCTGGGAAACATGCAAGTATCTTCTGTAGCCTCTGAAGGGCAGTACTAAATGAAAAAAATATATATATTTAGGCAAAATAATGGATAAATAAAAATGTATACATCTCCATCCTGTTCAAAAGTTTTCACCCCCCGGCTCTTAATGCATGTTTTTCCTTCTGGAGCATCAGTGAGTGTTTGAACCTTCTGTAATAGTTGCATATGAGTCTCTCAGTTGTCCTCAGTGTGAAAAGATGGATCTCAAAATCCTAGAAAAACCCCAAAATGCTGAAAAACCAAAGAATTTGTGGAAACTAAAGGATTTTTCTAATAAACAGCAGGCAGTTTAACTGTTCAAGACAAACAAGAGACTCATGAACAACCATCACTAAACAAAAAAACACAGCTGTGGGTCATTCAGTGAACAACACGGTATTAAGAATCAAGAGGATGTAAACTTTTTATAAATTCAATTCAACATCAGTTAATACACATGTATTAACTAAAAAAAGGTGGGAATTAAATGTAAACATTAACAGTGTAATACATTTTAGAGCATAATCAAATGCAAATTAATTATTCTTTATATTTTTGGCAAACTAAGTGCTGCAAAACTGAGGTTTAAAATGAAAGCATGGAAGATAAATTCCCATACACTAGTTAGTAGGTTTAATTGTACTGACCTACTTTTGAGAGATTCATACATAAGATGAAAGATAATTTACTTTCTCCTGATTATTTTCTACCGTCTCCATGACCCTTATAATTAAATTGACTTGGGCATATGTAAATTCAGCTCCAAACTCAGCTTAATGGTGTGTCTCCACTTACTGGAATTGGTGATATGTATGAAGTTGTAACACAGTGTTTCTCCTGCAGCCTAAAGCAGCTCCTGCATCTGCTGCCACATCGTCCAGCGCCGCCGCAGCCTCCTCCAGCACTACAGCGACCCCGACCCCGTCTGTCACCCCGGCCGCGGAAACACCGTCTGAGAGCGCGGCCAAAGAGGACAAACCCACCGAGGAGAAACCCGCTGGCGATGTGGCGCCCTCCTCTACACCTGCCAGGTAAACGCACAGTAAATGTGATAAATCGCGATAATGAATATGCACGATATTGTTAATTATTTATTAAAAATTATTCAGAATTTTGAATGCATTTTAAGAATACTTTTCCCATTAACCGGTTAAATGCACAACACCGTTGTAAGCTGATGTAAACAAAACATGAATGAGAAGCACATGGCAGAATGCATGAGAGCAGTGTTGGGGAAAGTTACTTTTAAAAGTAATGCGTTACAATATTGCGTTACTCTCTAAAAAATGACTAATTACGTTACTTAATTACTTTTTATGGAAAGTAATGCGTTACAATATTGCGTTACTCCCTAAAAAAAAATGACTAATTACGTTACTTAATTACTTTTTATGGAAAGTAATGCGTTACAATATTGCGTTACTCCCTAAAAAAAAATGACTAATTACGTTACTTAGATACTTTTTATGGAATGTAATGCGTTACAATATTGCGTTACTCCCTAAAAAATGACTAATTACGTTACTTAGTTACTTTTTATGGAAAGTAATGCGTTACAATATTGCGTTACTCCTTAATAAAAGTGACTAATTACGTTACTTAGTTACTTTTTATGGAAAGTAATGCGTTACAATATTGCGTTACTCCTTAATAAAAGTGACTAATTACGTTACTTAGTTACTTTTTATGGAAAGTAATGCGTTACAATATTGCGTTACTCCTTAATAAAAGTGACTAATTACGTTACTTAGTTACTTTTTATGGAAAGTAATGCGTTACAATATTGCGTTACTCCTTAATAAAAGTGACTAATTACGTTACTTAGTTACTTTTTATGGAAAGTAATGCGTTACAATATTGCGTTACTCCTTAATAAAAGTGACTAATTACGTTACTTAGTTACTTTTTATGGAAAGTAATGCGTTACAATATTGCGTTACTCCTTAATAAAAGTGACTAATTACGTTACTTAGTTACTTTTTATGGAAAGTAATGTTACAATATTGCGTTACTCCCTAAAAAAAGTGACTAATTACGTTACTTAGTTACTTTTTATGGAAAGTAATGCGTTACAATATTGCGTTACTCCCTAAAAAAAGTGACTAATTACGTTACTTAGTTACTTTTTATGGAAAGTAATGCGTTACAATATTGCGTTACTCCCTAAAAAAGTCATTAATTACGTTAGTTACTTTTTATAAAAAGCAATGCATTACAATATTGTGTTTCTCCCTTAAAAAAGTGACTAATTACGTTAGACATGTAACATGTTACACATTACTTTTGCATTACTTTTTAAATCTGGGCAGGGCTTGCTTGTTTGTTTTTAATATAAAAAAGTTTGATTGTTAGCAAATGTAAAAGCCCTTTCACACCAAAATGAAATGAAGTGAATAAGGCTAAGGCTGAAGGAAAATTATAAATTGATGTCTGTACAGTAGAACTGTAGGAAAAGAAAGTTCATCACTCTTCAGCAATGAGAAAAAAAAAGCACAAATTTTAGTTAATCTAAAGTAAGTTTTGCTTATTAGTACACTGCAAAAAATGCTTTTCTAACTTGTATTTTTTTTGTCTTGTTTCCAGCCAAAATATCTAAAAATTGTAGACAGGTAAAAATGGTCTTGTTTTTTCTGAAATCAAGTCAAAATTAAGTGTTTTTGCTTGAAATGAGCAAAATAATCTCCCAATGGGGTAAGCAAAATTCTAGTTTTCTGTTTGGAAAAAAAAAAACTATTTTTGCTTACACCATTGGCAGATTATTTTGTTGCTCTAAGCAAAAACTCACTTAATTTTGACTTCTTTTTTTTTTAATTATTTACTTGTCTAAAAAATCCTTCTTGATTTAATTTTTTTTAAATATTTTGGTTGGAAACAAGACAAAAAATTAAGTAAGACAAGTATTTTTGCAAATTGCAGCCGTTACCCAGAAACCCCGTAAACAAAGCAGCTTCGCTTCTTTCTAAAACGTATTTAAATGAATTAAATAGCCTTTCAGATTTTTGTTCACAGTGGTGTTTATCACAGCACCAAATACTTGAGGCTATGTTAAAACTTTTTTACATTTTAATCTGGACTACAACATGCCCTAGATTGTTTGAAAGTGTTTTGATTCTTTATTGTTCGTCACACTAAACATTAGTTAATTAATTAGTTAACACAAACTCCCAGTTCTTCTAAATACTCATTAATCTTCGGTAATTCCAATATAATAATAACAGTAACATGTTGTTAAAATCAAAAGTTATAAACCGTTTTAGAGCTAACATGAACTAAAAGTTATTTTTAACAAAGACTAATAACTTCTGTAGCAAATGTAGCTTTTGCTCATTGATGTTAATGCATTAACTAAGGTAACTAATGAGATCTTACTGTAAATTAATACCTATTGGTCTTTTAATTCTTTTGCATTTTATTCTGTGTAAATGTTTTTGCTTTATTGCATTTAAATGTCCAGATATTTTTGCAAAATGATAATTTAATGCCAGCATATCCCTAATTCTGACAAATTACTGTCAATTTGATGTGACTGCTGGATGGGTTTGGGATCTCTTCTAAAATCAGTAGAACTAAATGCATTTCAAACTAACATTAGGACATTTAAGATAAGTAAACAACAGGTAGGACATCTTTCCAGAGTGTTATTTCATATCAATCTTATTGGTTTCTTTTCTTTGCAGTTCTTCGCCAAATGCAAACATATTTGAAGAGGCGACGTCTGCGCTGGGTAAGTCCACACACGTTCTTCATTTCAGTTTATGAATTCAGTAATGATTTTTCTGTGGGATAAATTGCATGTGTTTTGTGTGCGCAGTGACGGGTCAGTCCTATGAGAACATGGTGACGGAGATCATGCTGATGGGATACGAGAGAGACAGAGTGGTGTCGGCTCTGAGAGCCAGCTTCAACAATCCTGACCGCGCCGTCGAGTACCTGCTCACAGTGAGAACCATTCCAACTAGGGCTGGGTGATAAATCGATAACGATAATTATACATTTCCTCAATAAATTATAACACAAGTTCGATAAATGTTTATGCGGCAGAAGCGGTAGACATTTAAAACCTGCCACTCGGACCATTTATCCACTTGCATCAAAGTTCTACTTACTAGAACTTACTAGAACAGATGAAGAGCTCTTTTCCAAAATGCTATAAATCCATTTTGATTAATTTGAGTAAAAATGTGTTTTCTTGACCAAGAAAGTGGCAAGATGAAAACCAATATTTTGTTTCAAACTTTCACATAGAATCTTTAGGTTATAATTAGATTAAAGATTCAAATCCAGATTTTGATTTTCATCAAGATTTATTATAAAAACTGAAAATTTTTCCCCCAAATGCAATAAATCCAGCAGGGCTCTATGCTTACTTTTTGTTAAAAACTTAAAGAAAAAAATAAAAATATATATAAATATAAATATAAATAAATAAATAAATATATACACTACCGTTCAAAAGTTTGGGGTCAGTAAGACTTGCAATTTTTTTTAATGAAGTCAAGGCTGCATTTATTTTATCAAAAATACAGAAAATAAACTGTAATATTACAAAATGTTATTACAATAGAAAATAGTGGTTTTTATTTTCATATACTTTAAAATATAATTTATTCCTGTGATGCAATGCTGATTTTTCATCAGCTGTTACTCAGTTTCCCAGGCTTAAGTGTCACATGATCTCTCAGAAATCATTCTGATATTCTCAATTATTAGTAGAATTATCAGTTTTGGAAACAGTTGTGCCGCCAATGTTTTTTTTTTTTAACCTGTATTTTTTTTCTTTCAAGAACAACATTTATTCAAACTATAAATCTTTTCTAGCAATGCAAATCTATTATGTCACTTTTTATTAATGTAACAATTTATTCATTTCTTTCAAAAAAAAAAAAAGAATGAATAAACATTTACTGACCCCAATCTTTCAATCTTTTGAACAGTAGTGTGTGTGTGTGTATATATATATATATATATATATATATATAATATTTTATAAGCATTTTAATCTTTCTAATTAAAACAATAGAATAACAATAAGTTACCAATCAAATGAAATCAGCATAAACTAAATTAATTTGTACTACAGAGGTGGCACAGAAATAAGTGGCTTGCAGGTGTATTTTCATATGTTTAATGAGGCTCATAGGTGGCATGCGTGCAATCAAAATATAAATTCATGTTAAGATTAATGTTTTAAATATAAAATTTTGAATATAGAAATATTAAAAGATTTAAATCACTGAAAATATACTTTAAAAATGAAACTACGAGCCAGTAAGTGGCGCCAAGTCACTTATTTAATTGTTGTGACCTTGTTTCAAAAAAAAGGGAGAAAACATGACAGAATAACACTGCGGATATTGCATTTTGTGTCAAATTAATAATGGACTTTTCAATACCGACCAGATACGATACTGATGTTGGCAATAACTCATTTTTATTTATTTATTTATTTATTTATTTATTTTTAAATGGTGTTTATCACATTTTGGAAAAGAGCACTTCAGATGCTTTTACCCGCTGATGAGTTACTAAACAGCGCCGCGTGAATCGCAAAATGTAATTTTTGATTAGTAACATGCATTGCTAAGAACTTCATTTGGACAACTTTTCTAAATAATTATTATTTTTTTAACCCTCAGATTCTAGATTTTCAATTAGTTGTATTTCGGCCAAATATTGTCATATCGTAACAAACCATACATCAATGGAAATCTTATTTATTTAGCATTCAGATGATGCAGAAGTCTTGATTTGACCCTAATGACTGGCTTTGTGGTCCAGGGTCACATGTACACCAGTTTTGACAGCAAATTTCTAGTCTTTTGACTAAAATGCCATTTAGTTTCAGTCATATTTTAGTCGTCTGAATTGTTTTTAGTTTTAGTCAACTAAATATCATAAGATTTCAGTCGACTAAATCTACAGTAAATGTAGTCTGCTAAAATGTAATGGGTTTATTTACAGTGCAATGCATTTATTAAGCATTTCTCTAAAATTTCTAAACTCATTATATAGGTTTGATATTAAGGTCTTATCGTGATAAACGCATGCTTTAACTGCGGTGATACACAACATGCCTTAATATTAGATTTAAATAAAACCACTTCTCATAAAGAACATGGTCTTCTTCTGAATGTAATCTCAATGGTTATATCGGCTAATGATGCTTTCTTTATAGTCACTTGTTTACCATATTCTTCATTCTTTCAAACAGACATGTTTATTTCTATAAATTAATTTAGATTCGTCTTTAGTGATTCAGTCAAGAGCAGTGAGTGGTTTTCTGTCTTTCTTTTGTTGCTTGATGAACATCAGTGACTCGGACAATAGACACTAAATGTGGCTGCTGTCCCTTTAAAACCCAATGCAATGCACTGATACACTTTCTCTCTACTGTTTGCGTTCATTTAAGACGTAACCGGCTGTGTTTACATGAATACTTGTCTAAACGGACAATTCCAGATAATTTCTCAGTTCATGCAACGCAAACGTGTTTTCAATGTGTATGCTTCGGTGTCTGCGCTCAGAAAACGGGAATTTTCTTTCTTGCGTCGTCAAATTTATCCATATGTCTGCATTTCTCCCACATATTGACATTTTTGAACGTTTTATAAGACGTGCAAGTATGTATTAGCTTGTGTCCCGCCGGTTTGTACGCATCTAACCTCCTACTGCACAACAGATTTTTGAATGAATCACTTTCCAGTCCCTCCCTAACATTTTCGTCTTGTTTTTCTTCATTGATGAAAATCCCAGTAGGTTATTAAAGTTTTTGTCATTCAAAAAGAATTTTAGTTTTCGTCAGTGAAATTAACACTGATGTACACTCTCTTGTTTTGGTACGTCTTGTTCTTCAGTGCTGCAGATGTGTTTTGTGGATCTATTTTCTCATGGTTTGTGTGTTTGTGTGCGCTGTAGGGTATTCCTGCGGAGAGCGAGGGCAGTGTGGGAGGTGCTGACCCAGTGGCTCCTGCGGGAGGCGCTCCTGCTGTGTCCACAGGCCTCTCTTCGCCGCCCAGCACCACCCCGTCACAGCCCAGCACAGGATCGGGAGGTGAGTGACGTGTGACGTGCTTTAACGTGTGCGTCAGACGGTTCAGGCCGGACGTTTCTCTGACTCTTTGTGTGCACAGCAAATCCTCTGGAGTTCCTGAGGAACCAGCCGCAGTTCCTGCAGATGAGACAGATCATCCAGCAAAACCCATCTCTCCTTCCAGCTCTACTACAGCAGATCGGCAGAGAGAACCCACAGCTCCTGCAGGTGCACACTCCACACTGTTAAAATGGCACCGGTTTTAAACAAATGCTCAGAGGTGGCATAAATGCATTTACACAGCAATTACAGCTTTGCTACAAGAGGTTGAGGTGTGCAAAATAGTCGTTTGTATAAACACACACCTCTGACTTCAAAAACACGTGTTCCTCGTGCAGGAGAACTGCTGATATGGAGTATATTTGAAATATCATGCTACTTCACTACTATAAATGCTGATTTTGACACTGCACTTATTTGCAATGACAAAAATGCATTATTTCCATGTGCTTTAACCCTTTAACTGTCACCCCCATTTTTTAAAATAGACATGAAAGTGCACTATCCAAACTAAAATTGTTGTAATTCATGAACACTTTGGAATACAGAGCTAAGGTTGGTCTCTTTTTTTAAGAAGACAATCAGCAGATTATTTCAGAAGTGGAATTTTAAAAAAAAAGTTAGAGCGAATTATTAAAAAGCTTTGATTATAAAAGACCGTAATGCATGACATTTGACACCGCCGCTAAGGGGGAGGAGACCGCCAAAAGATTTTAAAGTAAAATAGTTTTCATAGAATGATTCTTGGGCTTCTAAGCTTTCAAATTATATATAATTGATATAAAATGATATAAAATATGATGATTAATAAAAAATTTGATAGAGAAAAAGTACAATGAAAAAAGAGCGCCAAGCGTCCCGTTTACGGGACGGTGACAGTTAAGGGGTTAAAGCCTTGTCATTAAATGACATTATCTTTTCTGGCATGCGCTTCATGAGCACTAAAAGCCCATCAAACGGCACCTAGTTACTGGACTAAGCTCTCTTTCGTGTCTGATTTGATAATATTGTCAAAAACACAAAATGATTACATATAAACACAGTTAGCTGAAGTGAAAGTAAACCGTTGCAGATGCGCTCCTGTATATTAGATGCGTGCAGATCTTAAAGTGGCAGAACTAAACATGCTGACGATGGTCATTAAAGGGGTCATTACTCACTCGCATGTTGCTGCAAACCTCTATTAGATATTTTGAAGGATGTGGATTAACAGTGGCTGGTCCCCACTGACTTTGATAGTGGAAAAAAATAAAATGGACAAGTCACTTTTATTTATACAGTGCATTTTTACAAAAGAGCTTTACAGTATCAAATAGGAATCAGGTATCAATAATGCAAAAAGAAATGGTAAACAATTTTCAGTTAAAGGGAGTTAATCATTGAATTCAGTGATGTTATCATCCAGCTCAGTTTACTATAAAATGCTGTGGAAGTAACTGGGGACCAGCAGCTGTTTGGTTACCCGCATTCTTCAAAATAGTTTTTATGTTCAACAGAAGAAAGAAACTAATTTGGGTTCGAAACACTCGAGAGTGAGTAAATGATAACAGAATTGTCATTTTTGGGTTATGGTAGGCTAATAAAACAAAAAACAAAGACAAATCACTCACTGATCTTGACTGAAGAACTTCAATACAGTTGCTTTAATAAGAGTTAATGTATAATATTTGCATTTAGTGTTTTATTTTTACATTTCTTGAATGTTACTGCTTAATGCAGCTACTGTTCCTGAAAATTAGTTTTTATTTGTATATTATGTAGGGCTGTGCCGATAAATGATAGAATATCGAATCACGATAAAATATATGTCCATAACGATGATAAGCTCTAGGCATTTTTACTCGATACGGATTAATATAAGAGCCAATCACACAGCAGAAATATCCGACAACAGCCAATCGGCGTGCAGCGTTTAACGTTCACCTAAAAAAACAAAGTCAATTTCTTACAAGGACGACAAAAATTAGTGGAATCAGTGACCAAATTGAAACTAACCTCGAGTAATTATCCAAAAACGATTAAATTGTCAACAAAAAAAGGCAGCACGAATTCAGTTGTATGCAAGTGGTTTGCGCAGATTAATACAACATGTAAAATATGCTGTAAATGTTTTACACATTATGTGCACTGGCTAGGAATTGTATAGTTTTATGTTATAGTTTTATTTTGCACATTTAATCCACCTCTTAAAGCCAGACACTGTTGACAGTCTAGTCTTCCTGACAAAAATAATGTGAAGGTTTGACAAATTCTGTGCAATTTCTAGTTGTATAGATTTCTGCACATTTAATCAACCTCTTAAAGCCAGACGATGTAGACAGACTTATTTTTCTGGAAAATAAAAAACTGTAATTGTCTTACAAATTATGTTTACATTTTGCACATGTACTCTCATTTACTTTCTTTTGTCACAGCTTTTAGTTTTTAATTTATTTTAGTAAGTTGTATGAATTATTTTAAGGCTCGATGTGTATCTGTTTCAGTTAATAAATTGTACTTTAAAATGTAGTTAATGAACCCTAACATTTTTGTGGGTTCAGTCATAGTTGGGATACTCTTTTAAAGCTGGAGGCATTAACAGTTTATATATCCAAATATATATCGTTATCGATCAATAAGGGGAAAAAAATAGAGGTTACATTTTTGCCATATGGCCCAGCCCTAATATGTGTATTTTAACATGTAGCCTATCTTTATTTTTTAATGATAGATAAAGTGACAAAGATTTTTATCTTTATCCACTTTAGCCTAAACATCTCCCATCTTTGTAGTTTATATTTTGTTACCTTGTAAGGTTTTGGTTTTAAAATAAGGGAAATTAGTTTGGTTGTACTGCACAGACAACTTGCAAAATGGTAAAAGCAACATTGAAAGTCAGGGAATTTAATATTTTTGGTAAGGGATTTTTGTTTGCTGCTTTAAATTTTAGTTTCCATTTATCAAGATGTACTATTTCTATACCTTTTTTTTTTATCGCATTGTTTTACATATTTTGCCTATTTTTATAGTTAGGCTATTTTTCAGCGCCATTTTATTCCCTTCCTGCTCGTCAACTGGCAAACTCTACAGTCAAATACAGTCATCAGGTTGTACCTGGTAACTAAAGCAGACATGCCAGGAATGTAAATTTCAAGAGCTTTGGCTACAAAATGTCCACTTCAAAGACTGGGTGTGAAAAGTAGACGATAGAAAAGCAACAACTAAATGTGAAGAAATACAAAAACTGAATGATGAACTTGATTACAAACAAAGTCCTTCAGTGTTTAACCCCTGAAATCATAAAAAACATAAATTATTTTCTGTAGAAATAGTACAGAAAAAGCCTGCTTCCTCCACCAAATAAAAAATAAAAAAGGTTATTGCAACGTCTCAAAATTCACTATTACTACATACAAACTCGCAATTCTGAGAAATAAAGTCAGAATTGCATGATATAAACTCGCAATTGAGAGTTAAGTCAGAATTGTGATAAAAACTCACAATTTTGGGAACATATCAGTATTTTATTCTTAGAAAGTAGTTTGTATCTTACAATTCTGAGAAAAAAAGTCAGAATTGTGAGATATAAACTTGTAATTTTGGGAACATATCAGTATTTTATTCTTAGAAAGTAGTTTATATCTTACAATTCTGAGAAAAAAAGTCCGAATTGTGAGATATAAACTTGTAATTTTGGGAACATATCAGTATTTTATTCTTAGAAAGTAGTTTGTATCTTACAATTCTGAGAAATAAAGTCAGAATTGCAAGATATAAACTTGCAATTGAGAGTTAAGTCTGAATTGTGAGATATAAACTTGTAATTTTGGGAACATATCAGTATTTTGTTCTTAGAAAGTAGTTTGTATCTTACAATTCTGAGAAATAAAGTCAGAATTGCAAGATATAAACTTGCAATTGAGAGTTAAGTCTGAATTGTGAGATATAAACTTGTAATTTTGGGAACATATCAGTATTTTATTCTTAGAAAGTAGTTTATATCTTACAATTCTGAGAAAAAAAGTCCGAATTGTGAGATATAAACTTGTAATTTTGGGAACATATCAGTATTTTATTCTTAGAAAGTAGTTTGTATCTTACAATTCTGAGAAATAAAGTCAGAATTGCAAGATATAAACTTGCAATTGAGAGTTAAGTCTGAATTGTGAGATATAAACTTGTAATTTTGGGAACATATCAGTATTTTGTTCTTAGAAAGTAGTTTGTATCTTACAATTCTGAGAAATAAAGTCAGAATTGCAAGATATAAACTTGCAATTGAGAGTTAAGTCTGAATTGTGAGATATAAACTTGTAATTTTGGGAACATATCAGTATTTTATTCTTAGAAAGTAGTTTGTATCTTACAATTCTGAGAAAAAAAGTCAGAATTGTGAGATATAAACTTGTAATTTTGGGAACATATCAGTATTTTATTCTTAGAAAGTAGTTTATATCTTACAATTCTGAGAAAAAAAGTCCGAATTGTGAGATATAAACTTGTAATTTTGGGAACATATCAGTATTTTATTCTTAGAAAGTAGTTTGTATCTTACAATTCTGAGAAAAAAAGTCCGAATTGTGAGATATAAACTTGTAATTTTGGGAACATATCAGTATTTTATTCTTAGAAAGTAGTTTGTATCTTACAATTCTGAGAAATAAAGTCAGAATTGCAAGATATAAACTTGCAATTGAGAGTTAAGTCAGAATTGTGAGATATAAACTTGCAATTTTGGGAACATATCAGTATTTTGTTCTTAGAAAGTAGTTTATATCTTACAATTCTGAGAAATAAAGTCAGAATTGCAAGATATAAACTCGCAATTGAGAGTTACGTCAGAATTGAGATATAAACTCGCAATTTTGGGAACATATCAGTATTTTATTCTTAGAAAGTAGTTTATATCTTACCGAGAAATTCCGAGAAAAAAAGTCCAAATTGTGAGATATAAACTTGCAATTTTGGGAACATATCAGTATTTTGTTCTTAGAAAGTAGTTTATCTTACAATTCTGAGAAATAAAGTCAGAATTGCAAGATATAAACTCGCAATTGAGAGTTACGTCAGAATTGAGATATAAACTTGTAATTTTGGGAACATATCAGTATTTTATTCTTAGAAAGTAGTTTATATCTTACAATTCTGAGAAAAAAAGTCCGAATTGAGAGATATAAACTTGTAATTTTGGGAACATATCAGTATTTTATTCTTAGAAAGTAGTTTATCTTACAATTCTGAGAAATAAAGTCAGAATTGCAAGATATAAACTCGCAATTGCAAAAAAAATAATTGCGAGTTTTATTTTTATTTTTATCTTTATCTTTTTTATTTAGTGGCAGAAATGGGCAGTAGTTCCATAGTTTTGTACTAAAAACGTCTGTAAATGAGTAAAAAAGCTTGCAAATGGATGTCCGTTCATTATAGGTGATGGAAATTCAGCTTTTTAATCAGGGAAAAGTCAGGGAATCTGACATTTGGCTTTGAGTGGGAACCCTGTATTTTTGCCACATCCGTCTTGTCTGTCAGCAAATCAGAACTTGCTCTTTGATTCCTGTTTCGCAGCAAATCAGCAGCCATCAGGAGCAGTTCATCCAGATGCTTAATGAGCCGGTGCAGGAGGCGGGGCAAGGCGGCGGCAGTGGAGGCGGAGGGGGCGTGGCCGAGGCAGGAGGCGGGCACATGAACTACATCCAGGTCACACCCCAGGAGAAAGAAGCTATTGAGAGGGTAACACCTTTTCACTTTACAGATAAAGCTGTATTATTTGCTGACCTGTGCAAGTCCTGTAACTCAAATACTTTTACTCAAACAGGCTGCGGCATGCGTTCAACTTCAAAACAAGGCTCTCATTTAAACATGATGAAGATAAAACATCTACAACATATTAAACACTAAAGTAAACACTGTCATATTCATCAACATTTGGCATGAATGAGTCATATCCATTGATTGCAAAATCTGAAACCACAAGCCTGCAGAATGCGAGACGGCGCCGCGTTTTGGCATATAATTAAATCATTCTTTTAATGTTTATTAATAACATTATGCTGTATCCTGCAGGGATGTGATTTTTCCGTCTAAATGGGGATTTCTGTATTTTCCGACCTCTGAAGGACGACCCATGCGATTCACGTAGATCCGAGTTTATAGAAGATTTATAAAATAGAGAGACATAATTCTATTCATCATGCATGAAATAATAAAGTGAAGACATTTAAAATAATTTCTATTTAATAAATGCATTAACACATTTAATTAATATTTGATAAATGCAAATAAATGTTGTTCAATAACTTTATCAAAACATCCCGAAAAATAGTGTATCTCAATTTTTTTCAGACAAAATATAATGCAGCAAAATGTGTTTTTTCATTATCAATGTTTTCAACATTGATGATAATCAGAAATGTTTCTCGAGAGACCAATAAATTGATAATTTAAAAATAAATGATGATTTCCGAACGATTATGTGACATTGAAAATTGGAGAAATTATGAAGAAAATTCTGCTTTGCATCACAGGAAGAACATTACATTTTATAATATAGCAAAATGTAAAACTTTTTTTATTTGTAATAATATTTCACAATATTGCTGCTTTTTTTGTTTGTTTGTTTGTTTGTTTTTTACTTTATTTGAACCAAATAAATTCAGCCTTGATGAGTATAGATATCGAAGATATTTATTTCAAAATCACGGATAATTATAATGTTTTCTTTTGGCAGGCACTTCTATAATAATTACAATTCTGTATACTTTAATATATTATTAATATTTATCATGAAGTCTTTTGTTATATCATTAGATATTTAATAATTTTAATTACCTTTAATATATTATAGTACTTTATAATAACGTGTTTTTATATATATATATATATATATATATAATTTAACATTTATCATGAAGTCTTTTGTTATATCATTAAAGATATTTAATAATTTTAATTACCTTACTTTAATATATTATAGTACTTTATTATAATGTGTGTGTGTATATATATATATATATATATATATATATATATATATATATATATATATATATATATATATATATATATATATATAAAATTTATCATGAAGTCTTTTGTTATATCATTAGATATTTAATAATTGTAATTACCTTTAATATATTATAGTACTTTATAATAACGTGTTTTTATATATATATATATATATATATATATATAATATAAAAAATGTAAAATTTATCATGAAGTCTTTTGTTATATCATTAAAGATATTTAATAATTTTAATTACCTTTAATATATTGTAGCACTTTATTATAATGTATTTATTTATATATATATATATATTTATCATGAAGTCTTGTTATATCATTAAAGATATTTAATAATTTTAATTACCTTTAATATTTTATAGCATTTTATTATAATGTATTTATATATATATATAATTTATCATGAAGTCTTTTGTTATATCATTAAAGATAATAATTTTAATGACCTTAAATTTCGATCGAACTGAATTTAAGCACTTGCTAGAGCTGGGGTCTATTTGAAGGATTCTACATAGAAATATTCACCAAAGTTTGCTCCGAGTGAAAATTGTCCACAAGCTGTAGATTTTCACTTACCAGCTCACGAAGTCTCTATCGGTGCGTTTTCAACTCTCGTTTTTAACTTTGTTCTCCGCCTGAGCCTTAAGATACTTCTTAAAGCCATAACGTCTGCATTTCAAGTTGAGCTAATTACACCGAGACCCTTTAATTAGAGGGAGATACAGATGGAGGATCAGGCTGGCGAACGATCAAAGGTGCGCGAGTCTTTTCCCCAAACGGACACCAGGAGTCTTTCTGTGGTCTTATCTAACCTTTCCATGTTTCCTCTGTGTTTCTTCCTCAGCTAAAAGCCCTTGGATTCCCAGAAGGACTCGTTATACAGGCCTACTTTGCTTGTGAGAAGAATGAAAATTTGGCTGCAAACTTCCTTTTACAACAGAACTTTGATGATGATTAGAGGAGGAGTGGCACCCTGATTATTTTCCCCTCTTATGTTTTTTTTTTTTTTCTTTTTGAATGATCATTTTGGAGAAGAAAATCTATACAAATACACACACTCACACACTCATACACACACAGGCTCATATTCTGTCTAAATTTTACACACTGGATGACATGCGCACGTCCGTCTGGAGACGACCACATCATTTGTTCGTCTTCAGGGGCAGAAATCAGTAAAGCCTCTTT
This sequence comes from Cirrhinus molitorella, assembly GCA_033026305.1. Classification (NCBI taxonomy): domain Eukaryota; kingdom Metazoa; phylum Chordata; class Actinopteri; order Cypriniformes; family Cyprinidae; genus Cirrhinus; species Cirrhinus molitorella. Next base: position 899,201 of record CM065138.1, on the reverse strand, counting down.
GCTTCATCTAACACTTGCCTGTGTGATACCTGTTTGTTTTTCATTTGTTCTTTTTATAATGACCAATAAAGAGCATTGTTTTCTCCATCGTTAGGCCATGTTAGCAGGTTCAAGGGGCTTGTGAAATCAGTTTTCCACAATCCGGATTGATTTGGGACGTTTGGTTTAATCACATTATCAGTGGTCCCTGTTCAAGGCAGTGTTTTTCTTCTGTTTCTTATCGCTCTCTCTTTCTCTCATTCAAGTTGACCATTAACAGGGATCCCAAATACTGCAGTTTTAAATGACAGTAAAGATTTTAAACAAGCCAATGGAGTTCTGTTAGATTGGTTTCTCTTTACAAACGTATCGGTAAAGGATTTTTGAGTGATACTGACACATGCAGCCCTTTCATATACATTAAGAAGCATTAAAAGCATGTATATGACTTCCATAGTTTGACGTTAATATCACTATACTGTCATTTTTACAGGGAAATAAACGTTTTCAACGTAAATGCAGATGACCTGTTCTTTTTTAGCACGGGTGTATGGGTCAAAATTATCTTTTTTTTCTTTTATGCCGAAAATCATTAGGATATTAAACATATGAACATGCATGAATTTCCTACCGTAAATATATCAAAACCTATTTTTGATTAGTAATATGCATTGCTAAGAACTTTTAAACTTTAAAGGTGATTTCTCAGTATTTTGCACTTTCAGATTTGAGATTTTCAAATAGAAATCTCAGCCAAATATATGAATGGAAAGCATATATTTAGCTTTCAGATGATGTATAAATCTCTGGTTTTGTGGTTCAGGGTCACATACATACAGTATTTAGACTAAAATATGAGCGGAAATATACAAGGAAATGAACACTTGGATGTCGGCGTGTGCTTACAAAAAGTACTGTTAATATATCACTTTTTAATCTGTTAATTAGCATGGAAAGTAATATTTTACAGCAGCAATGCAAGTAAATTTGTTGATTTTTACAAAAATTGAAATATATTTTGGGTGATCGAATGAACTGCCTCGAGCAATGCATGGAAAACAATTTTCACACACTTTAACGCATTAGAAGTAATGCATGTTACGTAATAATATTACTTTTTCAAGTAACTAGTAAAGTAACGCATTACTTTTTCATTTCCAAGACAATATCTGAATTACTGTGTCAAAAAACTAACACCAGTTACTTTTTGTTTCCTTTAAATGTTTAATTTTATTAACCAAAGACTTTTCTGGTGAACTTTGTTGATCCAATTCAACCGTACACTGCACAAATACTTTTCTTACTTAGATTTTTTGTCTTGTTTCCAGCTAAAATATCAAAAAAACCTTAAATCAAGAAGGATTTTCTAGACGAGTAAATTATTTTCTTGTTTTCAGAAAAGAAGTCAAAATTAAGTGAGTTTTTGCTTAGAACAAGCTAAATAATCTGTTAATGGGGTAAGAAAAATAATCTTATTTTAAACAGAAAACAAGATTATTTTGCTTGTTTCAAGCAAAAAACACTTAATTTTGACTTCTTTTTTTCTGAAAACAAGAAAATAATTATTTACTTGTCTAGAAAATCCTTTTTGATTTAAGAATTTTTAGATATTTTGGCTGGAAACGACAAAAAAAATCAAAGTATGCGTTACATTACTTTTGTGTTACTTTTTAAATCTGGTCAGGGCTTGCTTTTATTTATTTATTTTTTTTACTATAAAAAAGGTTAATTCCTAGCAAATGTAAAAGTCCTTTCACACCAAAATGAAATTAAGTGAATAAGGAAAAGAAAGTTCAACACTCTTCATCAATGAGAAAGAAAAAAATCACAAATGTTAAAGTAAGTTTTGTTTATTTATTTGAAGTAAGTTTTGTTTAATACAGTGCAAAATTTTTTTTTATTGTTTTTATTTTTTTATCTTGTTTCCAGCCAAAATATCAAAAAATTCTTAAATCAAAAAGGATTTTCTAGACAAGTAAAATTTGTCTTATTTTTTTCTGAAAACAAGCAAAATAATCTTGTTTTTGGTTTGAAATAAGGTTTTGTTTCCCATTGGCAGATAATTTTAGCTTGTTCTAAGCAAAAACTCACTTAATTTTGGCTTGTTTTTTCTGAAAGCAAGAAAATCTGTCTTGATTTAAAAAAAAATTAATATATTTTGACTGGAAACAAGACAAAAAAATCTAAGTAAGAAAAGCATTTTTGCAGTTTCCCTAAAAAGTAACTAAGTAACGTAATTAGTTACTTTTTAGGGAGTAACGCAATATTGTAACGCATTACTTTTAAAAGTAACTTTCCTCAACACTGGACAGGAATGGCGCGAACTGACACTTCACTGCAAACGAATTCAATCAAGAACTTTTAACAAAGGTTAACGACGTTAAGATTTGCGTTACCTGCAGGTAAGTAAAAATACTACATATAATAGAAATGTTTTTGATAATTACTGATTAACTAGGAAAATGCTAGCGAGCTAGTAATTGGATTCAGATGGATTTAAAGAAATATTTGGTCGTTTAGACATATAGATCTTATCTCCCAACTGTCTACAATACGTTTATCTCAATATTTTAAATTAAAAACGCCTTTTGGATATTCATATTCCTTATTTGTTTGTTAGACAGCCGTCTTAAGGCTTTTTCAGGTGTGCTTTGATAAGATGTCCTTTCTTTTTTTTTTTTCAAAATGGTAGATTTTACATGGTGGATTACCATTTTTTGTTTTACATTTTGATTATTTGATTATTTAAGCCTCTGTTCTGGGGAATCAGGCCTTTGACCACCTGTGTCTCATGATTTCACATAGATATGTGTTTGCACAATTACCCTTTGCGTCCTCCAGTGGGCGCTGTTGACCGCAGCTGGGAACAAGCTGCATATTGAAACCTACAGTAAATATGGCTTTATTAACTGTATAAAACCACTCACATTATATAGCATTTATCTGTCGGCATTCAAAGGTGAAAATAAAATATGCAAAGCTACCAATACTAAAAGAAAGTTCAATGTGTTTAAAAAATAACCCTGACCACAAAACCAGTCATAAGTGTCAATTTTTTGAAATTGAGTTTTATACTTCATCTGAAATCTGAATAAAGAAGCTTTCCATTGATGTATGGTTTGCTATAATGGGACAATATTTGGAAATCTGCAATCTGAGGGTGCAAAAAAATCAAATATTGAGAAACCTGCCTTTAAAGATGTCCAAGTGAAGTTTTTAGCAATGCATATTACCAATCAAAAATTAGGTTTTGACATATTTACGGTAGAAAATGTACTAAATATGTTCATGCAACATGATTTTAATATCCTATTTGACTTTTGGCATAAAAGAAAATTTGATAATTTTGACCAAACAATGTATTTTTGGCTATTGCTACAGATATACCAAATATTTTGTGGCTCAGGGTCACATTTTGTTAGTGTGAGTGTTTTTATACCTGTGCTCATAAAGCTATACTTTATTACTTTCCTCCAACATACTAATGTGAAAAGTAGGCTCTAATTAAGTCATAAATACAGAACATCAACAAGTTAGGGACTGTTAACGAGCATTTGGCTTGTGTTTTAAAATGTGTGACCCTGGACCACAAAACCAGCCATAACGGTACATTTTTCAAAATTAAGATTTGTACATCAGCTGAAAGCTGAATAAATAAGCTTTCCATTGATGCATTGTTTGTTATGATATGACAATATTTGGTCGAAATACAACTATTTTGAAAATCTAGAATCTGAGGGTGCAAAAAAAAATCTAAATACTGAGAAAAATTAAGTTCTTAGCAATGCAAAATTTCAAAAATTAAGTTTTGACATATTTACAGTAGGAAATTTACAAAAAAAAAAAAAAAAAAATTAAAAAGGGGTATATAATCTTTATTTTAATGCTTTCAAATGTGACCCTTGAGCACAAAACCAGTCATAAGGGTACATTTTTTAAAATTAAGATTTACACATCAACTGAAAGCTGAATAAATAAGCTTTCCATTGATGCATCTTTTGTTTTAATATGACAATATGTGGTTGAGATACAACTAATTGAAAATCTAGAATCTGAGGGTGCAAAAAAAAATCTAAATACTGAGAAAAATTAAGTTCTTAGCAATGCAAAATTTCAAAAATTAAGTTTTGACATATTTACAGTAGGAAATTTACAAAAAAAAATTAAAAAGGGGTATATAATCTTTATTTTAATGCTTTCAAATGTGACCCTTGAGCACAAAACCAGTCATAAGTCGCTGGGGTATATTTGTAGCAATAGCCAAAAATACTTTGTGTGGGTCAAAATCATTAGGATATTAAGTAAAGATCTTGTTCCATGAAGATATTTTGTAAATTTTCTAATGTAAATATATCAAAACTTAATTTTTGAAAAGTAATGTGCATTGCTAAGAACTTACGTTTTCTCAATATTTAGATTTTTTTTGCACCCTCAGATTCTAGATTTTCAAAATAGTTGTATTTCGACCAAATATTGTCATATCATAACAAACGATGCATCAATGGAAAGCTTATTTATTCAGCTTTCAGTTGATGTGTAAATCTTAATTTCGAAAAATGTACCCTTATGACTGGTTTTGTGGTCCAGGGTCACAAATTTTAAAACACAAGCCTAATGCTCGTTAACAGTCCCTAACTTGTTGATGTTCTGTATTTATTTTACAAAATATCTTCATGGAACAAGATCTTTACTTAATATCCTAATGATTTTGACCCACACAAAGTATTTTTGGCTATTGCTACAAATATACCCCAGCGACTTATGACTGGTTTTGTGCTCCAGGGTCACATTTGAAAGCATTAAAATAACGATTATATACCCCTTTTTAATTTATTTTTTTTTGTAAATTTCCTACCGTAAATATGTCAAAACTTAATTTTTGAAATTTGCATTGCTAAGAACTTAATTTTTCTCAGTATTTAGATGAAAATAAAGATTATTTTGAATGATATCCACTGCGCTTCAACAAACAGACAGACAGCATGCTCATTTAGTTAAACACAAATAATATCTGATCTGTGTTGGAATGGTGTGAGACGGCTTTAAATGATGCACATTCACAATATGTACGTAAAGTAGTTCAAATGAGTTAGTTCTGTAGTTTCACTGAGATGTGCAAGAGATTTAACAGTAGTTTGAGGAAACTGTTAATCATGAATAGATCTGAAGGCGCTTTGTCATATTCCCATTGAGTCAAATATTGAAATCAAGAGATCATAATTGCGCCTTCCTTTTATAAAAATCAGTGCTTATTAGTGTGGGAAAGCACGTCTAAAATCTAACACCATGATATACCGGTGAATCATCTTTTATAATTGGGCCGTATTTTCTTGAAACGCTGATGCACAGTGACAAATACTAAGGCAGGTCACTTAATGCATGCAGCGAAGGTAGATTTCAGACTGAAAGTAATTCTGTGGAGGAGTGAATAAGAAAATGAACGGCCCTTAATCACACCTGCTGCTAAACGGATGGCAATTAGCAACTTAAGGCTGGCAGAAAAACCTGATCGTGTTTGAATGCAGCTTAATCCGCGCAAGCGTTCAGACATGTTGTGAAACGCAGGCGAGTGGAACAACTGATGAAATCAGACGCATTGTTGGCATTCTGTGGTGTTTTTTCTGTTTATTATTGGATTGCATTCATACATAAAATACAAAAACCTTACTGAAAAACGTATTTACAAATGTACAAAACTTAAGATTATATTACATGAATCTGACTATAAACAAAAGACTTTGTTCAGAGTTATTTTTTTGTTTCTTATATAAAAATACGAGCGTCTTACATATCAAAATTATTGCACCTTGCAACCACAGTGCAGTTTAGATTGCCATCACCAAGGAGAGGTCATGCGTTCGCCCCGAAGACTCACAGACTTCAATTAAAAAATCCACTTGTATCTTTGGTACCTTACTGAATACACCTGGCTATACTCAGCACCATCTTGTAACACACTTATAAATTACTCTGTACCTGAAATTAATGGCTTTAGAGAGAGAAAAAACGACGGATCAGTGTTTGAGGATCGAGTGATGGAATGTAGGTCGATTAAAGGCCTCTTTAATACATGCGTTTCCATTTATCCCTGATATTCATATATTTCCAGTCTCGCGTTTGGCACTTGGCATCTCCAAGTTTTGTCGTTGTTTTGTAAGTAGATGCACGTTCCAGTATTGTCCCAGTGTGCAGGAAACAAACGGGGCCTTTCGAATCACCAGCATGTTGGAAGACGACGACAAAAAAAGGGAAAAGACAAACAAAAGAAGCACGAAAAGTCCCAAAACCCTGATGCTGTGGACAACACAGCTTGTCATGGAGCTCTAGTTTCGTTGACTCTTGTTCAAAGGCAACACGTGGTTCGTTAGTCCACAAGGATCTTCACTTTTTCCGGCTCTTCCAGTTCTGGGTTATAGGTGGCGTTTCATGTGCAGCGCGAGGTGGTCGGACCGGGAAAAGGCTCGGTCGCACTTCTGGCACTGAAACGGCCGATGGCCCGTGTGTTTCCGGTAATGCCTCGTGAGCTCGTCCGAACGGGCGAATTTCCAGCCACATCCCTCCCAGTCACAGTGATACGGCTTTTCTCCTAAACACACAGACACACGCAACAGTTAGCGATTCACCCCGAGGACCTAACGAGAACAATCGAGCACACTTTGGTCACGTTAGAGAAAGCGAGAGGGAGACAATTAACATGCAGCTCATCTGAATAGAAGGGGAAGTCGGACAGGCTTGTGGTTTTATTTTCAGCTGGGATCAGTATCAACCTGCTGTTTGAATAGCAGATCAAACCACCTGCCAACTGTACTCTCAATTAGGGGTGCGATATTGACAGAAAAATAATGTTTTCTGGGTTTTTATCGATAATGATAATCGGTGTTGGGGAAAGTAATGCGTTACAATATTGCGTTACTCCCTAAAAAAGTGACTAATTACGTTACTTAGTTACTTTTTATGGAAAATATTGCGTTACAATATTGCATTACTACCTAAAAAAGTGACAAATTATGTTACTTAGTTACTTTTTCTAATTATGTTACTTAGTTACTTTTATGGAAAGGAATGCGTTACAGTATTGTGTTACTCCCTAAAAAAAAGTGACTAATTACGTTACTTAGTTACTTTTTATGGAAAGTAATATGTTACAATATTGTGTTACTCCCTAAAAAAAAGTGACTAATTACGTTACTTAGCTACTTTTTTACTAATTACGTTACTTAGTTACTTTTATGGAAAGGAATGCGTTACAGTATTGTGTTACTCCCTAAAAAAAGTGACTAATTACGTTACTTAGTTACTTTTTATGGAAAGTAATATGTTACAATATTGCATTGCTCCCTAAAAAAGTGACTAATTACGTTACTTAGTTGCTTTTTATGGAAAGTAATATGTTACAATATTGCGTTACTCCCTAAAAAAGTGACTAATTACGTTACTTAGTTGCTTTTTATGGAAAGTTATGCGTTACAATATTGCATTACTACCTAAAAAAGTGACAAATTATGTTACTTAGTTACTTTTTCTAATTATGTTACTTAGTTACTTTTATGGAAAGGAATGCGTTACAGTATTGTGTTACTCCCTAAAAAAAGTGACTAATTACGTTACTTAGTTACTTTTTATGGAAAGTAATATGTTACAATATTGCGTTACTCCCTAAAAAAGTCACTAATTACGTTACTTAGTTACTTTTATGGAAAGGAATGCGTTACAGTATTGTGTTACTCCCTAAAAAAAAGTGACTAATTACGTTACTTAGCTACTTTTTTACTAATTACGTTACTTAGTTACTTTTTATGGAAAGTAATATGTTACAATATTGCGTTACTCCCTAAAAAAGTGACAAATTACGTTACTTAGTTACTTTTTATTGAAAGTAATGTGTTACTTTTGCGTTATTTTTTAAATCTGGGCAGGGCTTGCTTGTTTGTTTTTAATATAAAAAAGATTCATTCTTAGCAAATGTATAAGCCCTTTCACACCAAAATGGAAAAGGAAAATTAAATTGACGTCTGTACAGTAGAACAGCACAAATGTTAGTTCATCTAAAGTAAGTTTTGCTTAATAGTACACTGCAAAAAATGTACTTACTTAGATTTTTTGTCCTTTTTGGGGGCTGTTACTAAAGAAATCAAATCGGTATCAACAAAATTATTCTTTGCAGACGTTGCATACGAAGTGGATATTAGAGGGACATGGAATGCTTTAATGTTAATGCATACATAATGTTTTGATATTTTAAACTATTATATTAAAATGTTGGATACAGAAATTTTAAATCATTTAAAAAATAAAAAAAAAATACTAAAACCGCCAGTAGGTGGCGTCAAGACGCTGTTATTAAGTGAGTCACTGCGATTGAACTGAATCATTTAAATGAATCATGGTTTTCTGGTCGCTTATCTGGCATATGTGATCATTCCGAATGCATTTTAATAGACAGAATCATGTAGTGAAAGCACACTCGAAATGCTCTGTAGGTGTGTTTTTTTGTGCTTTTTGCAATATACTTGATAATGTCAAATTGCACCCCTACTCTCAATGTATATGTCTCTAGTCACTCGCAGACAATGCACTTGGCAGTCGCAGCGCTGTTATTAGGGAGATTATTATTAAAGCACATGCACACCATAAAATATGCTTTGACACTAACCTGTGTGAGTCCTGTGGTGGGCTTTGAGATGGGAGCTCTTGGTGTACGTTTTGCCGCAGCCCGCGTAGTCGCACGTGTGCGTCGCTATCCGCTTCCTCGGCCAGGAGCGACGACCTCGCTTGGGCTTGGACTCTTCGGGCAAACCCTCGGCGGGCGAAATCAGCTCTGCCAAAGAGTAAAGAGTTTACAGCGTTAAGTAAGGTATGACAGAAATGAAGAGTTTGTGGACGACCAGTGTTAGGGAAAGTTACTTTTAAAAGTAATGCGTTACAATATTGCGTTACTCCCTAAAAAAAGTGACTAATTACGTTACTTAGTTACTTTTTATGGAAAGTAATGCGTTACAATATTGCGTTACTCCCTAAAAAAAGTGACTAATTATGTTACTTTTTATAGAAAGTAATGCACTTTACTTTTGCGTTACTTTTTAAATCCGGGCAGGGCTTGCTTGTTCGTTTTTAATATACAAAAATACCAAAATGAAATGAAGTGAATAAGCCTAAGGCTGAAGGAACTGTAGCAGAAGAAAGTTCAACACTCTTTAGCACAAATGTTAATCTAAAGTAAATTTTGCTTTTAGTACACTGCAAAAAATGCTTGTCTTGTTTCCAGCCAAAATATCTACAAATTCTTAAATCAAGAAGGAATTTCTAGACAAGTAAAAATTGTTGTTTTTTTCAGAAAACAAGTCAAAATTAAGTTTGTTTTTGCTTGAAACAAGCAAAATACTCTTGTTTTCTGTTTGAAATAAGATTATTTTGCTTACCCCATTGACAGATTATGTAGCTTGTTCTAAGCCAAAACTTAATTTTGACTTGTTTTTTTCTGAAAACAAGAAAATAATATTTACTTGTCTAGAAACTCCTTGCTGATTTAAGAATATTTTTAAATATTTTGGCTGGAAACGACAAAAAATCTATATAAGAACAGTATTTTTGCAGTGTACGGTTGAATTGGATCAAAGGTCAGCAGCAAAGTCTTTGGTTAATAAAATGGGATTAAATACATAAAGAAAACAAAAAGTAACTGCCGTTAGTTTTTTGAAAAAGTAACTTCTTGGAAATGAAACAGTAAGGCGTTACTTTACTAGCTACTTGAAAGCACTGGTTGGGACTGACCTTGGTACTGCAGGGATTGGGCGGGAGGCTGCGGAAAGCCGGAATACCCCGAGGGGTGATATCCCAGGGACAACGGAGGCTGCCCCAGAACCTGAGCTTGAGGATGCTCATCCGGAGACAGAGAGGAAGTGGAAGAGCGGCTGGGCCCCATGGCTGCACGCCCCGCGCCGAAACCGTGCGGGTTCATCAGCGGTCTCTGGCCGCCCCCGGGCCGCGAGTTCACCCCCAGATGGAGCTCCATCGGCCGAGTGAGGGTGCAGGTGCTCGGATGCTCCTGCTTTATCTCGGGACACGTAAACGGCATCGAGGAAGAGTCCGACATCTTGCTAACGCTGAGCCCTTGGCTGTAACCGGTCATGTCCATGGTAGTCTTCACCACGAATTTCCCGTGGAGGCTCGTGGAGTGAAGATACGCCGGATCCAGCTCCGGCCTCATCAGTTCGGCGACAAAACCTCCTGAGGGAGACACGTCGCTGATGTCCGGGATGTTGTATAACATGCTGGGCTCTTGGCCCTGAGGAGAGGGCATCTGATAGCTATAAGACGGGGAAGGCGCTAGAGTTCTGGAGGAGCTGGCCATTGAGGCCTCCTGCTGCTGCTGCTGCTGTTGCTGTTGCTGCTGCTGTAGCATGCTGTTCGACAAAATAAAATCATAGTCCAACAAGTCCAGCTCTTCTGGCTCCTTCTTGGTCATCACGGAGAGGACGTCCTGTTCAGCGCAGGTCCCACCTGTTGACATGCAGGGGCGTTTCAGATGAGACATCTCCTCCTTCCATCTCTTATTCCGAAGAGAAAGAGTCATGCAGAAAAGAAGGAATAAGGCAAGGTAAGACATCACACACTTGTTGGTTTCAGTTCAAACACGTCTAGTTCTAAATACAGCTTGGCCTCTGATGTTATGAATTATTAAAACACCCTTTCACGCGGCATTGTTTTTATGTTTCCAGCTACAGTGGCTGAAAGGGAATCCACACCGAAGTGGAAGCTGCAGAACGGGATATTTAACCCTCTCTGGCTCTCTTTGGTCACTTTTGACTGGACATTATATTTAAAAATGTAAAAAAACATGGGAATGAGATGACACTTGGAGACTTTTGTCACTTTAGCAATGTGAACACACACACACACACACACACACAAAAATCACGGACATGATTCGGGTATTTTAAAGTCACCCTTGCCGCCTTCGCAGTCAAAAATGAGCGGCATAGGAAATGAATGGGAAATACAAAAAAAAAAATGGAAACGCACAGAATCTTTTGGTGGTATGAACTACAAATCAGCCACTGTGCAGGAAAAAAGTGCACAGCAATCAAGGGGTGAAGCTCTAAAATAAAATTCTAAATGCAAACCCTAAAAAGCAATGGGAATCCAAAAGCCTCTGTATATAGGGAGCTATACTCAACTCTCAACTTTATTTATAAAGCACTTTCAAAACCGTAAAAATGGACCAAAGTGCTGTACACAAACTAAAGTTGTAGTAAAGACGTAGTAAACATTAAAAGAACAAAATTAAAACATTAAAAACATAAATAAAACATGCACGGCTTACATGACATTACACAAGTTTTGAATTTTTCAATGCCACCAGTGGCATAATTCTGAGTTCTTTTACTCTATTTTAATATGCAATGTTGTATTTATTGAAAAATAATATATATATATATAAATAATTAAATATATATAATATACATTAATTCCAATGGGGAAAATAGCTTATTAAAATATATAAATATTGCATAGTATCATAAAATCTCCTCAAAATTCTAAATAATAATCCAAAAATATTATTGAACAAAAACGCATTGCATTGATTTTGCTGGAAAAAAGTTAATTTTTTCGGTCGCTTTTGACCGCGGAGAAGGTAAGTGTGACTCCCGAACGAAGAGGGCCAGAGGGTTTCAGTAGGGAACGGTTCACGCCCCTGCCGCGGCGGTGCTGCTGGAATAACTACGAGCCGATGATGACATAATCTGACCGGCGCTGGTCAGACGCGTTAACGTTAACGCACCGGTGACCGTCACCTGTTTGATACTCACTAAACTGGCAGTTCCAGATCCCGTCATGGCCTTGTGCTTCACATCTGCGTCGCTCGCAAAGGTGGAAATAGAGGGCAAAAGCGTGCCGCTCAGTGCCATGCTATCAAACTCACTCGGCGGCTGCCTGCAATTGGAAAAAAGCGCAGAAAAATAAAATAAATCCTAGTCACGCCGGTCTGGGAAAACTAGCGCTCGCAAACATGGCAAAAGTGATGGAAATCTCCAAGTGCGCAACGCACCTCATGAGTGGAAAGCCCTTCCAAAGTCGCGTCCGGTCCAAAAATGAAATCCTTGCGGAGAGTCTTTATTATTATTGTATTGTTGCAGTCTGTAACACCGCGCAGCTCACTGACAGTCCGGTCCGAAGAGCGCATCAAACGCGTCCCCGTGCCATGCCGACAGAACCGGCTAGGCTATTAAAACCACCATCGTTTATAAACCGGCGACACTCGGGGGATTCCCTATATCCCTCTCACCGCCGCCGCCGTTACCGTTGCCATTCGGGACGCGCGAGCTCTCCGGTGTCTCGGACTGGAGTGATTCGTCAGATGCGCGCAGGGCTTTCCTCGCCTAGTTCTTAAACCCCGGACACGCCTCTCGTTGCGCGGCAACCGCAGAAAAAAAAACCGTGGGCGTGACGTCATCAAGGAGGGAGGAGAGGAAAAAAAATCTGGCAGAGGGCCGATATTTTGTATCCACACAAACATGTGCGCGTTAGCAACCGGGATCAACAGACTCAAGTAAGAAAACGCACGGCTGAAAAGTCACGATTTGTTTTTTTCTGTCTTCCATCAGACGCGGAGTGGTGGGAACGCTGGTGGTCCGCGGCAAACGCGTTGTTTATTGCGTGCGTGCGTGCTTCCAGAGACACCTGTTCTTGGCGTGCGTGCGTGCGTGAGGAGTTCGAACACCGTGTTCACACACCGCAAAACTGCTCCCACACTCATGATACCGAGGCGTGTCCGTAATTAACGCTAATCATTTTTTACACCGTAAGGCACAGCACAATGCCGGCCAGAAATGTGTAGGATTTCTTTGTGATGAAAAGCCGTGCCTCTCATTCATTCATTCGGCGTTCATCACCTGATCATGAGTAAAATCTCCTGTTGATAGCTGGAGACTAGCAGCTGCATTGTATGCATGTCAGCATTCGCACTTCTGAGTTACTTTAATAACTTTGCATTCTTCGTTTGCGATTTTTATTTGGTGTATAAAAGAGGAGAGGCCGCAGTATTTCAAATAGTAGCCACAGAATAAAAAATGCATGACCCTGGAGCACAAAACTAATAGTAATGGTTAAGTTTTTGGAATAAATAAGCTTTCCATTGATATGATTTGTTAGAACTTTTCAGTCGGAGGGTGCAAAAAAATCACAATACTGAGAAAATAGTCTTTAAAGCTAATATCCTTTTTTTTTGTTTGGTATAAAAGACAAATTGATCACTTTGACCCATATAATGTATTTTTGGCTGTTGCTACAAATAAACCCATGCTGATTAATGTACTTAAGGTTTTGTGGACCAGAGTCACGTATAATAAGGTAATTGCCACTTTTACTTCTGAATTTTGAGAAAAAGTTGGAAATGTAAACTAGGGCTGTCAAACGATTAATCGCATCCCAAATAAGTTTACGTTTACATACTATATGTGTGTTTACTCTGTACATTTATTATGTACATATATACACTCATGTATATATTTAAAAAAATATTTATATGTATATATATATATATTTACACCTGTATATGATTTAGAATATAAATGAATATAAATATTTTTATTTATATAAAATCTAAAATATTTTTTAAAAATATATACATGCATGTGTGCGTGTTTATATATACAAAATAAATATAAACACTTTTTACCTCTGAATTCAGACATTGTTTCTGAGAAAAAGTCAGAAATGTGAGATATAAACTAGGGCTGTCAAATATATATTATATAATATATTAAAACAAATTTATATGTATATATATTTACACCTGTATACGATTTAGATTATAAATAAATCTAAATATTTTATATATAAATCTAAATATTTTCCTTAATATATACATGCATGTGTGTGTGTTTATATATAAATAATAAATATACACAGTACACACATATATAAACATAAACTTTTATTTTGGATGCGATTACAGCACTAATATAAACACAAAATTGTTATATAAGCTCTATATAACTTTTTCTTTGGCTGTTTTCTCAGTTTTGAGCTAGCACCTCGCAATTGTATTTTTGCCATGGAATAAAAAAATAACTGAGGTCATTGCATCTTATCTGACAATTCAGAATTTTCCATGCAATTAACTCTAATAACAAGTCACAGTTACCTTTTTTACTTTTTTATTGCGTCGCAGGAACGAGCCTCCATATCTAACTTTTGAAAAACAATGCCATTCTGTTATTTCATTTCATGGAGAGTTCAGTGGTGTTTCTGTCACTCCACTAATTAAAGTATGTCTTTTGATTCAAGTTCAATCCATCCAATATCCAATATTATGTTGCTTTACTGTGAATATCTAGTCAAAAAAAGTCATGTTGTGATGAGCCATTAGGTTAGAGGCGGCTTCTGCATAAACTAGTTTCTGTATTCGAGGATTTGCCTCTGCAGTGTCTACAATCATCTTTGTATGGTGAGCAAACACAAGCTCTGAGACCATCCTGTTACATCAGGATCTTGTTCGTTTGGCTCTGTCAACAGCAGGCCGTCATTTAGCCACAGAATACACTGAATGTAGCCCCTTTAACACACAGATGCACGCACATTCTCACGCTCAATGTCTATATTATATTTCGTGATTAATGCAACTAGGATAGATAAGCCAAACCATAATAGATCACTACTGTTTTATTGCACTTTGAACACGGAGTGCGTATGAGTTGCTATGTTTATTTTTATTTAAGAGAAAAGTGTTTAACAGGTGTGTGTTTTATCTAGTGCCATCGGATGTTGATGTCATCTGGTGTTTATTTACCCTTCCTTGCAAAGATATAATACGATTTCGCTCTCCGTTTCGCTATGTGAAAATATGTTGCATTTTCAGGAGGTGACGAAATAGTGTCTGTGTTCGCAAAAATGATGTTTTTATAATGACAGTGACACCTTTTTATGCATGTTACACTTGGTTTATGTTTGCGTTTCAGGGCCAAAATTCATTTGTAGGCCTCTAAGAGGTTTTCATCATGAATCAGTGTTGGGGGAATGCATTACAAGTAAGTTACGTAATAATATTACTTTTTCAAGTAACTAGTAAATTAATGCATTACTTTTTACATTAATTTAAACATCTGAGTTACAAAAAACTAACTTTTTGTTTCCTTTATGTATTTAATCCCATTTTATTACACTTTCAGTGTTTTTGCTGCTGATCTTTGTTGATCCAATTCAACCGTACACTGCAAAAATACTTTTCGTACTTAGATTTTTTGTCTTGTTCCCAGACAAAATATCAAAAAATTCTTTCTAGACAAGTAAATAATTATTTTCTTGTGTTCAGGGGAAAAAAAGTTAAAATTAAGTGAGTTTTTGCTTAGAACAAGCTAAATAATCAATTTATTTCAAACAGAAAACAAGAGTATTTTGCTTACCGCATTGGGAGATTATTTAGCTTGTTTCAAGCAAAAACGCTTAATTTTGACTTGTTTTCAGAAAAAACAAGACAATAATCCTTCTTGATTTTAGAATTTTTAAATAAAAAAGTAAGAATCTAAGTAAGAAAAGAATTTTTTTCCACTGTACTAATAATCAAAACTTACTTTACACTGCTTTTCTTATTTAGATTTTTGGTCTTGTTTCCAGCCAAAATATCTAAAAAATCTTAAATCAAGAAGGATTTTCTAAACAAGCAAAAATGATTGTCTTGTTTTCAGAAAAAATAAGTCAAAATTAAGTGAGTTTTTGCTTAGAACAAGCAAAATAATCTTAAAAATGATCTAATTTCAAGCCGAAAACAAGATTGTTTTGTTTACCCCATTGGCAGATTATTTAGCTTGTTTCAAGCAAAAACTCATTTAATTTCGACGTATTTTTTCTGAAAACAAGACAATCGTTTTTGCTTGTCTAGAAAATCCTTCTTGATTTAAGAATTATTAGATATTTCGGCTGGAAACAAGACATTTTTTGCAGTGTAGATTAACATTTGTGCTTTTTTCCTCATTTCTAAAGAGTGTTGAACTTTCTTTTCCTACAGTTCTACTCAACAGACATCTATTTAATTTTCCTTCAGCTTTAGCCTTATTCACTTCATTTCATTTTAATGTGAAAGGGCTTTTACATTTGCTAAGAATCAAACTTTTTTTATATTAAAAACAAGCAAACAAGCCCTGCCCAGATTTATAACGCAAAAGTAATGTAAAAAATGTTATTTTTTCTGAAAACAAGACAATCATTTTTGCTTGTCTAGAAAATTCTTCTTGATTTAAGAATATTTAGATATTTTGCCTGGAAACAAGACCAAAAATCTAAATAAGAAAAGCATTTTTTGCAGTGTAAAGTAAGTTTTGATTATTAGTACAGTGGAAAAAATATCTAAAAATTCTAAAATCAAGAAGGATTATTGTCGTGTTTTTTCTGAAAACAAGTCAAAATTAAGCGTTTTTGCTTGAAACAAGCTATAAATAATCTCCCAATGCGGTAAGCAAAATACTCTTGTTTTCTATTTTAAATAAATTGATTATTTAGCTTGTTCTAAGCAAAAACTCACTTAATTTTAACTTTTTTTCCCCTGAAAACAAGAAAATAATTATTTACTTGTCTAGAAAGAATTTTTTGATATTTTGGCTGGGAACAAGACAAGATAAGTAAGAAAAGTATTTTTGCATTGTGTACGGTTGAACTGGATCAACAAAGATCAGCAGCAAAGACATTAAATGTAATTAAATGTAATGCAATAAAAAGTAACTAAGTAGCGTAATTAGTGACTTTTTAATATTGTATTGCATTACTTCTAAACACTGCTTATGACTGACTGTCGTACTTCTCTGAACCTGTGGGAAAATCTTGACAGACTCTGTATATCCAGGAATCAGAATGCAAATGAGACATTTAAATAAACAGGTGATCTTTTGCCGCTTTCGATAGATTTGCATACGCTGGAGTGTAAAGAGTCATTTCCACGACTCTTATGTGACGAGTAGTGAGTAGGTTAAATAATGATCTATGAATGAACAGTTGCACGTTTTACTCAATTGTTCGTTCTGGATCAGCACTATCTATTTATATTCCAGAAGAACTGAATTTTAGGAAAGTTTCCTCAAACCTCTACTCTGTACTCTTTGCTCATCATGTGTCAGCTCTGTATTTGTTCCTTGTGGTGTCATCTGTCCCATGCTTTCGTTTTCATTCAATACACTCATGCTTCCATATCGAATACTGTTTTTTTGTTCAACGCTTACTATGCAGTTTGTATTATGTTTTTTTTTAAAACATAACACAAACAAGCCCACAAAAATCTATATTCGTACACATTTTAAAACTGTCGAGGATAGTAGACACAAAAAGCCATAGGCTTATTTCTATTGTGGTCCTCTCTGTTCAAAAATGTAAAAAGTCACCATCAAATTCAGCAATTCACAAATACAACACCTAAGACGTCTAAACGAGCAATTTTTTAACTTCCCTTCTGAAAATACTTTCAAATTCAATCTGCTTTATACAACCAGATTTACACATGCATAATACTCACAACACTTTTCTTTAATGTTTTAAAGACCATCAGCAATTTAAAAAAGGTTACCCTTTTTTTCAACATTTAAAAAAACAATTTCCCTAAAATGTTTATTACCTAAATGCATCTTTGGATGTACTTTCAAAATAAGCCTACACAACTTATTTTGAGCAGTCTGTAATTTACATTTAGTTTGTTTTGTAATACCGCTATACCAAAATGTTGCAGCATAATCATAATACACTGCAAAAAAAATGCTTTTCTTACCTAGATTTTTTGTCTTGTTTCCAGCCACAATAAATCAAGAAGGATTTTCTAGACAAGTAAAAATTATTGTCTTGTTTTCAGAAAAAAGGAGTCAAAATTAAGTGAGTTTTTGCTTGAAACAAGCAAAATAATCTGCCAATGGGGTAAGCAAAATAATCTTATTTCAAGCAGAAGACTAGATTATTTTGCTTACCCCTTTGGCAGATTATTGCTTGTTTCAAGCAAAAACTCAATTTTAACAACTTTTTTCTGAAAACAAGACATTAACGTGTGCTTGTCTAGAAAATAATTCTTGATTTAAGAATTTTTAGATATTTCGTCTGGAAACGAGACAAAAAATCTAAGATAGAAAAGCATTTTTTGCAGTGTAACACAAAACTGTCTTGCTAAAAATGTTATTCTTATTTATTTTATTTTTATTTTTAATGCTATTTTATTTTATTGTTAAAGCGTCTCTGTGTAAGGTTGGGGAATATAAATATCTTCACAGCCGAAGGTCAGGTGTAACACCACAGAAGCGGTTGAACTGTTCAGATTGAGTCTTAAACGGATGAATTGTTTGAGGGTTGGGAAAGCTTGGCAATTTAATGGTAGATTCAAAGAGAGCTGCCAAGATAAACAGTGTTTAAGGAGAAACACAACTAGAAATCAGGGCCATTAGACAAGTTTACATAAGTGCTTGGGCTTGACAGGAAAACACAATGGACTCTGTGTGTGTTTGTGTATGTATAGAGCTGCTTTTTTTATTTTGGAAAAGTAAACAAGATGCGTTTTTCTAGAAAAAACGCCTTGAATTTGTGTCTGTTCTCAGCATTGCAATAGGAAGCAGGGCTGTGCCGATAAACGATATCACATTGAATCGCGATAAAATATATGTGGATAACGATTACTCTATGGATTAATATAAGAGCCAATCACACATGGGAAATACGCAATATGACACTAAAAGTTGTATGCAACAATATTTTGCACATTTAATCTACCTCTTAAAGCCATAAACTGCTGACAGTCTAGTCTTGCTGACAAAGTTTGACAAATTGTGTGTCATTTCTAGTTGTATAGTTTTCTGTTTTTCACTTTGCACATTTAATTTACCTCTTATCTCGATTATTTTTCCCCATATTGATCGATAACAATATATATTTGGATATATAAACTGTTAATGCTGCCATGACTGAAGCCACAAAATATGAGGGTTTGTTAATTAGATTTTAAAGTATAGTTTATTAACAAAAACAGATGACACATTTAAAATTAAGACAATGTTATAGTTTTATTTTGCACATTTAATCTACCTCTTAAAGCCAGACACTAAAAGTTTGACAAATTGTGTGTAATTTCTAGTTTTCTGTTTACATTTTGCACATTTAATCTAGCTCTTAAAGCCAGACGATGACAGAATTGTCTTTTTGGAAAAGAAAAAACTGTAATTGTGTTATGTTTACAACTGTTTTATGTTTACATTTTGCACATTTACTCTCATTTATTTTCTCTTGTCACAACTTTTAGTTTTTAGTTTATTTTAGTAGGTTTATGGCCAAATGTGTATCTGTTTTTGTTAATAAACTATACTTTAACCCTTTAACTGTCACTCCCATAGACATGAAAATGCACTATCCGAATGTAATATCTTATAATTCATGAGCAAAAACATTTTGTAATGTGATTTTCATGTACAATTTCCTTGAAAATGCAATGTCTGATTTTAAAATGGTTTTCAAAGGATGAATTTTGAGATTTTTGAGATCTTTAGGTGATCTATAATTTCTGATGATTTCTAAAGCGTGATAGAAAAAAGGCAACAAAGAAAGTCTTTTTGTGAAAAATGTCTGAACCCCTCTTATGATGTCAATTTTTTGAGGTGCACTCTTGTCATAAATTAATCTAAAAAATTAATAAATTAATAAAAAGTGACAGCATAGATTTACATTGTTATATTTTGAATAAATGCTGTTCTTTTTAACTTGTTATTCATCAAAGAATCCTGAAAAAACAATCACAGGTTGCAAAAATAAATAAATAAATAAATAATAATAATAAATCAGTATATTAGAATGATTTCTGAAGGACACTTAAGACTGGAGTAACAGCTGATGAAAATTCAGCTTTGCATCACAGGAATAAATTACATTGTAAAGTATATTCAAATAAAAACCATTATTTTATATTGTAATAACATTTTGCAATATTACTGTATTTTTTCTGTATTTTTAATCAAATAAATGCAGCCTTGATGTACATCGTTATCGATCGATATGGCGAAAACTTATCGAGATTACATTTTCATCCTAATAGGAATGGTGGCCTAAACGCCTTGTTCTTTCTAAACACGCTCATACGGATTTTTTATCACTAAAAGGTTAAAAAGTACAGCATTTATGTAAAATAGAAAGGTTTTCTAACAATATACACTACTGTTCAAAAGTTTGGGGTCAGTACATTTTTATTCTTTCTTTTTTTGAAAGAAATTAATACTTTTATTCACCAAGGATGTGTTCAATTAATAAAAAGTGACAGCATAGATTTACATTGTTATATTTGGAATAAATGCTGTTCTTTTTAACTTGTTATTCATGAAAAAAACAATCACAGGTTGCAAAAATAAATAAATAAATAATAATATTAAATCAGCATATTAGAATGATTTCTGAAGGACACTTAAGACTGGAGTAACAGCTGATGAAAATTCAGCTTTGCATCACAGGAATAAATTTTATTGTAAAGTATATTCAAATAAAAACTATTATTTTATATTGTAATAACATTTTGCAATATTACTGTGTTTTTTCTGTATTTTTAATCAAATAAATGCAGCCTTGATGTATATCGTTATCGATCAATATGGCGAAAACTTATCGAGATTACATTTTTATCCTAATAGGAAGGGTGGCCTAAACGCCTTGTTCTTTCTAAACACGCTCATACGGATTTTTTATCACTAAAAGGTTAAAAAGAACAGCATTTATGTAAAATAGAAAGGTTTTCTAACAATATACACTACTGTTCAAAAGTTTGGGGTCAGTACATTTTTATTCTTTCTTTTTTTGAAAGAAATTATTACTTTTATTCACCAAGGATGTGTTCAATTAATAAAAAGTGATAGCATAGATTTACATTGTTATATTTGGAATAAATGCTGTTCTTTTTAACTTGTAATTCATGAAAAAAAGAATCACAGGTTGCAAAAATAAATAAATAAATAATAATATTAAATCAGCATATTAGAATGATTTCTGAAGGACACTTAAGACTGGAGTAACAGCTGATGAAAATTCAGCTTTGCATCACAGGAATAAATTTTATTGTAAAGTATATTCAAATAAAAACTATTATTTTATATTGTAATAACATTTTGCAATATTACTGTATTTTTTCTGTATTTTTAATCAAATAAATGCAGCCTATATCGTTATCGATCGATATGGCGAAAACTTATCGAGATTACATTTTCATCCTAATAGGAAGGGTGGCCTAAACGCCTTGTTCTTTCTAAACACGCTCATACGGATTTTTTATCACTAAAAGGTTAAAAAGAACAGCATTTATGTAAAATAGAAAGGTTTTCTAACAATATACACTACTGTTCAAAAGTTCGGGGTCAGTACATTTTTATTCTTTCTTTTTTTGAAAGAAATTATTACTTTTATTCACCAAGGATGTGTTCAATTAATAAAAAGTGATAGCATAGATTTACATTGTTATATTTGGAATAAATGCTGTTCTTTTTAACTTGTTATTCATGAAAAAAAGAATCACAGGTTGCAAAAATAAATAAATAAATAATAATAATAAATCAGTATATTAGAATGATTTCTGAAGGATCATGTGACACTTAAGACTGGAGTAACAGCTGATGAAAATTCAGCTTTGCATCACAGGAATAAATTTTATTGTAAAGTATATTAAAATAAAAACTATTATTTTATATTGTAATAACATTTTGCAATATTACTGTATTTTTTCTGTATTTTTAATCAAATAAATGCAGCCTTGATGTACATCGTTATCGATCGATATGACGAAAACTTTCATCCTAATAGGAAGGGTGGCCTAAACGCCTTGTTCTTTCTAAACACGCTCATACGGATTCCTCAGTGTGTTTACGCAGGCTAGGACCGGCGGTTGCATCAACCCGTCCGGCGTGCCAAATAAAAAAGGGAAAAGAATTAGGAAGGAGCAGGCGCGAGCTCCTGTCGCGAGGCAGTCTGCGCCGCCTCTGAGTTTGAAGGGATTCCTCCTCGGCCTTAAATATGCTGGTTATTTTTAACCCGGCGTGTAAGAGCGGCCCAGCGCCTCCCACTCTGTAACAATGTTCCCCTTCAGCCAGCAGGGGAAATGGACAGGAGCCACGCTTCCTGGTCACGTGACGCAGCGGCCGAGTCACAGAAATACGACAGAAGGAGAGAGAGCGGGGGAGATCCAGGTCTCTGCGAGTAGGTTTAACCCCTTCGGCGTACGCTGGGGTGCGACGCAGTCAGATGCTCGGCGGAGCTGGAGGGCAAGAGGAAGTGCGTGTGAGTCTGTGCGGGGGCACATGGGCAGACTTTGGACCGGAGTGATGTCACTGGGCTTCTCCAGAATTAGAAACCTCTAAAAAGCTGGGAAAGCACAACTGCGGCGCGCATTCGCACACCGTCCATAAGCCTGAGCGCTTGGCGGTTTGTGTTCGTACCAGGACAAAGGTACAAAGCTACAAAGCTGTCACTCTGGTGCTACCCTTAAATTACTTACATGTGCCTTAAAGGCTCAATAAAGGTTAAAAGGTGTGCCTTTATCAGTGGGGGTAATGCTCTACAAGTACTTTTTTCAAGTAACTAGTAAAGTAACGCATTACTTTTTCATTTCCAAGAGTTGCTTTTTGTTTCCTTTATGCATCTAATCCTGTTTTATTAACCAATGACTTTGCTGCTGACCTTTGATCCAATTCAACCGTACACTGCAAAAATACTTTTCTTACTTAGATTTTTTGTCTTGTTTCCAGCCAAAATATCTAACAATTCTTAAATCAAGGATTTCCTAGACAAGTATATAATTGTTTTCTTGTTTTCAGAAAAAAAAAAGTCAAAATTAAATTTAGAACAAGCAAATCTGCCAATGCGGTAAAAAATAAATCTTATTTCAAACGGAAAACGAGTATTTTGCTTGTTTCAAGCAAAAACACACTTAACTTTGACTTGTTTTCAGAGAAAAAGACAAGACAAATTTTTACTTTCTTCTTGATTTAAGAATTTTTAGATATTTTGGCTGGAAACAAGACAAAAAATCTAAGTAAGAAATTTTTTTTTTGCAGTGTAATAAACAAAACTTACTTTAGATTAACTAACATTTGTGTTTTTTTTCTCATTGAATCTCAAGAATCAAACTTTTTTATATAAAAAACAAACAAGCAAGCCCTGCCCAGATTAAAAAAGTAATGCAAAAGTAACGTAACGCATTACTTTCCATAAAAAGTAACTAAGTAACGTAATTGGTGACTTTTTTAGGAAGTGCCGCAATATTGTAACGCATTACTTTCCATAAAAAGTAACTAAGTAACGTAATTAGTGACTTTTTTAGGAAGTGCCGCAATATTGTAACGCATTACTTTCCATAAAAAGTAACTAAGTAACGTAATTAGTGACTTTTTTAGGGAGAAACGCAATATTGTAACGCATTACTTTCCATAAAAAGCAACTAAGTAACGTAATTAGTGACTTTTTTAGGGAGCAACGCAATATTGTAACGCATTACTTTCCATAAAAAGTAACTAAGTAACGTAATTAGTTACTTTTTTAGGGAGTAACGCAATATTGTAACGCATTACTTTCCATAAAAAGTAACTAAGTAACGCAATTAGTGACTTTTTTAGGAAGTGCCGCAATATTGTAACGCATTACTTTCCATAAAAAGTAACTGACGTAATTAGTGCAATATTGTAAAGCATTACTTTTAACAGTAACTTTCCCCAACACTGCTCTTCTATTCACAGTCATTGTCTTGTTTTTAAAGTCTTTTAGTTTTTTAAGAACAGTAATATTCACACAAAAACAAATGCAGTGGATCATGTGCTGTTGAACAAGGTTGCTCTCCATTTAATCACATCATCTAGGATAAAGATAAAATTCAGGTCACCCAAAAATGATTTCATTTGCGTATTTTTTTTAAATTCTCTTATAAGAAAAAGTAATTTGAGTGGAAATCTGAGACTGTATGTTTACATGTACACTGCCAGTCAAAAGTATTGACACACCCTTTCATTTAATGTTTTTAAAGAAGTTTCTTATGCTTATCAAGGCTGTTTTCACTTGATCAAAAATACAGAAAAAAATGTAATATTGTGAAATATTATTACGATGTAAATCAATGTTTTTCTATATTAATATACATTAAAATTTAATTTATATCTGCAATTAAAGTTGAATTTCCAGAATCATTACTCCAGTCTTCAGTGTCACATGATCCTTCAAAAATCTTTCTAATATACTGATTTATTATCAGCACTGGAAACAGGTTTTTTGTAACCTGTGATACTTTTTTCAGGATTTTTTGATCCATAAAAGGTAAAAAAAAAAAAAAAAAAAACAGCATTTATTTAAAATAGAAAGGTTTTCTAACAATATACACTACTGTTCAAAAGTTTGGGGTCAGTACATTTTTGTTCTTTCTTTTTTTGAAAGAAATTAATATTTTATTCACCAAGGATGTGTTAAATTAATAAAAAGTGATTGCATAGATTAACATTTTGTTAGGAAAGATTTATATTTTGAATAAATGCTGTTCTTTTTAACTTATTCATCAAAGAATCCTGAAAAAACAATCACAAGTTGCAAAAAAAAAAAAATGTTTCCAGCATTGGTAATTCTAATAATGATCAGTATATTAGAATGATTTCTGAAGGATCATGTGACACTTAAGACTGGAGTAACAGCTGATGAAAATTCAGCTTTGCATCACAGGAATAAATTATATTGTAAAGTATATTAAAATTAAAACCATTATTTTATGTTGTAAAAACATTTTGCAATATTACTGTGTTTTTTCTGTATTTTTGATCAAATAAATACAGCCTTGATGAGCAGAAGAGACTTTAAAAAACATTAAATGAGAGGCTGTGTCCAAACTTTTGACTGCTAGTGTGTGTATATATGAGTATTTAACAGACTCTTTTGTCTAAACCAGTGTTGCCAAGTCCGCGGTTTACCCACAGAATTGGGCTACTTTAACACTATTGCCGCAGAGTTGAATCGACCCCAATAACGTTATATTTATATTCAGCCTGAAGGAAGTGTCTCTCCACCTCATTCCCAAACAAAGTAAACTTCTTTTTTAAAAGGATATTGCGTTAACTTGCATTACTTGTAATGCATTACCCTTTAAACACTCTACAATGGCAGGTTTATCAAACAATTAACAAGTTTCTTGAGACCTGAAAAAGTGTATTTTAAAATGATCATTTTTGAAAGCAGAGGTTTTGGGCCTCTTTGTTTCCAATAACAGCAGATGTTGGAGGTTTCAGCTCTTCTTAATTTAGTCATTTTTATATGTTAAACAAATCCCCCTTTGTGTGGGCCGAAACAACATTTAGGTTATTTTGGTTTCTTTTTTTTGCACAGACACAGAAAGAGACCACCGCGTCCCAAGAGTCTCCAAATTGCTCCTTCTCTGCTTTTAGCAAACATTACACTTACTCATGAGCAGACGTCATGGCTTTGGTCTGAGTCTGCCGGCTGACCAGGGCAGAGCGAGGGAATGTGAATCGGAGAGATTGAAAGAAGTTTGCTTTGTGAACGTAACATTGCTGTGGTTTTGGGTGAGAGTGGGGCCTAGTTTCCTGTCGCTGGGGTTTAAGTTTAACTCCAGCTGACATTTCAGTAGACCTTACTGCTGTCTTACACACAGTGTTGGGGGTAAAGCATTACAAGTAACGCAAGTTACTAATAATATTACTTTTTTCAAGTAACTAGTAAAGCAACGCATTAATTTTTCATTTACAAGAAAATAGTTACTTTTTCAAAAAACTAACGCCAGTTACTTTTTGTTTCCTTTATGTATTTAATCCCATTTTATTAACCAATGACTTTGCTGCTGACCTTTGATCCAATTCAACCGTACACTGCAAAACGCAATATTGTAACGCATTATTTTCCATAAAAAGTAACTAAGTAACGTAATTAGTCACTTTTTTAGGGAGTAACGCAATATTGTAGCGCATTATTTTCCATAAAAAGTAACTAAGTAACGTAATTAGTCACTTTTTTAGGGAGTAACGCAATATTGTAGCGCATTATTTTCCAAAAAAAGTAACTAAGTAACGTAATTTGTTAATTTTTTAGGGAGTAACGCAATATTGTAACGCATTATTTTCCATAAAAAGTAACTAAGTAACGTAATTAGTCACTTTTTTAGGGAGTAACGCAATATTGTAACGCATTATTTTCCATAAAAAGTAACTAAGTAACGTAATTAGTCACTTTTTTAGGGAGTAACGCAATATTGTAGCGCATTATTTTCCAAAAAAAGTAACTAAGTAACGTAATTTGTTAATTTTTTAGGGAGTAACGCAATATTGTAACGCATTATTTTCCAAAAAAAGTAACTAAGTAACGTAATTTGTTAATTTTTTAGGGAGTAACGCAATATTGTAACGCATTATTTTCCATAAAAAGTAACTAAGTAACGTAATTTGTCACTTTTTTAGGGAGCAACGCAATATTGTAACGCATTATTTTCCATAAAAAGTAACTAAGTAACGTAATTAGTCACTTTTTTAGAGAGTAACGCAATATTGTAACACATTATTTTCCATAAAAAGTAACTAAGTAACGTAATTAGTCACTTTTTTAAGGGAGTAATGCAACATTGTAACGCATTACTTTTAAAAACTTTCCCCAACACTGCTTACATATGATATTAAACAGAAACTTTTTTTTTTTTTAAATCTCATTTATATTTGCTAGTTTGAAGGGTGAATATTTCTCAACACGATTGCTCTTAAAGTCACAAGACGTTTCTGCGTGATTTGTGCGAGCGTATATTACGAGGGTCTGCTTGATTAGGGCCTAATGTCTGAGCGCAGGCAGATTCTGGATTGGCTCCAGATGGCTGAGAAGCAAAGTGATGAAACAATCTGCAAACGAGTGCAACTTTCAGAGAATTGAGGGACCGCTGGTTCTCTGGGAATGAATTTGAGACGTAAGCTCTTAATGTAAACCTCTCCCCGTTCTCCAGACAGACGCGCGCTTTCACTGGGATTCCCCCAACTCTACCCTCGCTAGAATCTGACGTCGATGGAGATCGTTGCGTCTGTGATTTGCACTTAAGTGATGTAATGCTTGGTAAACTGCTGTTTATGTTGGAGGATGATGCTTTGCCAGCTGTGGACGCTGTATTTTAAGGGTGTTTCAAACTTTCCGACGTTCATGATGTGACTAAGAAGTTTGTCACATTTCTATGCACTGCTCTTGCTCTCATGCTCATTTTCATACTGTCTTTTCAAATTTCAGCCCTGTTGTTTTGATGTAGTGTCCTGGATGTTTTGTATGTTCGTAATGAGCAGCTTGTGTATTTTAGACGTGATTTTCATAGAGAAGTCACACTGCGTTTTAACCATGCAAAACCCAGGAAATGATCTCACACTCCAGTACATTCAAATACATGGAAAAATTCCACCTTGAAATGGCCATTTTTGTTTTTAATTAGAATTCTTTCAGTTGTTTTGATATGAAAATATGATATTAGAGTTTAGTCCGAGTTTGATTTCCAGCCAAGAGTCTGTGACATTTAGCTTGATCAAACATCTGATGCAGTGCAAATTCACACGTCAGATGACTAAATGTCATATTTAGTGTGCAAAGGAAAGTTGTACACTATATGCTTGCTGCCATGTATTCACGGTTCACGCTTGTAGACATTAAATTTTAATTTTCACCAGAAATGGTTCATTTTAACATACTATGATTTAAGGCACCAATTCTAATTTCAAATACCACTTAGATAGCATGCAAATTGGGAAACAGCACTAGAATAAATACTTGAGTAACCTTGATAATTGAAAATGCAAGATTATTGAAGTGTTGTTTTGTTTGTTTTTATGAATTGGTCAACTGCCTCACAGATCGTAATATATATATATATATATTTAAAGAAGCCTTTTTTAGGCTTTCATGCCGAAAACAAAACACTGATAATAAAACCCTCTGGCCCTCTTTGTTTAGGAGACTCACTTACCTTCTTCGTGGTCAAAGGTGACCGAATCCTTGAAATGTAACTTTTTTAAGGAAAATCAATGCAATACATTTTTGTTCAATAATATTTTTGGATTATTATTTAGAATTTTGAGGAGGTTTTATGATACTATGCAATATTTATAAAATTTTAATAAGCCATTTTTTCCCCATTGGAATTAATATATATTTTTGTTTTTATTTAATTATCTATATATTATTTTCCAATAAATTTACACTGCAAAAAAATGCTTTTCTTACTTAGATTTTTTTGTCTTGTTTCCAGCCAAAATATCTACAAATTCTTAAATCAAGAAGGATTTTCTAGACAAGCAAAAATTATTCTTTGAGTTTTTGCTTGAAACAAGCAAAATGATCTGCCAATGGGGTAAGAAAAATAATCTTATTTCAAGCAGAAAACTAGATTATTTTGCTTACCCCATTGGCAGATTATTTTGCTTGTTTCAAGCAAAAACTCTCCTAATTTTAACTTTTTTTTCTGAAAACAAGACAATTTTTACTTGTCTAGAAAAACATTTTTCAGATATTTTGGCCGGAAACAAGACAAAAAAAAATCTAAGTAAAAAAACAATTTTTTGCAGTGTTCATTTATTGAAAAATAATATATAGATAATTACATAAAAAAAAAATAATAAAAAAAAAAAAAAATATATATATATATATATATATATATATATATATATAATATTTATATAATAATAATATATAATAATATTTTTTTTTTTAATTATTATTTATTTATTTTTTTGTATTTCCCATTCATTTCCTATGTCGTTAATTTTTGACCGCGAAGAAGTCAAGTGTGACTTTTTTTTTATTTTGACCCTTTAAAATATACGAATCATGTCTGTGTTTTTTTTTGGTGTGTGTGTTTACATTGCTAATGTGATAAAAGTCACCAAGTGTCATCTCATTCTGATGAAGCTACGATTTTTAAAAATTAAAAATATAAACATTTCTGGGCCAGAGAGGGTTAAGTGAGTTTGTTTTCTTAACTTGCACCTCTATAGATGTGCGTTTGCTTTATGACTGTAAGATCTTAACATATTAACATGCGTTCATTGATTCTCCGCAGTGTATTATGTAGAGGTTGATTGAGAACTAAAGCAAGTCGTGCTTTTGTAAAGGTGAGATGAGAGGCCCTTCAAAACCTACAAAAGAAGGCTTTTACCATTTCTCTTCATATTTCGGTGACTGATCCCAGAACAAAACTGGAGAAATGCATTTGCGTAGATGGAGTTTGGCATTCTAATGCTCTGGAATCCAGGCCATAATTACTGTCAGATTTTTGGAGCCCCGAAGGTGTGGGTTCCCTTCATTTCCCTCTGGGAAGACGGCAGAAACATGGTCTTTTTCTAGTTGTTAATTTTGAGGCATCAAGTTTGGAAACTGGTTTTTTATCTGCAAGGAGTGCCTGTGAAAAAAAGCTGTTGGGATCACAGGCTACTAACTCTTCTATATGGTTATACAGAATATTTGCCCCGGTCTCAGCGAAGAACCACCTCTAGATCACGGACAATAACGTGAGGCAAGGCTTGACTATGGTTTGGCTTAACCGGACGCATTACAGTCCAAAAAGTTTAAACGAAACTCTGAATGGAAAGAGAGTTTGGCAGGAGCGACGAGAAAAGATGTGGGAAAAATATTTCTGAAAGAACGGCTCTGTTCAAGAAATAATAACGACTGTGAGAGAGCATGTTGCGTTGTCGCACAGAACAAATTTGTCATATCCTTCTTTTTTTTGTCTTCGGAATTGGCCTTCGCCTCCACAGTACTCCAACCACGACACTTAAATTCAACATCTGTCTATTTCCATTTGACACATTTCCTTTTTCAGATACTCTGATGGACCTTCTGTGGGTCACGGATCCCTTGGTGAAGATTCCTAATTGCGATTCCTAAGCGTTTATTGTCTTGGGTTTGGGGTTTACAAGTTTAAGAACTTCATTCAGCTTTTTTATTCATTGGTTATAGGACATAAAAACCCAATAGATGACATTTAGGTTACATTTAGAAATGTAACTTTCAGTGCAATACATTTTTGTTCAATAATAATTTTTTTATTATTATCTAGAATTTTGAGGAGATTTTATGATACTATGCAATATTTATAAAATTTTAAAAAGCCTTTTTTTTTCATTGGTATAAATATATATTTTTGTATTTAATTATTTATATATTATTTTTCAATAAATTTAGAGTGTCACCCCTTGATTGCTGTGCACTTTTCTGCACAGTGGCTGATTTGTAGTTTGTACCACCAAAAGATTCTGATTTATCTTTTTTTCTTCTGATTTTTTTTTTTTTTTTTTTTTTGTATTTCCCATTTTGTTTGTTTGTCATTTTTGACTGAGAAAAAGTTTTTTTTTTTTTTTGGTAGTTTGAGGTTTACAAGTTTAAGTTTTTTTATTCATTGGTTTGTTCTTCTGTGGAAGTAAATAGTACAGTATTTATTTAAAAAACCCAATAGATGACATTTATGCTTTTGGGAAAAGAAAATACTTAACCCTCTGGCCCTCTTCGTTTACCTTCTTCACAGTCAAAAGTGACCAAATCCTTGAAATGTAACTTTCTTTTTTTTAAGGAAAGTCAGTGCAATACATTTTTGTTCAATAATATTTTTTGATTATTATTTAGAATTTTGAGGAGATTTTATGATACTATGCAATATTTATAACATTTTAAAAAGCCATTTTTTTTCCATTGGAATTAATATATATTTTTGTATTTAATTATTTATATATTATTTTTCAATACATTTAGAAATTTAGAGTGTCACCCCTTGATTGTTGTACACTTTAATGCACAGTGGCTGATTTGTAGTTTGTACCACCAACAGATTCTTTGAGTTTTCTTTTCTTTTTTTTTTTTGTGTATTTCCTATTCATTTCCTATGTTGGTCATTTTGGAGTGCGAAGAAATCAAGTGTGACTTTTTTATTTTTTTGACCCTTTAAAATATCCATTGGTAGTTGGTAGTTTCCATTTGACACATACTCTGATGGACTTTCTATGGGTCACGGATCCCTTGGTGAAGATTTCTAATGGTGATTCCTAAACATTTATTTCTTGGGTTTGGGGTTTAGAAGTTTAAGAACTTCATTCAGTTTTTTTATTCATTGGTTTGTTCTTATGTGGAAGTCAATAGGACAGTATTTATTTTAAAAACCCAATAGATGACATTTATGCTTTTGGGAAAAGAAAATACTTAACCCTCTGGCCCTCTTCGTTGACCTTCTTCACAGTCAAAAGTGACCAAATCCTTGAAATGTAACTTTCTTTTTTTTAAGGAAAATCAGTGCAATACATTTTTGTTCAATAATATTTTTTGATTATTATTTAGAATTTTGAGGAGATTTTATGATACTATGCAATATTTATAACATTTTAATAAGCCATTTTTTCCATTGGAATTAATATATATTTTTGTATTTAATTATTTATGTATTATTTTTCAATACATTTAGAGTGTTGTCTCTTGATTGCTGTGCACTTTTCTTCACAGTGGCTGATTTGTAGTTTGTACCACCAAAAGATTCTCTGAGTTTTATTTATTTATATATATATATTGTATTTCCCATTAATTTCCTATGTTGGTCATTTTTGACCGCGAAGAAGTCAAGTGTTACTTTTTTTGTTTGTTTTGTTTTTGACCTTTTAAAATATCCATTGGTAGTTGGTAGTTTGACCCAGTAGATGACATTTATGCTTTTGGGATAAATCAGAAATATCCAACTTGTTTGTTTTCAGAGATTTTCTGGGTCTTTTATGTCTTTATAATATTTGTGACGCCATTGCAAGATTTATGAGGGGCATACAGCACCAGTCAAATGTTTGGACGCAACTTCTCATGACATTTTTATTATGATTTCCCACATTTAAAAGTACTTTTATCATCATAAACATCCACATGATGAAGTAACACACATGGAAGTATGGGATAATTGCGTAGTGGCATAAAATAAACTAGCTTCCGAGCCTTTTCTTTGTCTAGATTCCAGCTTTGCACAGTGATGCTGCTTTTCCTTCACATTCCATATCATCTCGAACGAACGAACGCTAAATAGCATGCATTTAGGCATTAAAAGATTTCATGATGATGAGAAACCAATGGAGTCAAGTGTCCAAACATTTCAGCAGTATATGTATAATGCGATATTGCTGAATGTCATCCTCATTAAATGAGCATTCTTGTATTTTTACCCGTCTTTCCATGTCTGTGGTTTGCCAGCGCTGTTGTGGTGTGATGGAGTCAATGTTCCATAGATGTTCCATCATTCTAGAACAGGACTTCATTGTTAGTAATAATGTGAATGGAGAGAGAAGCCCTGGGCAAATAGGAAAATACACTGCAAAAAATACTTTTCTTGCTTATATTTCCAGCCAAAATATCTTGTTTTCAGAAAAAGAAGTTAAAATTAGACAAGTTTTTGCTTGAAACAAGCAAAATAATCTGACTGTGGGGTAAGAAAAAATGATCTAGTTTTCTGCTTGAAATAAGATTATTTTGCTGATGACATTGGCAGATTATTTGATGTGTTTTAAGCAAAAACTCACTTAATTTTGACTTATTTTTTCTGAAAACAAGACAATTTTTGGTTATCTAGAAAATCTTCTTGATTTAAGAATTTTAAGATATTTTGCCTTGAAACAAGCAAAATAATCTGCCAAAGGGGTAAGCAAAATTATCCCATTTTCTGCTTGAAATAAGATTATTTTGCTTGTTTTAAGCAAAAACTCACTTCATTTTGACTTATTTTTTTTCTGAAAACAAGACAACAATTTTTGCTTGCAGATTATTTTACTTAAAAATAATTTTAAAAACTCATGTCATTATGACTTATTTTATTTTATTTATTTATTATTTTTTTAAAAACAAGACAATTTTTGCTTGTCTAGAAAATCTTCTTGATTTAAGAATTTTAAGATATTTTGCCTTGAAACAAGCAAAATAATCTGCCAAAGGGGTAAGCAAAATTATCTAGTTTTCTGCTTGAAATAAGATTATTTTGCTCACCCATTGGCAGATTATTTTACTTGTTTAAAGCAAAAACTCACTTAATTTTGACTTATTTTTTCTGAAAACAAGATGATTTTTGCTTGTGTAGAAAATCTTCTTTTTTTATGAATTTTCAGATATTGTCTGGAAACAAGCGAAATAATCTGCCAAAGGGGTAAGCAAAATTATCTAGTTTTCTGCTTGAAATAAGATTATTTAGCTTGTTTTAAGCAAAAACTCACTAAATTTTGACTTATTTTTTCTGAAAACAAGAAAATTTTTGGTTATCTAGAAAATCTTCTTGATTTAAGAATTTTAAGATATTTTGCCTTGAAACAAGCAAAATAATCTGCCAAAGGGGTAAGCAAAATTATCTCATTTTCTGCTTGAAATAAAATGATTTTGCTTATCCTATTGGCAGATTATTTTACTTAAAAATAATTTAAAAAAAAAAACGCGTCATTGACTTATTATTTTCAAACAAGACAATTTTTGCTTGTCTAGAAAATCTTGATTTAAGAATTTTCAGATATTTTCAGCTTGAAATAAGATTATTTTGCTTGTTTTAAGCAAAAACTCAGTTCATTTTGACTTATTTTTTTCTGAAAACAAGACAGAAATTTTTGCTTGTCTAGAAAATCTTCTTGATTTAAGAATTTTCAGATATTTTAGCTGGAAACAAGCAAAATAATCTGCCAAAGGGGTAAGCAAAATTATCTCATTTTCTGCTTGTAATAAGATTATTTTGCTTGCCCCATTGGCAGATTATTTTACTTGTTTAAAGCAAAAACTCACTTAATTTTGACTTATTTTTTCTGAAAACAACATAATATTTGCTTGTGTAGAAAATCTTCTTTTTTTATGAATTTTCAGATATTGTCTGGAAACAAGCGAAATAATCTGCCAAAGGGGTAAGCAAAATTATCTAGTTTTCTGCTTGAAATAAGATTATTTAGCTTGTTTTAAGCAAAAACTCACTAAATTTTGACTTATTTTTTCTGAAAGCAAGAAAATAATTTTTGCTTGTCTAAAAAATCATCTTGATTAAAGAATTTTTAGATATTTTGGCTGAAAACAAGACAAAAAAATCTAAGTAAGAACAGCATTTTTTGCAGTGTATGTATTTGTGAGTACGACTGCCTACTAGAAACCAACAACGTTGTGATCTCAAGCCATTTAATGGCTGCCAGTGACTCCAAATCTACAGATCAATATATCACAGAGACTTTTTATAGCTTTGTTTTTGTAATGCGGGGAATGACCTGAGCCATAATCACGGAATGCCTTTACCTGAGTCTCTCGTCTCATTCCAGCAGCATTTCTTTATGACTTCAGTCCAAAGATCACAGAGATGACGCGAATCGAGCCAATGAGTGACAAACGAGAGCCGACCGTTCCCTGGAAGTCTATTCTCTTCGATGTATTGTGGAACACTGCAAAAAACAATAATGTTTTCCGTTACAAATATCTAAACGTTCTTGAATCAGGATGCATGTGCTTGAGATGGAAAATGACTTGGATATTTAGTCTTGTTTCCTGATCAAAATTAGAGTTCATGCTCAAAACAAGAAAAGAAAAGAGAATAAGCCTCATTCAAACTCATTTTACATAAACGAGCTTCTTCTTCAAGTACCACCCACCTAGATCTTATATGATCTTGTATAATATTTTCCTGATTATATCTGTCTGCAGAATGACTAGCACTAGTTATGACTTGCACTACTAGAGTTTCTTTGCATGTGTGAAAGGTCACGCTCTCATATTGTCATGAATGTGGGAATCAATGCAGATTTTTTTTGGGTTGTTCTTAAAATAGCAGCTGTGAGAGTTCAGGTCTGTGGCTTTTAACTGCGTCACCTGTTCTGCTAGTGACACACTAAACCGAAGCGCTCAGGTCATTACACACCGCGACACACCCACAGGGTAAACACACACCAGCACACACACACAGGTATGTACACACTTGGATTCCCTCTCAAAGGTTGCAGGTATGCAAACACTTGCAGGTATGTGTCCAAACACACGTGTGTACGCACAGAGTGACAACAGCATACGCACAAACAAAAATGCATGACGGCTCCTTTTTAGCTGGCAAGTCAATGTTTATCTTATGTGCGTAATGCACATTCAGCAGTTTTTAGTTTTTCTAGAAACTGTGTTGCATTGCATTGGTTCTCCTCGCCTGATGGAGTTTGGGGCCTGCAAGATGCTTAATATTCAGTAGTATTATCACTGCATTGACAACATCAGTGTTGGGGGTAACGCATTACAAGTAACGCAAGTATGTAATCGGATTACTTTTTAGTAACTAGTAAAGTAATGCATTACTTTTTCACTTACAAGAGTTACTTTTTTGTTTCCTTTATGTATTTAATCTCATTTTATTAACCAATGTCTTTGCTGCTGACCTTTGATGATCCAATTCAGCTGTACTAATAAGCAAAACTTACTTTAGATTAACATTTGTGCTTCATTTTTCTCATTGCTAAAAAGTGTTGAACTTCCGTCGCCTACAGTTCTGCTGTACAGATGTAAATTTACTTTTTCTTCAGACTTAGTTTTGTTGTGAAAGGGCTTTTACATTTGCTAAAAATCAAACTTTTTATATTTAAAAACAAACTAGCAAGCCCTGCCCAGGTTTAAAAAATAATGCAAAAGTAATGTAACACATTACTTTCCATAAAAAGTAACTAAGTAACGTAATTACTTTTTTTAGGGAGAAACGCCATATTGTAACGCATTACTTTCAATAAAAAGTAACGAAGTCACGTAATTAGTTACTTTTTTAGGAAGAAACACAATATTGTAACATTACTTTTAAATAAAAAGGTAACTAAGTAACGCAATTAGTTACTTTTTTAGGGAGTAACGCAATATTGTAACGCATTACTTTCCATAAAAATGGAGAAACACCATATTGTAACGCATTACTTTCAATAAAAAGTAACGAAGTAACGTAGTTAGTTACTTTTTTAGGAAGAAACACAATATTGTAACATTACTTTTAAATAAAAAGGTAACTAAGTAACGCAATTAGTTACTTTTTTAGGGAGTAACGCAATATTGTAATGCATTACTTTCCATAAAAATGAAGAAACGCCATATTGTAACGCATTACTTTCAATAAAAAGTAACGAAGTAACGTAGTTAGTTACTTTTTTAGGAAGAAACACAATATTGTAACATTACTTTTAAATAAAAAGGTAACTAAGTAACGCAATTAGTTACTTTTTTAGGGAGTAACGCAATATTGTAACGCATTACTTTCCATAAAAATGGAGAAACACCATATTGTAACGCATTACTTTCAATAAAAAGTAACGAAGTAACGTAGTTAGTTACTTTTTTAGGAAGAAACACAATATTGTAACATTACTTTTAAATAAAAAGGTAACTAAGTAACGCAATTAGTTACTTTTTTAGGAAGTGACGCAATATTGTAACGCATTACTTTCAATAAAAAGTAACTAAGTAACGTAATTAGTTACTTTTTTAGGAAGAAACAATATTGTAACATTACTTTTCAATAAAAAAGTAATGAAGTAACGTAATTAGTTTCTTTTTTAGGAAGTGACGCAATATTGTAACGCATTACTTTCTATAAAAAGTAACTAAGTAACGTAATTAGTCACTTTTTTAGGGAGTAACGCAATATTGTAACATTACTTTTCAATAAAAAATAACTAGGTAACGTAATTAGTGACTTTTTTAGGAAGAAACATAATATTGTAACATTACTTTTCAGTAAAAAGTAACTAGGTAACGTAATTAGTTACTTTTTTAGGAAGAAACAATATTGTAACATTACTTTTCAATAAAAAAGTAATGAAGTAACGTAATTAGTTTCTTTTTTAGGAAGTGACGCAATATTGTAACGCATTACTTTCCATAAAAAGTAACTAAGTAACGTAATTAGTCACTTTTTTAGGGAGTAACGCAATATTGTAACGCATTACTTTCAATAAAATAAAACTAAGTAACGTAATTAGTGACTTTTTTAGGGAGTAACGCAATATTGTAACATTACTTTTCAATAAAAAATAACTAGGTAACGTAATTAGTTACTTTTTAGTTTTTAGTTTTTAGCTTATTAGTTTCTAAAAACACTATGGTGGAGCTTTTCTGTTGCTAGTCTAGTCTCAAGTCTTTGATTATGTGAGTCAAGTCACATCCAGTCCACAACTCTGCATTTTTGTCCATTCCTTGTGCATAGGCTAGTTTCACCAGGAAAATGACGACGACTTTCGCAAATGTGCTTCATTCCATAAAAAACCTAATTTGTGTAGAAATGAGGCTTGTTGATCTTCTTTACTTCGTGGCCTCTGTGTCGTTTTAAAGTTGTTCAAATGAAGTTCTTAGCAATGCATATTATTTAAAAAAAATTAAGTTTTGATATATTTATGGTAGGAAATGTACAAAATATGTTCATGGAACATGATCTTTACTTAGTATCCTAATGATTTTTGGCATAAAAGAACAATTGATAATTTTGTTTTCTGAGAAATGGAGTATAATGAAGTGAGTTTATGCTTAAAACAAGAACAAATATCTGCAAATGGCATTTGCACACTGCAAAAAAAAAATAAATAAATAAATAAAAGGCTTATTTTATCTTTTTGTCTTATTTCTAGTCAAAATATATACAAATTCTTAAATTAAGCATTTATGCATTTACTAGATGAGCAAAATGACAAGAAATTTAGTCCAAGCAAAATGCACTTAATTATTTTATTTTGTTTTTTCCTGGAAACAAGACTAAATGTCATTTTGCTGATTTAGTAAATGCATCTTAATTCATGAATTTTTAGATATTTTGACTAGAAACAAGAGAGAAATACAAAGTAAGATGGGCCTTTTTTCAGTGAAAACTTTCACTTTAAATTAAGGTGTTTTTGTTAATCAGTTGACAGATACTTGTTCTTGTTTTAAACAAACTTAATTCTGATTAGTTGCTCATTCAACAAGACTTTTTTTTATTTAAGAAATGTCTTTAGACATTTGCACTGGAAAACAAGACAACATACTGAGGAAGAACCTCATATGTGATCACAAATTTATACACAACATGAAAGCTGGATAAATAAGCATTCCTTTGATGTATTGTTCATTAGGATAGGACAATATTTGGCCAAGAGAATTTAAAAAAAAATAAATAAATAAAAAATAAAATACTGAGAAAATCACCTTTAAAAAATCACCTCAAAAACATGCATTAAGAGCCGGGGGGTGAAAACTTTTGAACAGAATAGAAATGTGTACATTTTGCTCATTTTGCCTAAATATCTTTTTTTTTTTTATTTAGCACTGCCCTTCTGAAGCTACTTGCATGTTTCCAAGAAGACAAAATTAGTTAAATTTACCATGATCTTTAAATTCCAAAAGTTTTCACCCCCCGGCTCTTAATGCATGTTTTTTCCTTCTGGAGCATCAGTGAGTGTTTGAACCTTCTGTAATAGTTGCATATGAGTCTCTCAGTTGTCCTCAGTGTGATAAATAAGCATTCCTTTGATGTATTGTTCATTAGGATAGGACAATATTTGGCCAAGATAAAAAAAAAAAAAAAAAAAATACTGAGAAAATCACCTTTAAGGTTGTTCAAATGAAGTTCTTAGCAATGCATATTATTAATAAAAAATTACGTTTTGATATATTTATGGTTGGAAATGTACAAAATATCTTCATGGAACATGATCTTTACTTAATGTCCTAATGATTTTTGGCATAAAAGAACAATTGATGCTTAAAACAAGAACAAATATCTGCAAATGGCATTTGAACACTGCAAAAAAGGCTTATTTTATCTTTTTGTCTTATTTCTAGTCAAAATATATACAAATTCTTAAATTAAGATGCAGTTCCTAGACAAGCAAAATGCACTTAATTATTTTTTTTTCTTGGAAACAAGATTAAATGTCATTTTGCTGATCTTTAGATATTTTGACTAGAAACAAGACAGAAATACGAAGATGGCCTTTTTTCAGTGAAAACTTTCACTTTAAATTAAGGTGATTTTATTAATCAGTTGACAGATATTTGTTCTTGTTTTAAACATAAACTTAATTTTGATTAGTTGCTCATTCAACAAGATATTTTTTTTCCTGTCGTCTTGCAGGGGCCACATGTAGGCCGACACGAACGCACACAGACGTTTTGTCCCCAATGTAATTTCGATTCTTATCTGAGTTTCTCTGCCCGCCAGCCGGACTGGTGTATAATGTCTTCATAATAGGAAACGGAGAGCGACGGTAGCGGCCCGATCAGATAAGCGAGGGTTAATGAGCCCAGTACGGTGACAGAGGAACACTTTACCTGCGCCGTCGCCGTCAAAGACTCGCTCTGTGCCGCTCCGCAATCTTCCTCCGCGATTGCCGCAGACCCGCTCGCTCTCTGTTTATCGTTCAGGACGGTTTACGCAGGACAGCTGTGTGTGTGTGTGCTCACTGCCAGATAATTGGATCACAATTAAAACCTCATTAGCACACATATTTAAAGTACAAAATGCACTCAGTCCAACTGGAAAGCAAAAATAATCCTTTCAGTTTTGTTTTTTTGTCTAAAATATCTTGCACAGAGCAAACTCGGAAGGTACAACCTGTAGTCGCGCTGGCAAGAAATCATGCTAAAAAATATATACGTGGTGCAAAATGTTAATTCTTTTAGCAAAGTAAGAGGGATCATACAAAATGCATGTTATTTTTTAATTACTACTGACCTGAGTAAGATATTTCACATAAAAGACATTTACATATAGTCCACACGAGAAAACAATAGTTGAATTTATAAAAAAGTTTACACCCCCTTGATTCTTAATACTGTGTTGTTCTCTGAATGACCCACAGCTGTGTTTTTTGTTTAGTTATAGTTGTTCATGAGTCTCTTGTTTGTCCTGAACAGTTAAACTGTCTGCTGTTCTTCAGAAAAATCCTTCAGCTCACACAAATTCTTT
The DNA here is from genome assembly GCA_033026305.1 of Cirrhinus molitorella. Taxonomy (NCBI): domain Eukaryota; kingdom Metazoa; phylum Chordata; class Actinopteri; order Cypriniformes; family Cyprinidae; genus Cirrhinus; species Cirrhinus molitorella. Next base: position 859,306 of record CM065138.1, on the reverse strand, counting down.
GGTTTTCCAGCATTTTTGTGTATTTGAACCCTTTCCAACAATGACTGTATGATTTTGAGATCCATCTTTTCACACTGAGAAAAATTGAGAGACTCATATACAACTATTACAGAGGGTTCAAACACTCACTGATGCTCCAGAAGGAAAAACATGCATTAAGAGCCGGGGGGTGAAAACTTTTGAACAGAATAGAAATGTGTACATTTTGCTCATTTTGCCTAAATATCATTTTTTTTTTTATTTAGCACTGCCCTTCTGAAGCTACTTGCATGTTCCCAAGAAGACAAAATTAGTTAAATTTACCATGATCTTTAAATTCCAAAAGTTTTCACCCCCCGGCTCTTAATGCATGTTTTTTCCTTCTGGAGCATCAGTGAGTGTTTGAACCTTCTGTAATAGTTGCATATGAGTCTCTCAGTTGTCCTCAGTGTGAAAAGATGGATCTCAAAATCATACAGTCATTGTTGGAAAGGGTTCAAATACACAAAAATGCTGGAAAACCAAAGAATTTGTGTGAGCTGAAGGATTTTTCTGAAGAACAGCAGACAGTTTAACTGTTCAGGACAAACAAGAGACTCATTTTATTTATCACTAAATAAAAAACACAGCTGTGGGTCATTCAGGAACAACACAGTATTAAGAATCAAGGGGATGTAAACTTTTTTTATAAATTCAGCTATTGTTTTCTCTTGTGGACTATATGTAAACATCTTTTATGTGAAATATCTTACTCAGGTCAGTAGTAATTAAAAAATAACATGCATTTTATATGATCCCTCTTATTTTGGTTAAATAATTAACGTTTTGCAGATTCTGGCAAGGGGTGTGTAAACTTTTGACTTCAACTGTATATAATAATCGAGCTCAACATTAGGGTTCTTAATGTAAAAACCCCATTTATTTTCCCCATAAAGAAAACATGTTGCAATATTGGTTTCTATAAAGTGTAAATCTTTCAGTAGAGAGCTACCAGGAGCTCTGAGCTTCACAAGTGATGATTTTTGTTTCTTTAGAGACGCAAGTCAGCTGATTCTTATTAAAAATAAAGTTTAGAGAAGCTGCTGCTTCAATGGAAGTGTGAAAGAAGATCCTATTGAATCATTGAGCCAGTCTTCATACAGCGTATGTACTGTATTATTTTTATGTTGTGGTGTAGATGTTGATCGCATCAATCACTTTGTGGGACGAATAGTTTCAGGATTGAATCGTTTGTCATTTTCAGTTTCTTTTTTTCCTTCGATTCAGTGTTTGTAATGTTGTGATGGAGCTGGATGATTTGGCATGTTACCGATGAACCGCTGAAATCTCGGTGTTGAAAGTAAAGGAAAAAGGCTTTTTTAAAAGGGCTTAATTTGCCCTTCCACAAACTAAGGCCTAAAAAGGTCTTAAATCGGAGCAGAAAGTCTTGAATTCAGAAAGTCATGTCATTAAATGTTGCATAAAAAGGCAGAAAATGAACATTTTCCTCAGCAGTTTTGTCTTGTTGTGCAATATAAAATAACTGAAGAAATTAAGTTTTGTTTTCTGAGAAATTGAGTATAATGAAGTGAGTTTATGCTCACTTACTTATTTTTATCTTGTTTCTGGTCAAATATCTACAAATTCTTAGATTAAGATGCATTTACTACACTGTAAAAAGCAACTGTTGAGTCAACTTAAAATAATTTGGCTGCCTTAAAATTTTAAGTTGTCAACTTGAATTGTTAAGTTGGACTAAGTGACAACTTAAGATATTTGAGTTGATACAACTTAAAATTTTAAGGCAGCCAGGTAACAAATTATTTTAAGTTGAGCAATTTTTTTTATTATTATTTTACAGTGTAGAATAAGCAGAATTACATAAAATATTTAGTCTTGTTTTAGCAAAATGCACTTAATTTTTTTATTTTTTCCCTGGAAACAATTGACAGATATTTGTTCTTGTTTTAAACATTCAACAAGACTTTCTCCTGTTTTTTTTTTTGTTTTTTTTTAAGAAATGTCTTTAAACATTTGCACTGGAAAACAAGACAAAATACTGAGGAAGAACTTCATATGTGGTCACAAAACCAGTCATAAGGTTTAATTTTAGTAAATTGAGATTTATACACCACATGAAAGCTGGGTAAATAAGCATTCCTTTGATGTATTGTTCATTAGGATAGGACAATATTTGGCCAAGATAAAAAAATAAATAAATAAATAAATACTGAGAAAATCACCTTTAAAGTTGTCCAAATGAATTTCTTAGCAATGCATATTATTAATAAAAAATTAAGTTTGGATCTATTTATGGTAAGAAATGTACAAAATATGTTCATGGAACATGATCTTTACTTAATATCCTAATGATTTTTGGCATAAAAGAGCAATTGATAATTTTGACCCATGTTTAGCAGCTCAGCCTTCAGATATTTATAAAACGTAATAGAGATTGGAAGGAAGTTGTGTGGAAGTTGCTAGAACAACTCATTGTGTCTCACCTAGACATTACATATAGAGGTCATATTGACATATTGTGTTCCCGTCCATTTATTCTTTACATGGTTTTAAAAAATCGTGAAAGCCTATAAAAAGTAACTAAAAAAGTCTGGTCACTACTGCTTTCTGTAGGACAGAAAGGTGTTGGGGGTAACGCATTACAAGTAACCCAAGTTACGTAATATTACTTTTTTCAAGTAATGCATTACTTTTTCCATTTCCAAGAAAATATCTGAGTTACTTTTTCCAAAAACTAACGCCAGTTACTTTTTGTTTCCTTTATGTATTTAATCCCATTTTATTAACCAATGACCTTTGTTGATCCAATTCAACCGTACACTGCAAAAATACTTTTCTTAGATTTTTTGTCTCGTTTCCAGCTAAAATATAAAAAAAAACTCTTAAATCAAGAAGGATTAAGTAAATAATAATTTTTCTTGAGTTTTTTCTTAGAACAAGCAAAATAATCTGCCAATGGGGTAAGCAATTTGTTTTTTTATTTCAAACAGAAAACAAAATTATTTTGCTTGTTCTAAGAAAAAACTCAATTTTGAGTCGTTTTCAGAAAAAAACAAGACAATAATTGTTACTTGTCTAGAAAATCCTTGTTGATTTAAGAATGTTTAGACATTTTGGCTGGAAACAGGACAACAAATCTAAGTAAGAAAAGCATTTTTGTGTACTAATATATTAACTAACATTTGTGTTTTTTTCTCATTGCTGAAGAGAGTCGAACTTTCTTTTCCTACGTCAATTTAATTTTCCTTTAGCTTTAGGCTTATCCACTTCATTTCGGTGTGAAAGGGCTTTTACATTTGATAAGAATCAACCTTTTTTATATTAAAAACAAACAAGCAAGCCCTGCCCAGATTTAAAAAGTAACACAAAAGTAACGAAACGCATTCCATTCTATAAAAAGTAACGAAGTACCGTAATTAGTGACTTTTTTTAGGGTGTAACGCAATATTGTAACGCATTACTTTTAAAAGTAACTTTCCCCAACACTGTTCTGTTCATAATACAGTGAAACACACTGAGAGCAGAATAAAATGTTGAGAAACACAGTATTCCTCCAGATATTCTTGTGAGAGTGGTGTTTTATAGCGGCCTGAATTGAGCGTGGCTCAGGCTGATGATGTCATTATCTTTCTCCGGACGCACTGGCATGGGTGAGTCCATCCGGAGCGTTTCTCAGCGGTTATGTAAGAGCGGCAGCGCTGGCCGTCAACAGGCGAACAGGACAGAGCGCTCTGGTCTCCGGAGGCTGGGTGTGGAGACCGAACGGCTCTGATCTGATTTCAGGAGGAAGGAAACTGGCTCAGAACACGAACCAAAGAATGACGGGTAGATATGAGCCCTGAATACGCCGTTTCACTCGAACTCATGGCCTTTTCTGCGAAGACTGCTGAGGTGGAGTTCCTCTGTCTGTCTAATGCTGATCTCCTGCGGTTCTAGAATCTTAACTGAACAAAAAACACACCACAGAGTTTTGTTTTCAATAATTTTATAACTTTTAAAAATACAATTTAAAAACTGTGGAATATTATTTAAATTTAAAATAGCTGATTTCTATATAAATATATTGGCAAATGTAATTGATCACTGTGATCAAAGGTATTTATTTATTTTTTATCGTTAATCCAGTCTTCAGCGTCACAAATATAACAGTAAAGTTGTTAATAATGTTACAAAAGATTTCAGCTTTAAATAAATGCAAATGTTTCTTGAGCAGCAAAACAGCATTTTAGAACTAGATAAAAAAAGTCTGTCAAGACAAACTTTAAGTTGGCTTCAGAAAGCCGGACTAGAAAATTTAAAAAGTTTAAGTTTTTGAAGTTTAAAGTAGTTTTAAAAGCAGATAGACATATAGATAGATAGATAGATAGATAGATTAGCATGATTTAACATGATTAGCATGTTACAGCAAGTTGCTAGCATGTTTCTAGCGCGATTCTAACATAATTAACATGTTACTACTAGTTGCTAGCATGTTCTTACCATAATTAGCAAGTTGATTAAGAAGTTGCTAGCATGTTTCTAGCATGATTAGCATTTTACTAACATGATTAATGTGTTGCTAGCATGTTTCTAGCATGATTAGCATATTGCTAGCATGTTTCTAACATGATTAACATGTTACTAACATGATTCTAGCTATGATTAGCATGTTACTAACATGTTTCTAGCATGATTAGCATTTTACTAACATGATTAGTGTGTTGCTAGCATGTTTCTAGCATGACTAGCATGTTGCTAGCATGTTTCTAACATGATTAACATGTTACTAATATGATGCTAGCTATGATTAGCATGTTACTAACATGTTTCTAGCATGATTAACATGTCACTAGCATGATTAGCATGTTAGCATTTTTCTAGTAGGATTCTAACATGATTAACATGTTACTAGCATGTTTCTAGCACAATACCAACATGATTAGCATGTAACTACCAAGTTGCTAGCATGTCCTTAACATGATTAGCAAGTTGTTAACATGATTCTAGCATGATGAACTAGTTGCTAACATGTTTCCAGCATGATTAGCATGTTACTAGCAAGTTGCTAGCATGTTCTTAGCAAGTTGCTAGCATGTTCTTTGCATGTTTAGCATGTTTCTAGCATGATTAGCAAGTTACTAGCATTATTCTAGCATGATTAGCATGTTAGTAGCAAGTTGTTAGCATTTTCCGAGCAAGAGTAACATGTTACAAACATGATTAGCATTTTGTTAACATGTTTCTAGCCTGATTAGCATGTTGCTAACATGTTTCTAGCATGATTAACATGTTACTAGCATGACTAGCATGTTGCTAGCATTTTTCTAGCAGGATTATAGCATGATTAACATGTTACTAGCAAGTTGCTAGCATGTTTCGAACATGATTGACATTTTTGCTAGCATGATTAATGTGTTGCTAGCATGTTCTTAGCATGTTTACCATGTTTCTAGCATGATTAGCAATTTGCTAGCATTATTCTAGCATGATTAGCATGTTAGTAGCAAGTTGTTAGCATTTTCCTAGCAAGAGTAACATGTTACAAACATGATTAGCATGTTGTTAACATGTTTCTAGCATGATTAGCATGTTGCTAATATGATTAGCATGTTGCTAACATGTTTCTAGCATGATTAACATGTCACTAGCATGACTAGCATGTTGTTAACATTTTTCTAGCAGGATTATAAGATGATTAACATATCACTAGCATGATTAGCATGTTGCTAGCATTTTCCTAGTAGGACTCTAACATGATTAACATGTTACTAGCAAGTTGCTAGCATGTTTCGAACATGATTGACATTTTTGCTAGCATGATTAATGTGTTGCTAGCATGTTCTTAGCATGTTTACCATGTTTCTAGCATGATTAGCAATTTGCTAGCATTATTCTAGCATGATTAGCATGTTAGTAGCAAGTTGTTAGCATTTTCCTAGCAAGAGTAACATGTTACAAACATGATTAGCATGTTGTTAACATGTTTCTAGCATGATTAGCATGTTGCTAATATGATTAGCATGTTGCTAACATGTTTCTAGCATGATTAACATGTCACTAGCATGACTAGCATGTTGTTAACATTTTTCTAGCAGGATTATAAGATGATTAACATATCACTAGCATGATTAGCATGTTGCTAGCATTTTTCTAGTAGGACTCTAACATGATTAACATGTTACTAGCAAGTTGCTAGCATGTTTCTAACATGATGGACATGTCCCTAGCATGATTAATGTGTTGCTAACATGATTAGCATGTTATTACCAATTTGCTAGCATGTTCTTAACATGATTAGCAAGTTGTTAACATGATTCTAGTATGATTAACAAGTCGCTAACATGTTTCTAGCATGATTAGCATGTTACTAAAATGATTAGTGTTTTACTAGCATGATTGTAGCATGATTAGCATGTTACTAGCAAGTTGCTAGCATGTTTTTAGCATGTTAGCATTTTCCTAGCATTATTCTAGCATGATTAGCATGTTAGTAGCAAGTTGTTAGAATTTTCCTAGCAAGAGTAACATGTTACAAACATGGTTAACATGTTGTTAACATGTTTCTAGCATGATTAGCATGTTGCTAACATGATTAGTATGTTGCTAACATGTTTCTAGCATGATTAACATGTCACTACCATGACTAGCATGTTGTTAGCATTTTTCTAGCAGGATTATAAGATGATTAATATATCACTAGCATGATTAGCATGTTGCTAGCATTTTTCTAGTAGGACTCTAACATGATTAACATGTTACTAGCAAGTTGCTAGCATGTTTCTAACATGATGGACATGTCACTAGCATGATTAATGTGTTGCTAACATGATTAGCATGTTACTACCAATTTGCTAGCATGTTCTTAACATGATTAGCAAGTTGTTAACATGATTCTAGTATGATTAACAAGTCGCTAACATGTTTCTAGCATGATTAGCATGTTACTAAAATGATTAGTGTTTTACTAGCATGATTGTAGCATGATTAGCATATTACTAGCAAGTTGCTAGCATGTTCTTAGCATGTTAGCATGTTCCTAGCATGATTAGCAAGTTGCTAGCATTATTCTAGCATGATTAGCATGTTAGTAGCAAGTTGTTAGAATTTTCCTAGCAAGAGTAACATGTTACAAACATGATTAGCATGTTGCTAACATGTGTCTATCATGATTAGCATATTGCTAACCTGTTTCTATCATGATTAACATGTTACTAGCATGGTTCTAGCTATGATTAGCATTTTGCTAACATGTTTCTAGCATGATTAGCATGTTACAGCAAGTTGCTAGCATATTTCTAACATGATTAGCATGTTACTACCATTATAGCATGATTAGCCTCTTACTAGCTTGACTAGCAAGCTGTTAGCATGATTATAGCATGCTCAGCATTTTGCTAGCTTTTTTCTAGCCTGGTTAGCAAGTTGCTAACATGTTGTTAGCATGTTTCTAGCATGATTAGCATGCTTTCTCAAGCCAAATTAATGATTTCTGAAGGATCATGTGACACTGAAGATCGTAGTAATGATGCTAAAAATTCAGATTTGATCGCAGAAATTAAATACATATGAACAGATATTCACATAGAAAATGACTGTTTTAAATAGTAAAAATATTTTACAATTTTACTGTATTTTTGATCAAATAAATGCAGCTTCTGAAGCATTAAATAATCAAAGTCGTTCCACATTTATGACTGCTCCTATTGCGTAATTGACATTTCACATAGATGATTTCCTCATACTTTATAATTGAAAACAGTTTCAATAGAAGCCAAAGATGGAGCCAGATGAGCGTCAGACAGGCTTTAGTGATATTTCTCCAGGACTAAAGAGCGGCACGTGAGCGAGACGAGACAGGAAAGAGCTGTCAGCACACAGACCTGCCCTTCTGCTGCATGAGAGCGATATGAATTCAGCCCTTCGTCATCTGCTCCAAACCCTGCTGAGCTGTCTTCTTAGACAGCATCCCGACAAATAACCCTATAAATGACGGATTTCCGTGCGCAGACAGCAGCTCCACCTGTCGCATTAATACAACTCTCTTCACCTGAGACACGAGAGACAGCATTAACGTGTTGCTAGACTGATGACATCACATTTTCATTCAATGCATGCATTTTGATCACTACTAGATGCAGTCTAAATATTAATTCATAGTGAAGATTTTTGTTGCCTTTGTCTCGTAAGCAATGTTGAGGGTAACGCATTACAAGTAATGCGAGTTATGTAATAATATTACTTTTTCAAGTAACTAGTAAAGTAACGCATTACTTTTTCATTTCCAAGAAAATATCTGAGTTACTTTTTCAAAAAAAAAGGCCAGTTACTTTTTGTTTTCATGTATTTAATCCCATTTTATTAACCAATGACTTTGCTGCTGACCTTTGATCCAATTCAACCGTACACTGCAAAAATACTGTTCTTACTTAGATTTTTTTGTCTTGTTTCCAGCCAAAATATCAAAAAATTCTTAAATCAAGAAGGATTTTCTAGACAAGTAAATAATTATTATAATTATTTATTTATTTATTTTTTTTTTTTTTAGTTTTTTTAGTTTTTGCTTAAAACAAGCAAAATAATCTGCCAATGGGGTAAGCAAAATGATCTTATTTCAAACAGAAAACAAGATTATTTTGCTTACCCCATTGTGAGGTTATTTTCCTTGTTTTATGCAAAAACACACTTAATTTTGACTTGTTTTCAGAAAAACAAAAAACAATCATTTTTTTCTAGAAAATCCTTCTTGATTTAAGAATTTTCAAATATTTTGGCTGGAAACGAGAACTTTTTATATTAAACTTTTTTATATTAAAAACAAACAAGCAAGCCCTGTCCAGATTTAAAAAGTAACGCAAAAGTAACGTAACACATTACTTTCCATAAAAAGTAACTAAGTAACGTAATTAGTCACTTTTTTAGGGAGTAACGCATTATTTTCCATAAAAAGTAACTAAGTAGCGTAATTAGTTACTTTTTTAGGGAGTAACGCAATATTGTAACGCATTACTTTTCATAAAAAGTAACTAAGTAGCGTAATTAGTTACTTTTTTAGGGAGCAACGCATTATTTTCCATAAAAAGTAACTAAGTAGCGTAATTAGTTACTTTTTTAGGGAGTAACGCAACATTGTAACGCATTACTTTCCATAAAAAGTAACTAAGTAACGTAATTAGTTACTTTTTTAGGGAGTAATGCACTGAGTAGTGTAATTAGTCACTTTTTTAGGGAGTAATGCAATATTGTAACACATTACTTTCCATAAAAAGTAACTAAGTAACGTAATTAGTTACTTTTTTAGGGAGTAACGCAATATTGTAACGCATTACTTTCCATAAAAAGTAACTAAGTAACGTAATTAGTTACTTTTTTAGGGAGTAATGCACTGAGTAGTGTAATTAGTCACTTTTTTAGGGAGTAATGCAATATTGTAACACATTACTTTCCATAAAAAGTAACTAAGTAACGTAATTAGTCACTTTTTTAGGGAGTAATGCAATATTGTAACGCATTACTTTCCATAAAAAGTAACTAAGTAGCGTAATTAGTTACTTTTTTAGGGAGTGTAACAATATTGTAACGCATTACTTTTCATAAAAAGTAACTAAGTAACGTAATTAGTTACTTTTTTAGGGAGTGTAACAATATTGTAACGCATTACTTTTCATAAAAAGTAACTAAGTAACGTAATTAGTTACTTTTTTAGGGAGTGACACAATATTGTAACGCATTACTTTCAATAAAAACTTAATTAGTTACTTTTTTAGGGAGTAACACATTATTTTCCATAAAAGTAACGTAATTAGTCACTTTTTTAGGGAGTAACGCAATATTGTAATGCATTATTTTTAAAAGTAACTTTCCCCTACACTGTTCATAAGCGCACGTGGTGTTTTCAAAGGTTCTGAGGCAGAGCTATTTTCTCCCTGTCTGTCTGTGCAGTCACTCACAATCACACCCAAACACAGAACTTCTCCTCCACCCTCTTTAGGAAGCTGCTTAATGCCTTTCGCTAGCAAAACCATGTGAGTGCTTGTGGTTGACGCCTGGAACAGCTGATCTGAAGCTGCTGTCTGCACATCCCACGGTCCTCCTGGACACCTGAGGCCTTTATTAAAGCTCAGGAGTGCTGCACACACCCTCTGCTGTACGGCGCGGGTTATATGGGTCATTCCTGCTGGAATGCATGTTCTTATCATGTAGCCTTAATATACTGATTAAACTATCGCAGGGAATGAAGTTTATGGTGATCTATTTACAACTTTATCTTTTGGATTGACTTTATACATCCTGATTATTTACATAATGACGTTTCAGAGCCTGAGCTTGACCAGAGCACATTTCTTTTTTTCTAAAAGCGTGGCATGATCTTCTGTTTTTATTATTTGTTTTTCTGTGGAGTAAGGAAGCATTTGTTTTTTCCGTGGCTCTGAATTTGAAATCATTTGATCACTGTTGAAAATGACTTTAAATAAGCAAGTCTTACAGATGTGTGTTTGTGAGGCAGAGCTGATAAGGAAAAAAACGGCTCATTCAAGAGCTCAGCAATGTTTGCATGTCTCTACGCGAGTTTAGAAATAAGGCACATCTGAACTTTCATAGTAAAAATGTCTGTTTATTAAAATCAGATGATGTTTCAGCCATATACATCAGAAGCCATACAGTAGAATTTGATTATTTATTTATTTACTTATTTATATTTAGTGTGTCAGAGGGGAAAATGAGAGAAATCTGATTTTTACAAACCAAATCAAATTTGTATGTGGTTTGAAATCTGATTCTGATTCTGTAAGGCACATTAATTTGTAATTCTTTTCACAATACACATGGTTTCAAAACAGAAACTTGTACTCTTGTGTCTAATGCCTAAATCCTTTAACATCAAATGTGACTCTGGACTCTGGTCTTAAGGGTACATTTTTATAAATTGATCTGATAGATGAATAAATAATCTCTTAATTTATGGCTTGTTAGGATAGGACAATATTTGGCCGAGATACAACTATTTGAAAATCTGGAATCTGAATCTGAAAATCTAAATATTGAGAAAACTTGTCCAAATTAAGTTCTTAAGTCCTTAGCCATTCATATTACTAATCAAAAAAGTTTTGATATATTTACAGTAGGAAATTTACAAAATATCTTCATGGAACATGATCTTTACTTAATATTCCAATGATTTTTGGCATTAAAAAATTGATAATTTTGACCCATACAATGTATTTTTGGCTATTGCTACAAATAAACCCCAGCGACTTAAGACTGGTTTTGTGCTCCAGGGTCATAAATGTTTTTAGGGCTGGGCGATATGGAAATATACACTGTAAAATATTACAGTGAATGTAACGGTAAAAGATTGTAAAAATGCTACAGTAAAAACCTGTTAAATGGTTAACGGTAAGTTCCCCTACTATATATACAGTGAAAAACTGTATTGAATATTACATGTAATTTTACAGTAGTATACCGTTTTTGGAAGTGGAAAAAAAGAACATATAAATTACCGTAAACTGACATTCCCAGAATTTTGTTTTGTTTTGTTTTAAATATCTACACTGTAAAAACTATTTGTTGAGTCAACCTGGCTGCCTTCACATTTTAAGTTCATTCAACTCGAAAAAAGTTGAGTCAACTTAAAATGTTACATTTTACTAAGTGACAACTTAAAATTGTAAGTTGAATCAACTCAAATATCTAAGTTGTCACTTAGGAAAATGTAACATTTCAAGTTGACTAAACTTATTTGAGTTGACTGAACTTTAAATTTGAAGGTACAAATTAACAAATTATTTTAAGTATTATTTTAAGAGTTTTTTTTTTTTTTACAGTGTATGTTTCTTCTTAGTTTTGGACATTAGGGTTGTAGGGTTGTGCAGGGTAAATCTAAAACGTTGCTACCATATTTTTTACGGTAAAATTCTGGCAACTAATTTCTAGCCAAGTAAAAATTATTGTCGTTTTCAGAAAAAAGAAGTCAAAATTAAGTGAGTTTTTGCTTAGAATAAGCAAAATAATCTGCCAATGGGGTAAGAAAAATAATCTTATAAATAATGTTATTTCAAGCCGGAAACTAGATTATTTTGCTCACCCCATTGGCAGATTATTTTGCTTGTTTCAAGCAAAATCTCACTTAATTTTGACTTCTTTTTTTCTGAAAACAAGACAATCATTTTTGCTTGTCTAGAAAATCCTTCTTGATTTAAGAATTATTAGATATTTTGGCTGTAAACAAGTCAAAAAAATCTACGTAAGAAAAGCATTTTTTGCAGTGTAAGCTTTACATTTTAGTAAATCTATCCAAGTCTGAACTACTTTTATGTACAGCACTTTAAATTACCATTGTGTATGAAATTTGCTATAAAAAACAACCTTGCCTTGCCTACTAGCTCTTCACTATTTGCAATGCAATGTGAATTTTATATGGCGAACAGATTGTGCAATAATGTCTTTTGGCATCATTCTGAATAAGTCATAACTGTAGCAACGCAATTCACCTCATACTGATGGCAAACGGATGTGATTCTATCATGTTGTCTAGACATTTTCAGCACTGGAATATGGTCATTTCTGTAGATCGTGCTTTGATTTTCTCTTCAGCGTGTTTCTCAGTTCAATCCTGTGTTTTTCATCTTTCTTTCTCTGACTGTGCAAAACCACCAAATCAGGCTCATAAATGTAAATTACAGCCCTATAAAAGAAGCGGAGGGGTTTGTAGGGTTGTGTGGAGCCATACGCCTCCATCTGACTCCCCCAGCCTTTATAAAACAGCCTCGGCTCTGATTTTAACACACGCTTCAGGCTCCGAGCGGCTCGCATTGGGCCCCTGTGTCTTATAAGGAACCTTCATCAGAGGAATTAGTTCCTGGTCCTTTTTTGATTTTTACATTTGTCAACAGTAGAAAAATGTTAAGCCCATTCTTTATTGTACGGAGTACCTGAGTTCGGAGTTGTGACACGTTACACAAAGTGTTGGGGGTAACGCATTACAAGAAACGCATGTTACATAATAATATTACTTTTTTCAAGTAACTAGTAAAGTAACACATTACTATTTCATTTACAAGAAAGTTACTTTTTGTTTCCTGTATGTATTTAATCCCATTTTATTAACCAATGACCTTTGCTGCTGACCTTTGATCCAATTCAACCGTACACTGCAAAAATACTTTTCTTACTTACATTTTTTGTCTCGTTTCCAGCCAAAATATCAAAAAAACTCTTAAATCAAAGAGGATTTTCTAGACAAGTAAATAATAATTTTTCTTGAGTTTTTTCTTAGAACAAGCAAAATAATCTGCCAATGGGGTAAGCAATTTGTTTTTTTATTTCAAACGGAAAACAAGATTATTTTGCTTACCCCATTGGGAGATTATTTTGCTTGTTTCAAGCAAAACACACTTAATTTTGACTTGTTTTCAGAAAAAAACAAGACAATAATTTTTACTTGTTTAGAAAATCCTTCTTGATTTAAGAATGTTTAGATATTTTGTCTGAAAACAAGACAAAACATCTAAGTAAGAAAGGCATTTTTGCAGTGTACTAATAAGCAAAACTTTATATTAACTAACATTTGTGCTTTTTTTCTCATTGCTGAAGAGTGTTGAACATTCTTTTCCTACAGTTCTACTGTACAGATGTCAATTTAATTTTCCTTTAGCCTTAGCCTTATTCACTTCGTTTCATTTTGGTGTGAAAGGGCTTTTACATTTGATAAGAATCAAACTTTTTTATATTAAAAACAAACAAGCAAGCCCTGCCCAGATTTAAAAAGTAACGCAATATTGTAACGCATTACTTTCCATAAAAAGTAACTAAGTAACGTAATTAGTGACTTTTTTAGGGAGTAACGCAATATTGTAACGCATTACTTTCCATGAAAAGTAACTAAGTAACTTAATTAGTGACTTTTTTAGGGAGTGACGCAATATTGTAACGCATTACTTTCCATGAAAAGTAACTAAGTAACGTAATTAGTGACTTTTTTAGGGAGTGACGCAATATTGTAACGCATTACTTTCCATGAAAAGTAACTAAGTAACGTAATTAGTGACTTTTTTAGGGAGTAACGCAATATTGTAACGCATTACTTTCCATGAAAAGTAACTAAGTAACGTAATTAGTGACTTTTTTAGGGAGTGACGCAATATTGTAACGCATTACTTTCCATGAAAAGTAACTAAGTAACGTAATTAGTGACTTTTTTAGGGAGTAACGCAATATTGTAACGCATTACTTTCCATGAAAAGTAACTAAGTAACGTAATTAGTGACTTTTTTAGGGAGTAACGCAATATTGTAACGCATTACTTTCCATAAAAAGTAACTAAGTAACGTAATTAGTGACTTTTTTAGGGAGTAACGCAATATTGTAACGCATTACTTTCCATAAAAAGTAACTAAGTAACGTAATTAGTCGCTTTTGTAGGGAGTGACGCAATATTGAAACGCATTACTTTTTAAAAAAACTTTCCCCAACACTGGTTATACAAGATGAATTATTCACAAATATTCCCAGCTGCTGTGTGTTTGTGTGTGTGTGTGTGTGTGTGTGTGTGTGTGTGCACTTGTACAGCTATCTTTGTTCAGGCTGGTTTGAGTTTTAGACCATCGGAGTGAGGACAGTTTTGTAAAGTGAGGACATTTTGGCTGGTCCTCACTTTCTGAGACCCCTTTAAATGCCTGTTTGAGGGTCAAGACTTGGTTTTAGGGATCAGGTTAAAAGCCCTAAATGTAAATCACATCCAAGCCATCCCCTCTTTGAACTTCTGCCATCTGTAAGGCGATACAGAGACCCAAATACCAGGACGACCAGGCACAAGAACAGTTTTTTCCCCATGCAATCCACCTTATGAACAGCTAAATGTTCACCCCATTGTGCAATAACCTCATATTTATTTGTTACCACCTCCATCCTAATACATTCCTGCATCTCTTTCTATTCTATTCTGTTCATCTATAGCACAACTGTACACACCACTTATTTCTTAATTTATTTTTCTATGTATTTTTTTTAGGGCTGTCAAACAATTAATCATGATTAATCACATCCAAAATAAAAGTTTATGTTTACATACTATATATTTGTGTACTGTGTATATTTATTATGTATATATAAATACAAACACATGCATGTATATATTAAGGAAAAATATGTTAGGTTTATATCTAAAATATTTATATTTATTTATAATATAAATTGTATACAGGTACAAAAATATATACATATAAATATTTTGTTTTAATATATACATGTATGTGTGTGTATTAATATGTACAAAATAAATATACAAAGTAAACAAATATATAGTATGTAAACATAAACTTTTATTTTGGATGTGATTAATCGCGATTAATCATTTAACAGCCCTAATTTTTTGTCTATTTATATTTGCATATGTGTGTTTTTTTTATTCTCATCTTATTTTTATTGTCTCTGTTGTTGTTGTTGTCTCTGTGTACTGGAAGCTAATGTCACAAAAACACAAAAAACTGGCAATAAAGCTCTTTCTGATTCTGATTCTGAGGTTACACTGCAAAAATGCGTTTCTAGCTTAGATTTTTTTGTCTTGTTTCCAGCCGAAATATCTTAAAATTCTTAAATCAGGAATTATTTTCTAGACAAGTACACGTTAATGTCTTGTTTTCAGAAAAAACAAGTCAAAATTAAGTGAGTTTTTGCTTGAAACAAGCAAAATAATCTGCCAATTGGGTAAGAAAAAATAATCTTATTTGAAGCAGAAAACTAGATTATTTTTCTTACCCCATTGGCAGATCATTTTGCTTGTTTCAAGCAAAAACTTGCTTCATTTAAACTTTTTTTCTGAAAACAAGACATTAACGTGTACTTGTCTAGAAAATAATTCTTGATTTAAGAATTTTTAGATATTTCTGGAAACAAGACAAAAGATCTAATAGAAAAGCATTTTTTGCAGTGTATAATTGGGTAAAGGTTAGGTTTAGGGTAAGTGTTTGGGTGAGGCACTTATTTCTGATGCGTAGGTTTAGGGAAAGGAGCTAGAGATTGCATTGTGTCAATGTATGTCCTCACAAAGATAGCTATACAGAGGTGTGTGTTTGTGTGTGTGTCAGCAGTTTCTCTCTCTTTACTGAGAGTTTTTATGGTGACATTATGATTCAAGTGGAAATCGAGGTCAACACATACAATTACTGTCATTCATTGCTTAAGTTTCCATTTCAATTACAATTTGGTATTAAAGTGATAGTTCATCCCAAAACTAAAAATTGTCATAAAGCGCTTCCAAACCTGTAAGACTTTTCTACATCTTCAGATGACAAAAGAATATATTTTTTTATGAAATTTCCCTCTATTGAAAATCTGTTCACCCAAAACTCTGACACTTCAAAATTTTCAGAAAAACAAAACCAAAAAAAATGCATTTTGCTTTTCTTACTTAGATTTTTTGTCTTGTTTCCAGCAAAAATATCTGAAAAATCTTAAATATAGAAGGATTTTCTAGATAAAGAAAAATTATTGTCTTGTTTTCAGACAAAACAAGTCAAAGTGAAGTGAGTTTTTGCATGAAACAAGCAAAATAATCTCCCAATGGGGTAAGAAAAATAATCTTGTTTCAAGCAGAAGACTAGATTATTTTGCTTACCCCATTGGCAGATTATTTTGCTTGTTTCAAGCAAAAACTCACTTAATTTTAACATCTTTTTTCTGAAAACAAAACAATAATTTGTACTCGTCCAGAAAACCTTTCTTGGTTTAAGAATTTTTAGATAATTTGGCTGAAAACAAGACAAAAAATCTAGGTAGAAAAAAGCATTTTTTTTGCAGTGCAGCGGTTTAATCCTAATTTTAAGGAGCAACGCAAATGCATTTATGTGCCGAATGTCCATAAAAGGTCTTTATTAGAAAAATATGTCCACTTCAGCTTAGATATCCAGTGCTGTTAGACCAGAAACAAATTTATATAAAAAAAATAAATAAAATGTTGAATTCGAGATGAAAAGGACTTGCATTTCTGCTCTTGAAGATCTCATGTCAACAAAACGCATCAATTGAAGATATTGTCAATAAACACTTCTTTTTGTCACAAACAAAGCATTCGCATCGCTTCATAAGATTGGGATTAAACCACTGGAGCCACATGGATTATTTTTATGTTTTCTTTATGACTGTTTTCAAGCTCGAAGGATTTGGGTGAACAGACTTCCAGTGAGGGACAATAAAAACAACATCTTTGGTGTTTTGAAGATGAACCAGAGACTTATGGGTTTGGAATGACATGAGGGACAGTAAATGACAGAATTTAATTGTTTCTAAGCAAGAGAAACATAACTTTATGCGCTTTTGAGGAATGTGTGAGCCATGCTTGTATGTACATGTCGATGTGTAATTGCCACACTGCAAAAAATGCTTTTCTTACTTAGATTTTTTTTGTCTAGTTTCCAGCCAAAATATCTACAAATTCTTAAATCAAGAGGATTTTTTTGTAATGTAATTTTTTTGTCTTGTTTTCAGAAAAAAGAAGTGAGTTTTTGCTTAAAACAAGCAAAATAATCTTCTTTCAAGCAGAAAACGAGATTATTTTTCTTATTATTTTTGCAAAATATCACTTAATTTGGAATTCTTTTTTTCTGATAACAAGACAATAATTTTTACTTGTCTAGAAAATCCTTCTTGATTTAAGAATGTTTAGATATTTTGGCTGGAAATGAGAAAAAAAATATTTTTTGCAGTGCAGGGATTTTACACTGCAAAAAAAAGAGGCCTATCTTAATATTTTTCTTGTTTTTAGTAAAAAAAAAAAGTCTTAATCTTAAATTAAGATGCATTTACTAGAAAAATGACATAAGATATTTAAGTGCAGTTTGCTTAAAATAATTCTGGATTAAATTAAATGCATTTTGCATAAATGCATCTTAATTTAAGATTAAGACTTTTTTTTTTACTAAAAAGAAGAGAAAAATATTAAGATAATCCTCTTTTTTTGCAGTGTAAAATCCCTGCACTGCAAAAAAAAGATTTTTTTCTCTTGTTTCCAGCCAAAATATCTAAACATCCTTAAATCAAGAAGGATTTTCCAGACAAGTCAAAATTATTGTCTTGTTTTCAGAAAAAAGAAGTCCAAATGAAGTGAGTTTTTGCAAAAAATAATAAGAAAAATAGTCTAGTTTTCTGCTTGAAAGAAGATTATTTTGTTACCCCATTGGCAGATTATTTTTCTTGTTTTATTTTGCTGCAAAAAAGAGGCTTATCTTAATATTTTTCTCGTTTTTAGTAAAAAAAAAAAGTCTTAATCTTAAATTAAAATGTATTTACTAGATAAGCAAAATGACAGAAGATATTTAAGTGCAGTTTGCTTAAAATAAATCTGGATTTACAAATATTTTACTTACCCCACTTAAGTTAAATTAAATGCATTTTGCTTAAAACAAGACTAAATATCTTATGTCTTTTTTGCTTATCTAGTAAATGCATCTTAATTTAAGATTAAGACTTTTTTTACTAAAAACAAGAGAAAAATATTAAGATAAGCCTCTTTTTTGCAGTGTAAAATCCCTGCACTGCAAAAAAAGTTGTTTTCTCTCGTTTCCAGCCAAAATTAAGTGAGTTTTTGCAAAATAATAAGAAAAATAATCTAGTTTTCTGCTTGAAAGAAGATTATTTTGTTACCCCATTGGCAGATTATTTTTCTTGTTTTATTTTGCTGCAAAAAAAGAGGCTTATCTTAATATTTTTCTCGTTTTTAGTAAAAAAAAAAAGTCTTAATCTTAAATTAAGATGCATTTACCAGATAAGCAAAAGGACGTAAGATATTTAGTCTTGTTTTAAGCAAAATGCATTTAATTTAACTTAAGTGGGGTAAGTAAAATATTTGTAAATCCAGATTTATTTTAAGCAAACTGCGCTTAAATATCTTCTGTCATTTTGCTTATCTAGTAAATGCATCTTAATTTAAGATTAAGACTTTTTTTTTACTAAAAATGAGAAAAATATTAAGATAAGCCTCTTTTTTGCAGCAAAATAAAACAAGAAAAATAATCTGCCAATGGGGTAACAAAATAATCTTCTTTCAAGCAGAAAAATTGATTATTGTTGCAATATTATTAATATTGTTGCTTATTATTTTTGCAAAAACTCACTTCATTTGGGCTTCTTTTTTCTGAAAACAAGACAATAATTTTTACTTGCCATTTTGCTTATCTAGATCAATCTAAATGCATCTTAATTTAATCATTTTTAGATATTTTGACTAGAAACAAGACAAAAACACCAAGTAAGATAAGCCTTTTTTGCAGTGAAAACAGTCCTTCATCTGTAAACGTGACTCGTCTCTCAGTGTTCATCTGTGAGATTTTTCTCCTTTTTATGTCTGATTCTATAGCACCTGTGTGCTTAAATTCGTCCCTCAGTCTGATGTTTTTTCCTGAACGAAACGCTGTTGGTTAGATCATTGTTTGCGGTGTGTTTCTCGCTCTTGCGTTTGGTCTGGTTTCCAGTCGTCTCATGTGGGAGTTCAATTGAATGATGCAATAAGAATTACAAGCACAAGTTCATGCCTCCGTTCCTCTGAATCTCGATTAGCAGCGGCATTGTTCGCTCGATTGTGTGAAGAAATCGGCCTCGTTCCCGCATTCGCTGTTTGCTCGTGACTCACTTCCGGCGCCCATTTGAAGGGCCTCTTCGGGTTTCATGGACTCCGAATCTGAGGTTGGGCTTTGACTGAGTCAGATGTGCAAACAATCAGAGTAATGCTTTAAAAACATTAAAGCTCTTCTGAGGAGTTAGCCAACAAATGATCTACTTATGCTGTGAATATTGAGCTGGGATACCAGAAAGCCTTAAATTGCACATTATGTTCCAGCCATGAAATATTTTTTCACATACACTGCAAAAAATGCTTTTCTAGCTAAGATTTTTTGTCTTGTTTCTAGACAAAACATCTAAAAATTCTTAAGGATTTTCTAGACAAGTAAGATTTATTGTCTTGTTTTCAGAAAAAACAGGTCAAAATTAAATGAGGTTTTGCTTGAAACAAGCAAAATAATCTGCCAATGGGGTAAGAAAAATACTCTTATTTCAAGCAGAAGACTAGATTATTTTGCTTACTCCATTGGTAGATTATTTTGCTTGTTTCAAGCAAAAATTCACTTAATTTGAACTTCTTTTTTCTGAAAACAAGACATTAACGTGTGCTTGTCTCGAAAATAATTCTTGATTTAAGAATTTTTAGATATTTCACCTGGAAACAAGACAAAAAATCCAAGCTAGAAAAGCATTTTTTGCAGTGTAACTTTTTATTACATAAAATAGCTTCAATTATACAAATGAAGAAGATTTTTGAGGAAAATTATTTTTGAGGGGTATTTAGGAAACCACAATGGAAAATGGCCAAAATTAGATTTTCTGTTAAATTATGATTTTTCTTTTCAATTCAAATGCACATTTCTTTTAGAAATTGATGCATTGAATCTTAATGTGCACATTCATCTATTGCCCTTTCTGTGAAACACTGCTGTTTTCATTTTCTGAAAAGAATAAATAATTTTCTTATTCATACATAAATACAACTATACTACAACAAACACTTCAAATTAATAAATAACTGCAATCAAATTATTGATGTTATTATTTATAAAAAATCCCAATGGGGAAATGCATTACTTCAATTCCACCCACTGGAAAAAATGCTTTTCTTACTTAGGTTTTTTGTCTTGTTTCCTGCCAAAATATCTAAAAATTCTTAAATCAAGAACGAATTTCTAATCAAAAATTATTGTCGTTTTCAGAAAAAAAGAAGTCAAAATTAAGTGAGTTTTTGTTAGAACAAGCTAAATAATCTGCCAATGGGGTAAGCAAAATAATCTAGTTTTTGAAATAAGATTATTTTGCTTGTTTGAAGCAAAAACTCACTTAATTTTGACTTCTTTTTTTTCTGAAAACAAGACAATAATTTTTACTTGTCTAGAAAATCCTTGTTGATTTAAGAATTATTAGATAATTTGCCTGGAAACAAGTCAAAAAATCTAAGAAAAGCATTTTTTGCAGTGTTCCCATAAGGCAGCGTTGATATTTTCTCATTTTACAGTAAAACTATGTTAGATAATGTTGATTTGTAAATATAAATATGTCATTTACTAACTAAAGATGATGCAAAAAAATCACCCTTCAGAAGAGATGAGGTTAACAAAGGCATTTCTGGAGCACTGGAGTGTCCTCTGAGGAAAAATAGTTTTGGAGGAATATTCCAATATAATTTTACTTTAAAACAGCACATCACTGACTATCTTAGGACTGGCCCTTTTAATTAGAATATTACAGTATGTTGCATTTTATTCAGAATAACAATTACTTTGCTTACCATAGAGGGTTAAGCAAAAGTTGTGCTTAAAAGAGCTGTTAATGGCTGTGTGTTGGGCTTTGAGCGGCGGATTAACTAAAGTGGCGTCATTGTGTGCCGCGTGGTTGCCGTGGCGACGGGAAAGCAACACATCAATACACCTGAACGGCCGTGTAAAACCTGTCCAGCTGTTGCGTGGGAGTTTGGAGCCGCACCACCTGAACAAAGTCCACAACAATAAATCCCAGCGCAGGAAGTTGTTTGGCCTCTGACATACCTGCAGTTTGACAGAGTAGGTCACAGCGGGTCTGAGGCACAAAAAACGTCCTCAAACATGAGTTTGCTGCATGTCTTTACCCTAAAAACACTGTAGCAACGTTTTTACTGAGTGAGATGAAATGTACAGTCAGCTGAAATAATACACCAAATGACTACACTGCAAAAAATGCTGAACTTACTTGGACTTTTTGTCTTGTTTCCAGCTAAAATATCTAAAAATTCTTAAATCAAGAAGTCAAATTTGTCTTGTTTTCAGAAAAAATAACTCATAATTAAGTTAGTTTTTGCTTGACACAAGCTACACTGCAAAAAATGTTGACCTTACTTATATTTTTTGTCTTGTTTCCAGCCAAAATATCTAAAAATTCTTAAATCAAGAAGTCAAATTTGTCTTGTTTTCAGAAAAAATAACTCATAATTAAGTTTGTTTTTGCTTGAAACAAGCTACACTGTAAAAAATGCTTTTCTTACTTAGATTTTTTGTCTTGTTTCCAGCCAAAATATCTAAAAATTCTTAAATCAAGAAGTCAAATTTGTCTTGTTTTGAGAAAAAATAACTCTTAATTAAGTTAGTTTTTGCTTGACACAAGCTACACTGCAAAAAATGCTTTTCTTACTTATATTTTTTGTCTTGTTTCCAGCCAAAATATCTAAAAATTCTTAAATCAAGGAGTCAAAATGGTCTTGTTTTCAGAAAAAATAACTCATAATTAAGTTCGTTTTTGCTTGAAACAAGCTACACTGTAAAAAATGCTTTTCTTACTTAGATTTTTTGTCTTGTTTCCAGCCAAAATATCTACAAATTCTTAAATCAAGAAGTCAAAAGTCTTGTTTTCAGAAAAAATAACTCATAATTAAGTTAGTTTTTGCTTGAAACAAGCTACACTGCAAAAAATGCTTTTCTTACTTAGACTTTTTGTCTTGTTTCCAGCTAAAATATCTGAAAAATCTTAAATCAAGAAGGATTTTCTAGATAAAGAAAAATTGTCATGTTTTCAGACAAAACAAGTCAAAATTAAGTGAGTTTTTCTTGAAACAAGCAAAATAATCTGCCAATGGGGTAAACAAAATAATCTTATTTCAAGTAGAAGACTAGATTACTTTGCTTACACCATTGGCAGATTATTTTGCTTGTTTCAAGCAAAAACTCACTTCATTTTAACATCTTTTTTCTGAAAACAAGACAATAATAATTTAAGAATTTTTAGATAATTTGGCTGGAAACAAGACCAAAAATCTAGGTAAGAAAAGCATTTTTTGCAGTGTAAATAATCTGCTGAAGGGATAAGCAAAATAATATTATTTTAAGCAGAAAGCTGGATTATTTTGCTTATCCCATTGGTTTTAAGCAAAAACTCTCTTCATTTTAACTTATTTTTTTCTGAAAACGAGACAATTTTTGCTTGTCTAGAAAATCCTTCTTGACTGAAGAATTTTTAGATATTTTGAAAGAAAAGCATTTTTTTTTTGCAGTGTAAAATCTGTATTTTGCATTTCTAGTATGCTGACAGTCACTTTATAAACACATGAGGAATCAAAGTAGCTTTTAAACTAGCTGCTGTTTAAAAATGACAGTGTGAAATAAATGTTTAATTTTCCTTTTTTTTTCTGAATGAAAACGACCAAAAGAACCGAACTGAGTGCAAACACACCCCAGAAATAATGCAATAAACATTGTTTTGACAGCATAAGATGCAACATGAATGATAAGAAAAATCTAAGGAGAAACTATTTCAGTGAAAAAACTTCAAATGTAAAGTGTTATACAGGGAATGTCCATTTAATTTTGTTTGGAGCACAAAACCAGTCTTAAGTAGCACAGGTATATTTGTAGCAATAGTCAAAAATACATGGTATGGGCCCAAATTATTGATTTTTCTTTTCGTAAATATATCAAAACCTAATTATATTTTAATTTGGTAATATGCATTGCTAAGAACTTAATTTGGACAACTTTTAAATGCGATTTTCTCAGTAATTTTATTTATTTATTTATTTATTTTTGCACCCTCAGATTTTTAAGTTGTATTTCGGCTAAATATTGTCCTATCCTAGCAAACCATACATCAATGGAAAGCTTATTTATTCAGATGATGTATAAATCTCAATTTTGCCAAAAATCTAATCTCAATCCCAAAAATTGAGAAAAATTATATGAAGTGTCCTATTAGTTCTATTACAGGTTTTTTACTTTTCTTTCAGCCTTAGGCTTATTCATTTGTGAAAGGACTTTTACATTTGCTAAAAATGTAACATTACTTTCCATAAAAAGTAACTAAGTAACGTAATTAGTGACTTTTTTAGAGAGTGACGCAATATTGTAACGCATTACTTTCCATAAAAAGTAACTAAGTAACGTAATTAGTGACTTTTTAAGGGAGTAACGCAATATTGTAACGCATTACTTTCCATAAAAAGTAACTAAGTAACGTAATTAGTGACTTTTTAAGGAAGTAACGCAATATTGTAACGCATTACTTTCCATAAAAAGTAACTAAGTAACGTAATTAGTGACTTTTTTAGGGAGTGACGCAATATTGTAACGCATTACTTTCCATAAAAAGTAACTAAGTAACGTAATTAGTGACTTTTTAAGGAAGTAACGCAATATTGTAGCGCATTACTTTCCATAAAAAGTAACTAAGTAACGTAATTAGTGACTTTTTTAGGGAGTGACGCAATATTGTAACGCATTACTTTCCATAAAAAGTAACTAAGTAACGTAATTAGTGACTTTTTAAGGAAGTAACGCAATATTGTAACGCATTACTTTCCATAAAAAGTAACTAAGTAACGTAATTAGTGACTTTTTTAGAGAGTGACGCAATATTGTAACGCATTACTTTCAAAAGTAACTTTCCGCAACATTGCTGTTTACAGTATACGTTTTTCAGAACATGTCAGTTGAAATTGTTTTTGTTTTTTTTACGTAAATCCAATTTGCGTTAAATATAATTTATTCTGTGTGAGGTCCGTAATAACCGGAGCAAGTTATCCATGAGTTTACACATTTACCTCACTGTGGATTCCTTGCTGGACGCATTTCTGAGTTGTGATTGATTTGATCATCAATCACTGAGGATGAGTAACAAAGTCGTGACAGCGCTGATTGGTGAGACTTTTAAAACCATGACATCAAAGGCGAGTCCGTAAATAATCTAAATTAATAAAATGCTGTCTTTATACAATTCTCTGCAATTCTCAGGCTAACTCAAAAACGTATGTACACAAGCTCAGACCTGACGTAAGATTTGATCACAGCCACTGCTCACATTCATATTGATGCATTTCAAATTTACCCCAATTTTCTGTCGTACATTCATTTCGTAAATGAGGCCCATTGTACTTATTTTTAATGTAAGTACGTAGTAGTTAAGTCAGCCTTACAAGTAACGTGAGTTTCATAATAAGATTACTTTTTTCAAGTAACTAGTAAAGTAACGCTTTACTTTTTTATTTACAAGAAAATTACTTAGTTACTTACTTTTTAGGGAGTGACGCAATATTAGTAACGCATTAGTAACACATTACTTTCCATAAAGAGTAACTTAATTTGTTACTTTTATAGGGAGTTAGGGAGGGAGTTAGGGAGAATTACTTACTTAGTTGCATTATGAATTAGATTAAGTAATAAGTAAGTAACTAAGTAACGTAATTAGTTACTTTTTTAGGGAGTAACGCAAAATTAATAAGGCATTACTTTCTGTAAAAAGTAACTAAGTAACGTAATTAGTTACTTTTTTAGGGAGTAACGCAATATTGTAACGCATTACTTTTTATGGAAAGTAACTAAGTAACGTAATTAGTTACTTAGTTACTTAGTAATTAATTACTTTTTTAGGGAGTTACACTCCCTAAAAATATTGTAACGCATTACTTTCCATAAAAAGTAACTAAGTAACTTAATTAGTTACTTTTTTAGGGAGTAACGCAATATTGTAACGCATTACTTTCCATAAAAAGTAACTAAGTAACGTAATTAATTACTTTTTAGGGAGTGACACAATATTAGTAACGCATTACTTTCCATAAAAAGTAACTAAGTAACGTAATTAATTACTTTTTTAGGGAGTGACGCAATATTGTAACGCATTACTTTCCATAAAAAGTAACTAAGTAACGTAATTAATTACTTTTTTAGGGAGTGACGCAATATTGTAACGCATTACTTTCCATAAAAAGTAACTAAGTAACGTAATTAATTACTTTTTTAGGGAGTGACACAATATTAGTAACGCATTACTTTCCATAAAAAGTAACTAAGTAACGTAATTAGTTACTTAGTTACTTCGTAATTAGTTACTTTTTTAGGGAGTTATGCTCCCTAAAAAATATTGTAACACATTACTTTCCATAAAAAGTAACTAAGTAACGTAATTAGTTACTTAGTTACTTAGTAATTAGTTACTTTTTTAGGGAGTTATGCTCCCTAAAAAATATTGTAACGCATTACTTTCCATAAAAAGTAACTAACTTAATTAGTTTCATTTTTAGGGAGTGACGCAATATTAGTAACGCATTACTTTCCATAAAAAGTAACTAAGTAACGTAATTAATTACTTTTTAGGGAGTGACACAATATTAGTAACGCATTACTTTCCATAAAAAGTAACTAAGTAACGTAATTAGTTACTTTTTTAGGGAGTGACGCAATATTAGTAATGCATTACTTTCCATAAAAAGTAACTAAGTAACGTAATTAATTACTTTTTTAGGGAGTGACGCAATATTGTAACGCATTACTTTCCATAAAAAGTAACTAGGTAACTTAATTAGTTACTTTTTTAGAGAGTGACGCAATATTAGCAACGCATTACTTTCCATAAAAAGTAACTAAGTAACTTAATTAGTTACGTATTTAGGGAGTGACGCAATATTGTAACGCATTACTTATAAAGTAATTTTCCCCAACACTGCTGTTATAGTATACGTTTTTCAGAACATGTCAGTTGAAAAACAGATAGATATTCATTGTTTTTTTTTTAAGTAAGTCCAATTTGCGTTAAATATAATTTTTTGTGTGTGAGTTTCTTGTTGGACGCGTTTCTGAGCTGTGATTGATTTGATCATCAATCACTGAGGATGAGTCACATAAAGTCGTGACAGCGCTGATTGGTGAGACTTTTAAAACCGTGACGTCAGAGAAACCTTGACTAACGTTTCTCATTTGAATAAAAGCCTCCGCTCGCTTTATGTAACTCTAGTGCTTTCGCGTCTCCTAACTCATGTTGTCTCTCGTGGAGCGTCGCGAGCGCCCCGCGCCCCTCTCCGTCAGACCACGCCCGTCTGCGCTGATGATGTCAGCCTGTGATGTCATCAGGAGACCGCTGCAGGCATGACGGCTGATGCACTCAGCTGCATCCACGGGGCTCGGCGAGCGAAAGCAGACGCAATCTCGCTAATTCGAACAATCTGAGCCACGACGAGCGCCGCTGTTTTTGGCCCCGCGCTCTGTTTGTAATGGGCTCCCTGGACAGATTCATGTGTTGGGATTCGGCCCCGAAGTCAGTGATGAAACTCTGAAGTGATGTTTGCGAGGAATGCGAGCGAGAGGTCAGCGTCCTGGAGAGAAAGAGAGAAAGAGAGAGATGGAATTTCCCTCTTCGCTGCGCCATCAGCAGCGTCAGCGATGACTTTCCCAGGAGTACAGCAGCGATTACACTAACATTCAGCATCCACACCAGAAAATAACCGCACACACGTTTAGGACGAGCTGTTCTCCCTCTGCTAGAATCTTTGGCTCGTCTTTTCCTCACAGGTCTTTTCACATTCTGTTATTTATTGTAGTATGATTTGGCTCTGAACCGCGGTATGTTTGCATCATCAGTTCTACAGCAACTGTAGCTACATAACGACTTGGGAAACAACGAGTTTACGTGTTTGTCTCTTTGGATTAGACGCCTAAACTCACACACAACGCCACTTGTTTGTCTGCCATGGATGATTCGCAAGAGATCTGAAGCATGGTCTTTTTTATGGGGAATAACCTTTATCCAATGCATTCACACTAGTCGACTAAACTTTAGTCAACAAAAAAAGGGGTAGTTGACTAAGTTTGAATGAATCAATTGGTTGTAGAAAATAAATAATAGGAAAAAAGTAACGTCGGCTTATTTCCTACGAATATAACAATATATTATGAGCTATTCCTCTAGACATGGATGGTTTATAAACATATTTCTTCCTTTCGTTCACTTTTATCTGCTGCAATGCATCTGTCACACTAGTAAAGCAGAAAAACACACTTATTTCCACATCAAATTCTGTTTGACAGTTTTTACTTAGATATTTGTAAAGCAAGTTTATTCACTATAAAACAAAACAAAAAAAAAACTTTAAAAAAGTTGTTTGTGCCACCTTAAAATCTTTAAAATCTAAGTTTACTCAACTCAAATATCTACGTTTTCATGTAAAAGTTATTTTTTATTTATTTATTTATTTATTTTTTACAGTGTTTGTGTATCATATGTGACCCTGGAGCACAAAACCAGTCTTAAGTAGCACAGGTATATTTGTAGCAATAGCCAAAAATATTATTATTATTATATTATTATATTAATATTGTATGATCAACATTATCTATTGTTCTTTTATGCCGAAAATCATTAGGATATTAAGTAAAGATCATGTTCCACAAAGACATTTTGTAAATTTCCTACCATACGTATATCAAAACTTAATTTTTGATTAGTATGCATTGCTAAGAACTTCATTTGGACACATTTAAAGGCGATTTTCTCAATATTTTGTGTTTTTTGCACCCTTTTCAAAAGATTTTCAAATAGTTGCACGGGCCAAATATTGTCCAAATATCTTAACAAACCATACATCAGTGGAAAATGTATTTATTCATCTTCCAAATGATTTTTAAACCTCAGCTTTCAATAAACTGACCCTTTTGACCTGACATATTTCACCTGTGGCGTTAATTTAGCTTTCTCTTGCAATGCAATATCAGAAAGCGGCTTAATTGGAACATCAGAAGATGACATGAAGATATCAGACACGAAATTGACTGTGTCCTGCGCACAGCTGTAAATATGACGACAAATTGTTGATTATGAAAATCTTTGGTCAGGGGCAGCCCAAGTTCATACTAAGTACAGGAATGATCCTCGCCATCTTCGAGTTTCAAGAAATGACTTTCACACAAACCGAACGAGCTGAAGTTTGGCATGAAGCTGGACCGAATATTCCCCAAGACGTTCTGTTGTCCAGCAGATGAGGCAAGGCAAATGAACGAGTCCCAAATATCTCAGATCTCAGAGCAGAAGCATGTCATCTGACTGACTTACAGGAATCCGGGCCGAGAGTTCAGTTTAGTACAAGCAATATCAGAGTAACACAACACAAAGAAAGCATCAGATGAAATCCATTGACACATTCGGTATTTTCCCTCATCATCGCAGCGGTTTGGAGGAGCGTTTTATGGAAGTGTATTCGGGGAGCGCCTCTGGCCCTCACCGGGAAATTGGCTTCGTCCGAACCAACTTTTCTGGCATTGTTTCTGTACAGAGACTGTATATCACTGGCGCCAGGAGAGAGCGAGAGCGAGAGATTTGGGGTTTAAGCCGTAGCGCAGGAAACCTACAAAGTGTTAACTTTTGGAAAAGGGCCCAGAGAGAGAGGGACCCGGGGTGGAGGAATAGAAAAACATGAGAGATTGAGTGCAGCGCGAGAGAGAGATGCCAGAAAGCGTAACCTCAAAGTCCCGCCCGCTTGAAGACGTCACGCTTTGAGACCGAACCACGAACACGAGAGATCGCTGACAAAACTCAGAGCACATGATGACAGAATGTAAAAATGAGCCGTGATCTTCACCTCGTCTCCATGCATCATTAGACAAACAACCCATCTCTCATATGCATTCAATTCAGTTTACATTACACTGCAAAAAATGCTTTTCTTACTTAGATTTTTTTTACTTAGAGTCTCGTTTCCATCAAAAATATCTGAAAATCTTAAATCAAGAAGGATTTTCTAGATAAAGAAAAATTATCTTGTTTTCAGACAAAACAAGTCAAAATGAAGTGAGTTTTTGCTTGAAAACAAGCAAAATAATCTGCCAATGGGGTAAGCAAAATAATCTTATTTCAAGCAGAAAACTAGATTGTTTTGCTTACCCCATTGGCAGATTATTTTGCTTGTTTTCAAGCAAAAACTCACTTCATTTTAACATCTTTTTTCTGAAAACAAGACAATAATTTGTACTCGTCCAGAAAACCTTTCTTGATTTAAGAGTTTTTAGATAATTTGGCTGGAAACGAGAAAAAATCTAGTTAAGAAAAGCATTTTTTGCAGTGCGGAGACAAAAACAGCTTCTTTAACACCTGATTTAACCTTGTGCTGCTCAAAACTTTCAGTTTTTGTAGCACAGGTATATTTGTAGCAATAGGAAAAATACACTGCATGATCACCTTAACCAGTTTGTTATCAGTGTTGGGGGCAACGCATTACAAGAAATGCGAGTTACATAATAAGATTACTTTTTCCAAGTAACTAGTAAAGTACCGTGTTACTTTTTTATTTACAAGAAAGTATCTTAGTTACTTTATTAAAAAAGTAACGCCAGTTACTTTTTGTTTCCTTTATGTATTTAAAAATACATTGTATGATCAACATTATCTTTTGTTCTTTTATGCCAAAAATCATAAGGATATTAAGTAAAGATCATGTTCCACAAACATATTTTGTAAATTTCCTACCATACATATATCAAAACTTAATTTTTGATTAGTCATATGCATTGCTAAGAACTTCATTTGCACACATTTAAAGGTGATTTTCTCAATATTTTGAGTTTTTTGCATTTTTGTGTAGAAACGACCCTACGCCAAATTTTCTGTCGTACGTTGATTTCGTAAATGAGGCCTATTGTACTTATTTTTAATGTAAGTACATAGTAATTAAGGCCACCTTAACCAGTTTGTTATCAGTATTGGGGGCAACGCATTACAAGAAACGCAAGTTACATAATAATATTACTTTTTTCAAGTAACTAGTAAAGTAACGTGTTACTTTTTTATTTGCAAGAAAATATCTGAGTTACTTTTTGTTTCCTTTATGTATTTAAATTTTATGTATTTATGTAATGTATTTATTGTTCTTTTATGACAAAAATCATTAGGATATTAAGTAAAGATCATGTTCCACAAACATATTTTGTAAATTTCCTACCATACATATATCAAAACTTAATTTTTGATTAGTAATATGCATTGCTAAAAGCTTCATTTGGACACATTTAAAGGCGATTTTCTCAATATTTTGTGTTTTTTGCACCCTCAGATTTCAGATTTTCAAATAGTTGCATCTCGGGCCAAATATTGTCCTATCCTAACAAACCATATCAATGGAAAATGTATTTATTCAGCTTTCAGATTATGTGTAAACCTCAGTTTCAAAAGTTCAGGGTCACATATTTCACCTGTGCCAGTCAGTTTTGCTTTCTCTGGCAATGCAATGTCAGAAATCGGCTTAAGTGGAACATCAGAAGATGACATGAAGATATCAGACACGAGATTGACTCAATTCAATTCAGTTTACATTAGGGACAAAAACAGCTTCTTTAACACCAGCTTTAACCTTGTGCTGTTCAAAGCTGGATTCAGGTTTTTGTTTTCTTAGTTAGCACAGGTTTTGTATTTCTTTTTGGAAATGGGAGATTGTAGGCATCACTGATCAGAGCTTATGCAAATCAGTTTTTGAGCAGGAAAACATTCTTTGTGGATCATTTTGGCAGTGTTCACTCAAAAACATTGCAATGCCTTTCTTACTTGGATTTTTTTGCCTTGTTTCCAGTCAAAATATCTAAAAATCCTTAGATCAAGAAGGATTTTCTGGACAAGTAAAAATTATTGTCTTGTTCTCAGAAAAAAGAAGTCAGAATTAAGTTCAAGCTAAATAATCTGCCAATGGGGTGAGCAAAATATCTAGTTTTCAACTTGAAATAAGATAATTTCTTTAACCCCACTGGCAGATTATTTTGCTTGTTTTAAGCAAAAACTTAATTCTGACTTATTTTTTCTGAAAACAAGACAATCATTTTTGCTTGTCCAGAAAATCCTTATTGATTTAAGAATTTTTAGATATTTTTTCTGAAAACAAGACAAAAAATCTAAGTGAGAAAGGTATTTTTTGCAGTGTACTAATAAACAAAACTTACTTTATGTTAACTAACATTTGTGCTTTTTTCTTTTCCTACAGTTCTACTGTACAGACGTCAATTTAATTTTCCTTTAGCCTTAGGCTTATTCACTTCATTTTATTTTAGTGTGAAAGGGCTTTTGCATTTGCTAAGAATCAAACTTTTTTATATTAAAAACAAACAAGCAAGCCCTGCCCAGATTTGAAAAGTAACGCAAAAGTAACGCAACGCATTACTTTCCATAAAAAGTAACTAAGTAACGTAATTAGTGACTTTTTTAGGGAGTAACGCAATATTGTAAAGCATTACTTTCCATAAAAAGTAACTAAATAACGTAATTAGTGACTTTTTTAGGGAGTAACGCAAAATTGTAACGCATTACTTTCCATAAAAAGTAACTAAGTAACGTAATTAGTGACTTTTTTAGGGAGTAACGCAACATTGTAACGCATTACTTTCCATAAAAAGTAACTAAGTAACGTATTTAGTGACTTTTTTAGGGAGTAACGCAAAATTGTAACGCATTATTTTCAATAAAAAGTAACTAAGTAACGTAATTAGTGACTTTTTTAGGGAGTAACGCAATATTGTAACGCATTACTTTCCATAAAAAGTAACTAAGTAACGTAATTAGTGACTTTTTTAGGGAGTAACGCAACATTGTAACGCATTACTTTCCATAAAAAGTAACTAAGTAACGTAATTAGTCACTTTTTTAGGGAGTAACGCAACATTGTAACGCATTACTTTTCAATAAAAAGTAACTAAGTAACGTAATTAGTCACTTTTTTAGAGAGTAACGCAATATTGTAACGCATTACTTTTCAATAAAAAGTAACTAAGTAACGTAATTAGTCACTTTTTTAGGGAGTAACGCAATATTGTAACGCATTACTTTTCAATAAAAAGTAACTAAGTAACGTAATTAGTCACTTTTTTAGAGAGTAACGCAATATTGTAACGCATTACTTTTCAATAAAAAGTAACTAAGTAACGTAATTAGTCACTTTTTTAGGGAGTAACGCAACATTGTAACGCATTACTTTCCATAAAAAGTAACTAAGTAACGTAATTAGTGACTTTTTTAGGGAGTAACGCAACATTGTAACGCATTACTTTTCATAAAAAGTAACTAAGTAACGTAATTAGTCACTTTTTTAGGGAGTAACGCAATATTGTAATGCATTGCTTTTTAAAAGCAACTTTCCCCAGCACTAACTATCATCTACAGTAAGCGTGATGCAGTCAAACTCCGCTAATGAGTGTGATTTGAAGGATTTGTGTTTGTGCTTGGACAGATAATTCCCTCCCCGTGTGTTGTGAATAATCCTGTTTTTGTGTGTTTAGGGACTCAAATCTCTTTCTTCACTCTGTCAGGCGAAGTTATAACATAATGTAAGTGCTCCCAGCAGATCAGCTCCAGATGTTCGAGGTGGGGCCGCGTGACGATGATGAACTCTCGCTCTAGACGTCACTTTTCCTTCCTAAAAGCAGATACTAGAGAAGGTTTGAGTCAGTTCAGCCTGCTTTGTGATGCACGCTGAACAAAAAGATGACGTGTGAAGATGGGAGAGCCGATGGGTTCGCGTAAGACTGAGTGATTTCAGATCTCTGCGAGCGCTCCGTCCGCAGGAATGGTTTGCATTAAATGTTAAAGCACACCAGAGAACTCTACTTTCGATCAATCGCTCGCAGGCCGCTGCCAAACCGAGTCATTAACCTTGTATTAATTTTGGCAGTTTCTGTGGCCACATTCTGATCGCTGTGGTTTCTAAAGAAATGTTTACCAAACAGAGCACAGAGCTCCAGGCCTCAACGCTGACGTCAGGATGGAATCGCTCTTCGCAGGGAATGACTTTCATTCTTCTGCGTTCACATTTATGCTTTTGACAGGCGCTTTTGTCCATTGCATTCAAGGTACACATTTAAAAAAATATATCCGTTCATGCATTCCTTTGGGAATCAAACCCATACTGTTTGAGCAACTGGAAAGATCTATGGAAGTGTTGTTTTTCTGTACAATGAAATGGTCTGCATCTTTTACATCAAACTTGATATGTGTCAAGTTCGATTCTGGGTGAATGAGATTTGAAAGCAGTCGATTTTTGACTTCAGAAGACTTAAGACTTAAGATATAAATACAAAACCAGACGTAAGGGTCAGTTTTTTTAAATTTAGATTTTTGTTAGGACAGGACAATATTTGGCTGAGATGCAACTATTTGAAAATCTGCAATCTGATGTTACAAAAAATCTAAATATTGAGAAAATTGCCTTTAAAGTTGTCCAAATGTAGTTCTTAGCAATGCATATTATTAATCAAAAATTAAGTTTTGATATATTTACAGTAGGAAATTTATAAAATATCATCATGGAACATGATCTTTACTTAATATCCTAATGATTTTTGGCATAAAAGTAAAATTGATCATTTTGACTCATACAATGTATTTTTGGCTATTGCTACAAATATACCCCAGCGACTTAAGACTGGTTTTGTCGTCCAGGGTCACATTTCTGCTTTTGACAGGCGCTTTTGTCCATTGCATTCAAGGTACACATTTAAAAAAATATATCCATTCATGCATTCCTTGGGAATCGAACCCATACTGTTTGAGCTATGAAAGAGCTATGGAAGTGTTGTTTTTCTCTATAATAAAATGGTCTACATCTTTGACATCAAACTTGGAGTGATGAGTCTTGATGTGTCAAGTTCGATTCTGGGTGAATGAGATTTGAAAGCAGTCGATTTTTGACTTCAGAAGACTTAAGACTTAAGATATAAATACAAAACCAGACATAAGGGTCAGTTTTTTTTAAATTTTGATTTTTGTTAGGATAGGACAATATTTGGCTGAGATGCAACTATTTGAAAATCTGCAATCTGAGGGTGCAAAAAAATCTAAATATTGAGAAAATTGCCTTTAAAGTTGTCCAAATGAAGTTCTTAGCAATGCATATTACTAATCAAAAATTAAGTTTTGATATATTTACAGTAGGAAATTTATAAAATATCATCATGGAACATGATTTTTTTTGGCATAAAAGTAAAATTGATCATTTTGACTCATACAATGTATTTTTGTCTATTGCTACAAATATAACCATGCAACTTAAGACTGGTTTTGTCGTCCAGGGTCACATTTATGCTTTTGACAGGCGCTTTTGTCCATTGCATTCAAGGTACACATTTAAAAAAAATATATCCGTTCATGCATTCCTTGGGAATCGAACCCATACTGTTTGAGCAACTGGAAAGATCTATGGAAGTGTTGTTTTTCTCTATAATAAAATGGTCTGCATCTTTTACATCAAACTTGATATGTGTCAAGTTCGATTCTGGGTGAATGAGATTTGAAAGCAGTCGATTTTTGACTTCAGAAGACTTAAGACTTAAGATATAAATACAAAACCAGACATAAGGGTCAGTTTTTTAGAAATTTTTTAGATTTTTGTTAGGATAGGACAATATTTGGCTGAGATGCAACTATTTGAAAATCTGGAATCTGATGTTGCAAAAAATCTAAATATTGAGAAAATCACCTTTAAAAGTTTGAATCAGAATCAGAAAGAGCTTTATTGCCAAATATGCTTGCACATACAAGTTTTTTGTGACATTAGCTTCCAAGATACACAACTATTTGAAAATCTGGAATCTGAGGGTGCAAAAAAATCAAAATATTGAGAAAATCGAATTTAGAGTTGTCCAAATGAAGTTCTTAGCAATGCATATTACTTTTCAAAAATTAAGTTTTGATATATTTACAGTAGGAAATTTATAAAATAAATTAATATCCTAATGATTTTTGGCATAAAAGTAAAATTGATCATTTTGACCCTTACAATGTATTTTTGGCTATTGCTACAAATATACCCCAACGACTTAAGACTGGTTTTGTCGTCCAGGGTTACATTTATGCTTTTGACAGGCGCTTTTGTCCATTGCATTCAAGGTACACATTTAAAAAAATATATCCGTTCATGCATTTCTTTGGGAATCGAACCCATACTGTTTGAGCAACTGGAAAGATCTATGGAAGTGTTGTTTTTCTGTACAATAAAATGGTCTGCATCTTTTACATCAAACTTGATATGTGTCAAGTTCAATTCTGGGTGAATGAGATTTGAAAGCAGTCGATTTTTGACTTCAGAAGACTTAAGACTTAAGATATAAATACAAAACCAGACATAAGGGTCAGTTTTTTTTTACATTTTGATTTTTGTTAGGATATATTTTGTTAGACAATATTTGGCTGAGATACAACTATTTGAAAATCTGGAATCTGAGGGTGCAAAAAAATCAAAATATTGAGAAAATCGAATTTAGAGTTGTCCAAATGAAGTTCTTAGCAATGCATATTAATAATCAAACATTAAGTTTAGATATATTTACGATAGGAAATTTACAAAATATCTTCATGGAACATGATCTTTACTTAAAAACAATAATTTTGACCCATGCAATGTATTTTTGGCTATTGCTACAAATATACCCCAGCGACTTAAGACTGGTTTTGTGCTTCAGGGTCTCATTTACTTAAGGGTGGTCAGTGCCAAGGATAATAACTAACAACCACTTTAACTATAAAGTAGTAATAACCATTCTGAAAATAGTTTTCAAACTTGGTGTTTAATTTGCAACAGTAAAGGCCATTGCACACTGAGTCGTTGGAAAATAAATCTGACCTCACGTTGTGTCAATCACATTTGCACATGGTTTCAGAAACTTTTTTTTTCCGTCATAAAAAAGTTTGGACTGACCTTAACCTTTGCGTTCGTACCAATTACAATAGCAAAGTCCACAACTGCAACAATAATAACATGCAGAAACAATGTCATTAAGTCACTTTCAGAGCATTTGTTTCCCCCAAGCTGATATCCACTGACTTTACTGAGATTTAGCATTTAAAGCGATGGAGACCAAAACTGCAGCCATGATTATAAGCGTATAGTTATCATTTTAGTTATTGTTCTTTGTGTGAACTAGCTTTTATGGCATTTTATGGTTTTATTTCTGCGTATATGTGACCCTGGACCACAAAACCAGTCATAAGGGTCAATTTGTCGAAGTTGAGATTTATACATCAACTAAAAGCTGAATAAATAAGCTTTCCATTGATGCATAGTTTGTTAAGATAGGACAATATACAGCAGAGATATTTGAAAATCTAGAATAAGGGCGCAGAAAATAAAAATATTGAGAACATCGCCTTTAAAGTTGTTAGCAATGCATATTACTAATCAAAAATTATGTTTTATTATATTAACAGTAGGACATTTTCTAAATATCTTCACAGAACATGATCTTTACTTAAAATTGATAATTTTGACCCATGCAATGTATTTTTGGCTATTGCTACAAATCTACCCCAGCAGCTTAAGACTGGTTTTGTTTTCCAAAGTCACATATTCAGCTAAAGTCATACAGTTTGTAAAAACATGAGGGCGAGTGAATGATCATAGGATGAATTACGCCATTAAATGTGCCATTAGTTCTAATATCCTTAGACCCTGAGACGTTTGAATGTGGAAAACATATTTTGCCGTGAGGTTTAAGCTTTCGGTCTGACCTTTAGTTATTGTTTTAACATGAAGGTGAAATCTGGATTTATTGGAAGGCTGTCGGTCGTCGGGGTTATTAATCATAACTAAGACAAACCAGGGCTCACTGTCATTATAGTTACTCGAGCTGGAGCACTTTAAATACCAGCGCTTCCCTCTTGGGGGAATCCTGAGAAATATCATCAGCTAAAATATAAGACATGTGTCCAAACAACGAGCGCAAATCACATTTGCTGAACGCACACGCCACCTGGGCTTTAGCACCTGAAGGTGCGATGTTTGTGTGCTCGTCTAATTGGAGCTGATAGCAGAACAGCCGTGAATCACTTTGTTTATTCTTTTTCTGACAGAGTCGTGACCCTGCGGTTCGCCTCCATTCAAACCAGCTGTGAGTCGAGAGGAAAATACAGAGAGTGGCGTTTTTGGGACTCTGTGAGCAGTGTAACGCAAGTTACGTGATAATATTACTTTTTTCAAGTAACTAGTAAAGTAACGCATTACTTTTTCATTTTTAAGAAAATATCTGAGTTACTTTTTGTTTCCTTTATGTATTTAATCCCATTTTATTAACCAATGACTTTTTGCTGCTGACCTTTGATCCAATTCAACCGTACACTGCACAAATACTGTTCTTACTTGCATTTTTTGTTGTTTCCAGACAAAATATTAAAAAATTCTTACATTAAGAAGGATTTTCTAGACATGTAAAAAAAATATATATTTTTGTTTTCAGAAAAAAATGGTCAAAATTAAGTGAGTTTTTGCTTAGAACAAACAAAAAAATCTGCCAATGAGGTAAGCAAAAAAAAATATTTCAAACAGAAAACAAGATTATTTTGCTTACCCCATTTGGGAGATTATTTTGCTTGTTACAAGCAAAAACACTTAATTTTGACTTGTTTTCAGAAAACAGACGTCAATTTAATTTTCCTTTAGCCTTATTCACTTCATTTCATTTTGGTGTGAAAGGGCTTTTACATTTGCTAACAATCCATTTTTATATTAAAATCAAACAAGCAAGCCCTGCCCAGATTTAAAAAGTAACACAAAAGTAACTCAAAAGTAACGTAATGCATTACTTTCCATAAAAGTAACTAAGTAACGTAATTAGTTACTTTTTTAGAGAGTAACGCAATATTGTAACGCATTACTTTCCATAAAAAGTAACTAAGTAACGTAATTAGTTACTTTTTTAGGGAGTAACGCAATATTGTAACGCATTACTTTCCATAAAAAGTAACTAAGTAACGTGATTAGTCACTTTTTTAGGGAGTAACGCAATATTGTAACGCATTACTTTCCATAAAAAGTAACTAAGTAACGTAATTAGTCACTTTTTTAGGGAGTAACGCAATATTGTAACGCATTACTTTCCATAAAAAGTAACTAAGTAACGTAATTAGTGACTTTTTTAGGGAGTAACGCAATATTGTAGCGCATTACTTTCCATAAAAAGTAACTAAGTAACGTAATTAGTGACTTTTTTAGGGAGTAACGCAATATTGTAGCGCATTACTTTCCATAAAAAGTAACTAAGTAACGTAATTAGTGACTTTTTTAGGGAGTAACGCAATATTGTAACGCATTACTTTCCATAAAAAGTAACTAAGTAACGTAATTAGTGACTTTTTTAGGGAGTAACGCAATATTGTAACGCATTACTTTCCATAAAAAGTAACTAAGTAACGTAATTAGTGACTTTTTTAGGGAGTAACGCAATATTGTAACGTAACGCTGTATAGTATTATCACAGCAACAAACAACTGTCGTTGGGGATTTATTTATTTATTTTTTTTATTTTTTTGTATCAATAATTAACTGTTTTTTTATGTGTCATTTTTTTTTGTTTATTTACAAATGGCAAACAGTGAATTGTTAGAATCCTTCTGGATAACTAAGTCTAATATGTAGACAACTCTTCCTTTGTAAAACATCTTACAAGACTAAGATATCCAGCAAACAGATATAAATACTTTAGACACACAAACCTCAAGAACGGTTGCAATCAATAAATGTTAAAAATGTGAGCTCTTTACATCACAGTACAACAAATAACTAACAATAATGACAAAACAACAACAGAAAGTTTAAATTAAATCAGCAAACAGCAAAATAATTATCCTATAACAGTAACTGCATAATTTATTCATGCTGGGAAATATTTCAACAATATGAAATTATTTGTTCAGACAACATTTGGGGCAATTTTGTTGGTCTGAAAGGGGTTTTTATGTTGTTTCAAGAAAATAGCATTTTTTTTGTATTTTAAACAAAATTTTTGTAAAATATGCGTAAGCTTTGCAAGTTCAAACTCGTGGCCACCATTGAAGTCCACTATATGGAGATAATTCCTGAAATGTTTTCCTCAAGAAAACATAACATTTCTTTACGACAAATAACTAACAATAATGACAAAACAACAGCAAGAAGTTTAAATTAAATCAGCAAACAGCAAAACAATAATACTTTAATAGTAACTGCATAATTTAATCATGCTGGGATCCCACAAAGCCTTAACATTTCAACAATATGAAATTCTTTGTTCAGACAACATTTGGGGCAATTTTGTTGGTCTGAAAAGGGTTTTTATGTTGTTTCAAGAAAAGATAATTTTTTTTAGTATTTTAAACAAAATTTTTGTAAAATATGCATATGCATTTTTTACAGTGTGGGAGTTTTTCGACAAACCCTAACTGTCTTGAACCGGAGCACGCATTTGCATCACAGAGCTACACAAGAGCATTTGAGGTTAAAAGGTGTATAAATTGTCATTTTTTTTAGAAAATAACCAATTGTTTTGCTAAATAGGACTCTTATTCTTGGCTGGGATTGTTTAGAGCCCTTTGAAGCTTTGCGTTTTGGAAGCTCAAACTCGTGGCCACCATTGAAGTCCACTATATGGAGATAATTCCTGAAATGTTTTCATCAAAACGCATAATTTTTTCACAACTGAAGAGAAGAAAGAAAGACACTAACATCTTGGATGACAATGGGGTGAGTACATACTTCTCCTTTAAATTCTATAATATTTATGAACATTAATTGTCTCTTTACATCACAGTACAACAAATAACTAACAATAATGACAAAACAACAGCAAGAAGTTTAAATTAAATCAGCAAACAGCAAAACAATAATACTTTAATAGTAACTGCATAATTTATTCATGCTGGGATCCCACAAAGCCTTAACATTTCAACAATATGAAATTCTTTGTTCAGACAACATTTGGGGCAATTTTGTTGGTCTGAAAAGGGTTTTTATGTTGTTTCAAGAAAAGATCATTTTTTTTAGTATTTTAAACAAAATGTTTCTAAAATATGCATGTGCATTTTTTACAGTGTGTGAGTTTTTTAACAAACCCTAACTGTCTTGAACCGGAGCACGCATTTGCATCACAGAGCTAGACAAGAGCATTTGAGGTTAAAAGGTGTATAAATTGTCATTTTTTTTAGAAAATAACCAATTGTTTTGCTAAATAAGACTCTTATTCTTGGCTGGGATTGTTTAGAGCCCTTTGAAGCTTTGCGTTTTGGAAGTTTAAACTCGTGGCCACCATTGAAGTCCACTATATGGAGATAATTCCTGAAATGTTTTCCACGCATAATTTCTTTACAACTGAAGAGAAGAAAGAAAGACACTAACATCTTGGATGACAACAGGGTGAGTACATACTACTTTAAATTCTATAATATTTATGAACATTAATTGTCTTTAAAACCCCAACTGATCAAACCAAATTTGACTGTAAGTTTCTGGCCTTTGTGAAAATGCAGCATTAGCGCACAGTCGTGTTGTTTAACAGTGTTCTTCATTACTGCGGTGTCATGTGTCTCTGTGATGTCACTCAAACCAGATTTAAACGACCAAGAATTACTGGCATTTAAATTAATGAGCTTTTCAACAACCGAGATGAACTCGGTCACATCTAATGGCGTCCCTGAATCAATCTGACGTCAAAGCAAACCAGAGCGAGGAATGCTGGCGGCGCTCGCGTCTGTCACTCTCTTTTCCTCGCTTTATTTCCTTCGCTCGTTTCTCTCCGCCGTTTCCTGGACTCGGGAATGTAAATACGACTCGCGTCTCCAGGCAGCCGGCGCGTTTGACGCCGGGTGATGGATTTTTAAGAACATGCTGAGAGAGGCGTTTGCTGTGATTACCGCTGCATACATGGATCATAAAACACCAGCGCATGGAATATTTGAGTGGTGCGTTTCACTTTTGTCCTCCCACGTCCCCTCAGGAAATCAGCACATGCTGAACATACTAAGCAGGGCTCAGATTGTGAGGAGGATGATGAAGATGATGTTGTCAGTGGGGTGGGATTGTGTCGTCAGGAAAGATCTTGTAGATTTGTATCATTTGTCTATGAGTTGTTTTGGTACGTCTGAATGATTCTACAATCAGTGTTGGGGGTAATGCATTACAAGTAACGCAAGTTACGTGATAATATTACTTTTTTCAAGTAACTAGTAAAGTAATGCATTACTTTTTCATTTACAAGAAAATATCTGAGTTACTTTTTCAAAAAACTAACGCCAGTTACTTTTTGTTTAATTTATGT
Organism: Cirrhinus molitorella; assembly: GCA_033026305.1. Lineage (NCBI taxonomy): Eukaryota > Metazoa > Chordata > Actinopteri > Cypriniformes > Cyprinidae > Cirrhinus > Cirrhinus molitorella. Next base: position 817,490 of record CM065138.1, on the reverse strand, counting down.
ATTTAATCCCATTTTATTAACCAATGACTGCTGACCTTTGATCCAATTCAACCGTACACTGCAAAAATACTTTTCTTACTATTTTTTTGCCTTGTTTCCAGACAAAATATCAAAAAAAATGGTAACGCTTTAAATTACAGCCCGCAAAGAACTATGTAAGTATGCTGAACTTACAGCGTACTTATAAAGAACGTACGTGTAGGTATAAGGGAACAATATGTTACGTTCGAGTAATAAGGGGGTAATAAAACTGACAATTAACCCGCAAAGACCTATGTAAGTAAACTGAAGTTACACCGTAACTTTGTTGTAATTACAGTATACCTATTTAATACATCCATGTAGGTATAAGGGAATAGCATGCGATATTTGGGAAATAACGGGGGTAATAACCTGTGAATTTTTTTTTTTATTATACTGTAGCCTATCATTTATAACTAGGCTATTTAAAACTAAGGGCTACTATAATTAGGCTACATCGTATGGTACAGTGTACTGTATATGGCCTAAACAACAGTCTTATGTTGTGAATATGATTTAAAAAGACCATGTACTTTTCATAATTTTATATTAATGTTTTTTACAGGCCTAGATAGACTATTTCTTATAGCGTAGCTACATATTTAATATTAAAGGATACATGATGGAGATTTCACAACAAAACTAGACATCCAGTGAAATGAGTTGAGTTTATAATTTATCATTCACATGTCTCCTTACCTTATGAAAGCTTATTGATTACCCTCTTGTATCCTTTAATATTAAATATGTAGCTACGCTATAAGAAATAGTCTATCTAGGCCTGTAAAAAACATTAATATAAAATTATGAAAAGTACATCGTCTTTTTAAATCATATTCACAACATAAGACTGTTGTTTAGGCCATATACAGTACACTGTACCATACGATGTAGCCTAATTACAGTAGCCCTTAGTTTTAAATAGCCTAGTTATAAATGATAGGCTACAGTATAAAAAAAAAAATTCACAGGTTATTACCCCCGTTATTTCCCAAATATCGCATGCTATTCCCTTATACCTACATGGATGTATTAAATAGGTATACTGTAATTACAACAAAGTTACGGTGTAACTTCAGTTTACTTACATAGGTCTTTGCGGGTTAATTGTCAGTTTTATTACCCCCTTATTACTCGAACGTAACATATTGTTCCCTTATACCTACACGTACGTTCTTTATAATTACACAGTAAGTACACCGTAAATTCTTTATACTTACATAGTTCTTTGCAGGTTAATTATCAGTCTTATTACCCCCTTATTACCCGAACTTAACATATTGTTCCCTTATACCTACACGTACGTTCTTTATAAGTACGCTGTAAGTTCAGCATACTTACATAGTTCTTTGCGGGCTGTAATTTAAAGCGTTACCAAAAAAATTCTTAAATCAAGAAGGATTTTCTAGACAAGTAAATAATTATTTTCTTGTTTCCAGAAAAACAAGTAAAAATTAAGTGAGTTCTTGCTTAAAACAAGCAAAATAATCTGCTAAAAAACTTATTTCAAACAGAAAACAAGATTATTTTACTTGTTTCAAGCAAAAACAGACTTAATTTTGACTTGTTTTCAGAAAAAAAGGACAATAATTTTTACTTGTCTAGAAAATATTTATTAAGAATTTTTTGATATTTTGGCTGGAAACAAGTCAAAAAAGTAAGAAAAGCATTTTTTGCAGTGTACTAATAAGCAAAAGTTACTTTAGATTAACTAACATTTGTGCTTTTTTCTCATTGCTGAAGAGTGTTGAACTTTCTTTTCCTACAGTTCTACTGTACAGACGACAATTTAATTTTCCTTTAGCCTTAGGCTTATTCACTTCTTTTCATTTTGGTGTGAAAGGGCTTTTACATTTGCTAAGAATTGAAAATTTTTATATTAAAAACAAACAAGCAAGCCCTGCCCAGATTTAAAAAGTAACTCAAAAGTAACATAATGCATTACTTTCCATAAAAAGTAACTAAGTAACATAATTAGGTACTTTTTTAGGGAGTAACGCAATATTGTAACACATTACTTTCCATAAAAAGTAACTAAGTAACATAATTAGTTACTTTTTTGGGGAGTAACGCAATATTGTAACACATTACTTTTAAAAGTAACTTTCCCCAACACTGTGTACAACACAACCTCAAGTGCTGTAGTACTTCTTGTGTCCAGGTCATTTTTTTTCCTGACATTGCTAGTTAATGTTATCGCATTGGACTAAAACCTATTGGCTTTGCTCATGGGGTATAACAACTTACCAAGTTGGACCAAAGTGGATCATTGTTGTACTTTTTTGGGAATTTCCCCACACTTGTGCCATTCCTGAGCAAAAAATGACCGTCCAACAAAACTTTTCTAGTAAATCTCTCATTATGCTGTATTATCTCCAAATCTTGGATTTAGTTTTTTTGCCAACTTGTATTATTCCAATTAGAACAGGTTTTATGTTCCTTTTTTGGCTCATTGACTGATTGTAGCCCTGATCTAAGCTTATGCATCTCTCCGATTTTGAGTAAACAATGCCAGAATTATCCACAAATAATGCTTTTTCACTCAAAAGCTGGTGCATGAGCTCACATCAATGAGTGTTGGGGACACTACTTTAAAAAAAAATGTAATTAGTAATAGTTATTAGTTACTTCTCATAAATAGTAGCTGAGTTGGTAACTGAGTTACATCCAAGTTTTGAAACTGCAAAGGGTCTACTTTTATTTATGTATAGTGATAATAACAAGAAAACAATGTGCTTTTGTAAAATAAAGAAAGCAACCTGAATCTCCGCGAATACTTGCCTCACAGACATGAGAAATATGAGAAAAGCTTGGAATGTTTACTTTTAAATGAAGTTATGTCGAAAACAAATATTCTCTAATAAAGTAATCTGTATTATACTAGTTCGAGCTTCAGTTTTTCTTGTCTAAACTCATCTCTAATGTAATCACGGCCACAAACAGCGCCTCCAATGTTCACATTTTAAACATCCAACTGAGATGCGCAGACATGTTGGTAAACGCCCACATTGCCTCTGTAAACAAACGTGAACATTCCTCAAGTTCATCTCAGCTACTTTTTGTTTCTTGAGGAAGACTCACTGAGAGGAATAAGCCAGAATTTACCTCAGAAGAAGAATGCAATGCAAAAATTATAGTAACAGTAACGGCTTTGTAACAAAGGAAACAATAATTAGTTTGATTCCTTGTTACTGAAAAAGTAATGCCGTTAACAGTGTTGGGGAAAGTTACTTTTAAAAGTAATGCGTTACAATGTTGCGTTACTCCCTAAAAAAGTCACTAATTACGTTACTTGGTTGCTTTTTATGGAAAGTAATGCGTTGCAATATTGTGTTACTCCCTAAAAAAGTCACTAATTACGTTACTTAGTTACTTTTTATGGAAAGTAATGTGTTGCATTACTTTTGCGTTACTTTTTAAATCTGGTCAGGGCTTGCAAGTTTGTTTTTAAAAGCAAAACGTTTGATTCTTAGCAAATGTAAAAGCCCTTTCACACCAAAATGAAGTGAATAAGCCTAAGGTTAAAGGAAAATTAAATTCACACCTGTACAGTAGAACTGTAGGAAAAGGAAGTTCAACACTCTTCAGCAATGAGAGAAAAATGAAGCACAAATGTTAATCTAAAGTAAGTTTTGCTTAATAGTAAACTGCAAAAAATGCTTTTCTTACTTAGATTTTTTGACTTGTCTTCAGCCAAAATATCTAAAAATTCTTAAATCAAGAAGGATTTTCTAGGCAAGCAAATATTATTGTCGTCTTTTTCTGAAAACAAGTCATCAAGTAGTTTTCATCAGTCATCGAGTTTTTTGATATTTTGGCTGGAAACAAGACAAAAAATGTAAGTAATAAAAGTATTTTTGCAGTGTACGGTTGAATATTATTGAATATTGAATATTATTAGGTAACTTGTGTTATTTGTAATGCGTTACCCCCAACACTGGTGGTTAATAACGCAATTGTTCCCATCACTGCCTACAATCAATCAGCTCCAAACAGAAACACAAAACCTGTGCTAAATGTCAGAACTTTTGACTGGGAACACCATATTTAGGCAAATGACGTCCGCGAGCCATATCCGCCCTCTATTCCTCAAAAAAAAAGTGCAATTCCAATCATTCAGTGTTTGTTCATAAGCTGGCTTTGTGATCCGTTCAAGGATGAAACTTCAGAGACAGAGGTGTTTTAGAGTTTTTATAATTCTGAAAGAACCCAATGATGCAAAAGTGGTTTGTTTCCAGCAGTGGAATGAAAAACACTTTGTCCGCCTGTGATTATCCTCCGAAGACCCCGTGAAAAAAAGTGCACGTCAAATGTTATTGCCATGACTCCAGCATTGACATGCACATTATTTCAGTGCTTTCCTCCAGTGTTTTTTGTCTGTTGCCAGGGCATATGCAAACAGACTATACAATTACAGTTCTTCAGACCTGCCATCAGCTCTAAACACCGAACACAGACGATTAACCGCAGAACACGAGCCGCAGCGCCCCCTGAGTTTCTCATCCAAGAGATAAACCTGTGTGTGTGTGTGTGTGTGCAAAACCAACTTTGCAGCTCATGTGCAGCGTTTGCATTCATTCTGCCTGAGAGAGATTGATTTTTACACACAGTAGGTAAGCAGAAAATGAACGATGACGCAAACCGTCAGAGATCTGACTGCAGCAAACGTTTATAAACGAGCTGACGCATTCTCGTGGTACAAGATATGAATTTGTGACGCTCCGATTCAACTGAGACAAAGTTGAAGTTAATAAACACAAACCTGTTCCCGAACTGAGATTTTCCAGAGAACATCTGCTTGTTCAGGACATCAAATCAGGAAAGATAGAGTTTGTTTGACACAGTAAGCAGCGAGTAAACAAGATTTCCACAAGCAAAGCTGTATATTTAACTTCATTTTCTGAGTTATGTCTGTGAATTAGTTCATTTTGGGTGGATGGAAATTCTGACCGCAAAGCCAACAATCGTTTGTCACTTGAGTCTTGGCTGTTGTCTGACTGAAGTGGTCACTAGATGGTCTTTTATGAGCATTATTTAAATAAACATTTTGTTGTGTCATAGATTTTTGTCCGTCCTCTGGTTAGAATGAGCTGGATTAGATTCACACTCGGTCTAAATGATGACTGTGACACTTGTACTGTAAATCCTGATAAGCGTGATTATCGGTCAAGACGAATTGTTCCCCATGCACTGTTTGACGGAAAACGGAGACGTCTGTTGGTAAACTGTTTGTCTGTTTTCATTTACCCGGGTCGAGACAGCATTTGTGGCTTTGTTTATAATAAAACTTTTATCATTTATAGAGGACGACGTAAAGCTAAACACAAATTTTACGAGTGTCGTTTCGGTGCATATGGATGCTGTCACCGCTCGCTTTTGATCGCACACATCGCCGGTTTGTGTTTGTTTTGATGGCATAGCTACATGACTCAATACGAGGATGAAAACACAAAAAATATGAAGAGTACTTGGGCCCGAAACAAACAGCTCGCTGCTTCTATAAACACAGAATCTGAGCGCCTATGACGAGCGGATGGTGAGAAAAGGCCGTTAAACTGAAATAAGAGACTGAGAGAAAGAAGGCATGACACCAATGTGATAAATGAGAATCCCACGGCTGACAAGTTCATTTTCCATTAGAGGAGGCCATCTGTAATTCATCATGTTAAAGTGAGCGAATTCAAAGAGAGGTATTTGTTGACAAAACGATGACCGCTGAGACTGATCGGAGCAAGAATGAGCAAAAATATGACGCGCTCATTTGTGTTCTATAAATCTACGTCAGCAGAGACTCCGCCCCTAATTACATATGCAGGTCCCCGCCCCCTGCGCTCATATGAGGCTCCGCCCCCTGAGCTCATCTGCATCACGCTGTAATCCTTATCCAAAATCTGGCCTTCCCTGATCGTGATTGCGTGCACATCTGAAAGTGCATGAGTTTTGTCATTTCATGAGAAGTGATCACAATGAGCCAAACTGGATTATTACACAACAAAACAAATACAGTTTTAGACAGCGTTGGGTACACTGTAAAACAAAAAACACTATTTGTTGAGTCAACTTAAAATCATTTGTTACCGTTTTGCCTTAAAATTTAAGTTCAGTCAACTCAAAGAAGTTTATTCAAGTTGAAATGTTAAGTTTTACTAAGTGACAACTTAGATATTTGAGTTGACTAAACTAAAAAAAAATGTTTGTTAACTTTGTTGAGTAACTTTACTCGGCTGCCTTAAGATTTTAAGTTGAATCAACTCAAATATCTAAGTTGTCACTTAGTAAAACGTAACATTTCAAGTTGACTAAACTTTTTTTCAAGTTGGCTGAACTTAAAATTTTAAGGCAGCCAGGTAACAAGTTATTTTAAGCTGACTCATCAAATTGTTTACAGTGTAAGTTACTCTAAAAAAGTAATTACTAGTTACTAATTTCGTCTTCAAAGGTGTAATTAGATTACTGTTAAATTACTCTCTCCAAAAAGTATTAAATTACTTCTTACTAATTACTTTCGAAATCCTCTATCAACCTGGACTAGTTAATGATGCAATACAAGGATAGACATGAACTATGACTATTAATACTATTAACTATTAACTTTTGCCTCAGTATACTCTTTATTACTGCTTATTAATTTTTAGTAGTTGTTAAGTTTAAGAATTGGGTAGAATTAAGAATTTAGAATAAGGTCTTGGAGAATAAGACATTAATATGTACTTTATTTAAGTGTAATTACAATGTAATTACTGTAATTTAATTACTTTTCACATGAAAAAGAAACGTTAATTACAGTTACTTCTTATGTAATTGAACTTAATACTGTGTATATAGTGCAGAACATTTATATACAATACAATAGTGGATTTAACATCAAAATGTAAAGTCTAACCTTAAAATGCATGCTTTTTATGTATCCTTCTCACTTTAAATACTTTGGTGAGTTAATAAGAATATCGGTAGAATAGTGTCTAATTCTCACTATTAACTAGTTGGTTATTATCATTAATATTACTGAAATATTGGCTGTTTTATCACTTAAAAAGCACATGAATGTCTAATTCTAAATCCTTAATCCTACCCAATTCTTACATTTAACAACTACTTTAAGTATTAATAAGCAGTTATTAGGAGTATATTGAGGCAAAATTCATAGTTAATAGTTAGTAAATAGTGAGAAATGGACCCTAATCTAAAGAGTGAGGAGAATAATTTATGTAGTTATCTATTATTTGGAAGATTATAACAATTAAAAGAACCGTTTCATGTCTATAATTGTATCATTAAATTGTCGAGGTTGATATAGGATTTCAAAAGTAATTAGTAATAAGTAATTAAATACGTTTTGGAGAGAGTAATTTTACAGTAATCTAATTACACTGTTGAAGATGAAATTAGTAACTAGTAATTCATTTTAAGAGTAACTTACCCAACGCTGCTTTTAATTAATAATAAACAGCCATATTTCAGTAACAATAATGCTAATAGCTAGTTAATAGCGAGAATTAGACACTAAAGTGTTACCAATATTCTTAGAAACTCAAAGTATTTAAAATAAAAAGGTGCATAAAAATATGCATTTTAAGGTTAGACTTTAAATTTTGATGTTAAATCCACTATTGTATGAAAGAAGTAATAGCAATTAAATTACAGAAAAAACTACTTACTATTATAATAACAAATAATTATGCTTAATTACATGCAAGTAACCCTAAGCCAAACTCTAACCACTGAGTAAGTACAGTAGATAATTAATATTATTCAGTAGTTAAATGTATAGTTACTCTGTAACAAGGACACATTAAAATAAAGAGTAACCAATAAGAGTAATCCCTTACTTTACTTTTTCAAATGATCCAAATTTTTTTATGATGGACGAAAATTTCGGAGGCAGTGTGCAAATGTTATTGAGGTCGTATTTATTTTTTAACATGCGAAATATTCGGATGAAAAATTCGGACTCGGTGTGCAATGACCGTAACACTGCACAGTGTTTACAAACAAGTAAATAAACTTAAATAATGATTACATTAAAATGTGGTGTACCTGAAAATTAAATAAAAACTGTACATGTAAAAAAAAATAAATTAATTTAATGTTTTAACATTAATTTATATTTAATTTAGTGATTCCACTGAGAAAAAGATATTGAAAGAAAAACACCTTTAAAGTTATGTATAATGTATATGTATAATGTATTTATTTTTTTATTTTGCTTACAAACAGGTAAATAAACTTAAATAATGATTACATTAAAATGTGGTGTACCTGAAAATTAAATAAAAACTGTACTGTACATGTAAATGTAAAAAAAATGTTTTAACATTAATTTAGATTTAATTTAGTGATTCCTCTAAGAAAAAAAATATTGGGAAAATCCCCTTTAAAGTTGTCCAAATTAAGAAAATTTACAAAATATCTTCATGGAACATGATCTTTACTTAATATCCTAATGATTTTTGGCATAAAAGAAAAATCAATCATTTTGACACATATAATGTATTTTTGGCTATTGCTACAAATAAACCCCAGCGACTTAAGACTGGTTTTGTGCTCCAGCGTCACATTTGGAAGATTATAAGAATTAAAAGAACAGTTTCATGTCTATCCTTGTATCATTAAATTGCTGAGGTTGATATAGGATTTCAAAAGTAATAGTAGTTAGTAAAAGCGGGCAAAAATTTCGGACGCAGTGTGCAAGCTTGATTGACATAACGTGAGGTCGTATTTATTTTTTAACGTGAAATATTCGGACGAAAAATTCAGACTCAGTGTGCAATGACCGTAACACTGCGCAGTGCTTACAAACCGGTTAAATAAACTTAAATAATGATTACATTAAAATGTGGTGTACCTGAAAATTGAATAAAAAATGTAAATGTAAAAAAAAACAAAATGTTTTAACATTAATTTATATTTAATTTAGTGATTTCTCTGAGAAAAAATATAGAATATTGCCTTTAAAGTTGTCCAAATGAAGCTCTTAGCAATGCATATTACTAATCAAAAAATTTTTTGATACATTTACAGTAGGAAATTTACAAAATATCTTCATTGGATCATGATCTTTACTTAATATCCTAATGATTTTTGGCATAAAAGAAAAATCTATCATTTTGACACATACAATGTATTTTGGGCTATTGCTACAAATAAACCCCAGCGACTTATGACTGGTTTTGTGCTCCAGCGTTACATTTGGAAGATTATAAGAATTAAAAGAACAGTTTCATGTCTATCCTTGTATCATTAAATTGCTGAGGTTGATATAGGATTTCAAAAGTGATAGTAGTTAGTAAAATTTCGGACGCAGTGTGCAAACTTGATTGACATAACGTGAGGTTGTATTTATTTTTTAACATGCGAAATATTCAGACAAAACTTTCAGACTCAGTGTGCAATGACCGTAACACTGCGCAGTGCTTACAAACAGGTAAATAAACTTAAATAATGATTACATTAAATAAAATTAAATAAAAACTGTACATGTAAATGTTAAAAAAATAAATGAATAAAAATGTTTTAACATTAATTTATATTTAATTTAGTGATTCCTCTGAGAAAATATTGAATATTGCCTTTAAAGTTGTCCAAATTAAGTTCTAGCAATGCATATTACTAATCAAAATAAAAAAAATAAAAATAAAACATTTTAAATAAAAAAATGTTTTAACATTAATTTATATTTAATTTAGTGATTCCTCTGAGAAAAAATATTGAATATTGCCTTTAAATTTGTCCAAATTAAGTTCTAGCAATGCATATTACTAATCAAAATAAAAAAAAATAAAAATAAAAAAATTTAAATAAAAAAATGTTTTAACATTAATTTATATTTAACTTAGTGATTCCTCTGAGAAAAAATATTGAATATTGCCTTTAAATTTGTCCAAATTAAGTTCTAGCAATGCATATTACTAATCAAAATAAAAAATAAATAAATAAATAATTGAAAATAAAAAAAATGTTTTAACATTAATTTATATTTAATTTAGTGATTCCTCTGAGAAAATATTGAATATTGCCTTTAAAGTTGTCCAAATTAAGTTCTAGCAATGCATATTACTAATCAAAATAAAAAAAATAAATAAATAATTGAAAATAAAAAAATGTTTTAACATTAATTTATATTTAATTTAGTGATTCCTCTGAGAAAATATTGAATATTGCCTTTAAAGTTGTCCAAATTAAGTTCTAGCAATGCATATTACTAATCAAAATAAAAAAAAATAAAAATAAAACATTTTAAATAAAAAAAGTTTTAACATTAATTTATATTTAATTTAGTGATTCCTCTGAGAAAAAATATTGAATATTGCCTTTAAAGTTGTCCAAATTAAGTTCTAGCAATGCATATTACTAATCAAAATAAAAAATAAATAAATAAATAATTGAAAATAAAAAAATGTTTTAACATTAATTTATATTTAATTTAGTGATTCCTCTGAGAAAATATTGAATATTGCCTTTAAAGTTGTCCAAATTAAGTTCTAGCAATGCATATTACTAATCAAAATAAAAAAAATAAATAAAAAATTTTAAATAAAAAAATGTTTTAACATTAATTTATATTTAATTTAGTGATTCCTCTGAGAAAAAATATTGAATATTGCCTTTAAAGTTGTCCAAATTAAGTTCTAGCAATGCATATTACTAATCAAAATAAAAAAAAAAAAAAAAAAAATTTGGTAACGCTTTAAATTACAGCCCGCAAAGAACTATGTAAGTATGCTGAACTTACAGCGTACTTATAAAGAACGTACGTGTAGGTATAAGGGAACAATATGTTAAGTTCGGGTAATAAGGGGGTAATAAGACTGATAATTAACCTGCAAAGAACTATGTAAGTATAAAGCATTTACGGTGTACTTACTGTGTAATTATAAAGAACGTACGTGTAGGTATAAGGGAACAATATGTTACGTTCGGGTAATAAGGGGGTAATACAACTGACAATTAACCCGCAAAGACCTATGTAAGTAAACTGAAGTTACACCGTAACTTTGTTGTAATTACAGTATACCTATTTAATACATCCATGTAGGTATAATGGAATAGCATGCGATATTTGGGAAATAACGGGGGTAATAACCTGTGAAATTTTTTTTTTATACTGTAGCCTATCATTTATAACTAGGCTATTTAAAACTAAGGGCTACTGTAATTAGGCTACATCGTATGGTACAGTGTACTGTATATGGCCTAAACAACAGTCTTATGTTGTGAATATGATTTAAAAAGACGATGTACTTTTCATAATTTTATATTAATGTTTTTTACAGGCCTAGATAGACTATTTCTTATAGCGTAGCTACATATTTAATATTAAAGGATACAAGAGGGTAATCAATAAGCTTTCATAAGGTAAGGAGACATGTGAATGATAAATTATAAACTCAACTCATTTCACTGGATGTCTAGTTTTGTTGTGAAATCTCCATCATGTATTCTTTAATATTAAATATGTAGCTACGCTATAAGAAATAGTCTATCTAGGCCTGTAAAAAACATTAATATAAAATTATGAAAAGTACATCGTCTTTTTAAATCATATTCACAACATAAGACTGTTGTTTAGGCCATATACAGTACACTGTACCATACGATGTAGCCTAATTACAGTAGCCCTTAGTTTTAAATAGCCTAGTTATAAATGATAGGCTACAGTATAATAAAAAAAAAATTCACAGGTTATTACCCCCGTTATTTCCCAAATATCGCATGCTATTCCCTTATACCTACATGGATGTATTAAATAGGTATACTGTAATTACAACAAAGTTACGGTGTAACTTCAGTTTACTTACATAGGTCTTTGCGGGTTAATTGTCAGTTTTATTACCCCCTTATTACCCGAACGTAACATATTGTTCCCTTATACCTACACGTACGTTCTTTATAATTACACAGTAAGTACACCGTAAATTCTTTATACTTACATAGTTCTTTGCAGGTTAATTATCAGTCTTATTACCCCCTTATTACCCGAACTTAACATATTGTTCCCTTATACCTACACGTACGTTCTTTATAAGTACGCTGTAAGTTCAGCATACTTACATAGTTCTTTGCGGGCTGTAATTTAAAGCGTTACCAAAAATTTTAAATAAAAAAATGTTTTAACATTAATTTATATTTAATTTAGTGATTCCTCTGAGAAAAAATATTGAATATTGCCTTTAAAGTTGTCCAAATTAAGTTCTAGCAATGCATATTACTAATTAAAATAAAAAAAATAAATAAATAAATAATTGAAAATAAAAAAAAATTTAACATTAATTTATATTTAATTTAGTGATTCCTCTGCGTACCACACTTAAGAACCACTGGGGCAAATGAAAATATGGGTCAGACTGTAAAAACTGGGTTCATATCATCAAAAAATCTGAGTCATAAGCATACAAAGTGACTGCAGATGATGTGCGCTACTGTTACGATCCTCACATGATACTTTTGTGGCGTTTTTAAACTTCGCATCCCGCTACACATCTGCTTTTGTGTTCTGTGATGACACAGCTCTCAATTTTGCATGAAGTACTGTTTTAATTCTGCTTGGTTTTGTCAGACGAAGTGAATTTTGTGAGCAATGAGTCTAGTTTATTGTTTTTGGATCGTCACCTTTTTTGAGAGTCAAGGTTTAATGGCTCATTTTAACCCACGTGTGCAGCGGAAAGATGATTTATCCAATCAAATAACGAATCCCTGTAAATCTGAAACAACCCACACCCGCGTTAACGTCATCCTCTGAACACGTGCCGCATTCCCAGAGATGCTAAACTCCTCTGAGACGTCATTCCACGATGATTCCAGCACATTCAGTCATTTCCACACGAACAGCTCTGATTATATGAAGTATATTATAAGGAACGTCGGACTGTCACAGCTGCGATTGCTGAAATCTTGTTTTCTTTCTGAGGGCCGTTTCGTGTTTACTTGCTCGTGTTAAACTGGAAATCAGCAGATTGTCATTGATCCAAAGGAGCATTTTTGTGCAGGACATTCTCTGCAAGAACAAGATCTGTTAGTCTTTATTTATTTTTAATCAGATTCCACTGAGTAACATTAATCTCCACTAGATTTCACTGGAATGATCTGGTTATGTGACAAGTGTGATTTAATTAGAGAATTAAAATGCAGTTGTACTTTTTCTAAACCATTTTTAACGGCATTCGTGGATTGTCAAATAAATAAATGTCTTTCTTAACAATATACACTAGCAGTCAAAAGTTTGGACACGCTGTCTCGTTTAATGTTTTTTAAAGAAGTTTCTTATGCTTATCAAGGCTGTTTTCGCTTGATCAAAAATACAGAAAAAATTTTAATATTGTGAAATATTATTACAATGTAAATTAATGTTTTTCTATATTAATATACATTAAAATAAAATTTATATCTGTAATTAAAGTTAAATTTTTAGAATCATTACTCCAGTCTTCAGTGTCTCATGATCCTTCAAACATCATTCTAATATACTGATTTATTATCAGTGCTGGAAACTGTTTTATTTTTTATTTTTTTAGAACCTGTGATACTTTTTTCAAGATTTTTTGATCAATAAAAGGTTAAAAAAAACAGCATTTATTTAAAAAAGAAAGGTTTTCTAACAATATACACTACTGTTCAAAAGTTTGGACACATTGTCTCATTTAATTTGTTTTTAAAGAAGTTTCTTATGCTTATCAAGGCTGTTTTCATGATCAAAAATACAGAAAAAAATGTAATATATTATTGAAATATTATTACGATGTAAATCAATGTTTTTCTATATTAATATACATTAAAATAAAATTTATATCTGTAATTAAAATTGAGTTTGTAGAATCATTACTCCAGTCTTCAGTGTCACAATCTAATATGCTGATTTATTATCAGTGCTGGAAACTATTTTTTTGGGGAACCTGTGATACTTTTTTCAGGATTTTTTGATCAATAAAAGGTTAAAAAAAAAGCATTTATTTAAAATAGAAAGGTTTTCTAACAATATACACTACTGTTCAAAAGTTTGGGTCGGTATGTTTTTATTCTTTATTTTTTTGAAAGAAATGAATACTTTTATTCACCAAGGGTGTGTTCAATTAATAAAAAGTGATCGCATAGATTTACATTGTTGGAAAAGATTTATATTTTGAATAAATGCTGCTCTTTTTAACTTGTTATTCATCAAAGAATCCTGAAAAAATAATCACAGGTTGCAAAAAAATAGTTGGCAGCACAACTGTTTCCAACATTGATCATTCTAATAATAAATAACCATTTATAACAGTAACAGCTGTTGAAAATTCAGCTTTGCATCACAGGAATAAATTAAATTGTAAAGTATATTCAAATAAAAACCAGTATTTTATATTGCAATAACATTTTGCAATATTACTGTGTTTTTCTGTATTTTTGATCAAATAAATGCAGCCTTGATGAGCAGAAGAGACTTCTTTAAAAGACATTAAATGAGAGGATGTCTCCAAACTTTTGTCTGGTAGTGTATTTCCAAAATCACATAATGCCATGTCAGTTTGCATTCTATGGTTAAGCTTTGTGTTAATGATTGCGAGTTCAGTGTTTGCACTACAGATCTCATTGAGACGCCGCGATCACCTGCTGTAAACCAAAGGAAATCTGAGTCTATACTCATCAATAAACTCATCAGAGAAATATGGAGCTGGTTAAGAGGAACAAACGCAGTAATGATTCAGTAGAAATCATCAGCGATGTTTAAGTTTGATGATTCAAGAGCATCCAGAGAAACGTAGGCTGTTGCGCTCCGATGTTTTGGCAAGATGTGCTTTCATAAATTATAAAGCTGAAAAGCAAAACACGCACCATGATTTGTCTCGGTATGCTTTTAATTAACTTTGATATGTCCTTGCTGATGATGAATTCAGACACTTATGGTGGTTTTTAAAGGCTGTGCTTTAATATCGAGAGCCAGAGCCACATCTGAAACCATCTTATTTACAAAGCATATTTATATGCACTGCATCATTTGCGTCAAGCTGCAAAATTATCTTTTACTTGCATAAGTTGTTAACGTTTTGGTGCTGCATCCATCAAAACAGCACTCAATGACAATGAACATCCATCAGCATTCATGTTTTCTGTAGAAGCTGTAGGTTTGAGTTTATTATTGTAGATATTAATCGCGACTGTGTGTCGTTTGCGCGGGTCCTAGGCGTCCGTATGACGATGACAGCAGCGAGAAGCAACCAGAACCATCTATTTTATCACTCTGGGGCCAAACAAACATAATTTACGGCTCGTTCTGCAGCGTGTTTTCAATTAAACACTGATACAAACACACACGACTTCAGCAGAGAAGATGCTGTTGATTTGCAGCGGATTTCCTGATCGACTGAAAATACATCGAAAAGTGTTTGCAATTAACAGCATCCTTCCATTTCTGATATTTGGGGTTCGTTTGATCAGTTTTTATCAGTTCTCTCTTTTATACTGTAGAGTTGATTCATCAGTTTGTGAGCGGAAATTGGTTTTGAATGAAGTGCGTGTCATTTAGAAAATGTGGGACGCCTAAGATTACTTCATTTTACGAATAAATCCTAATTTAATCATGACAAACTGTATTTCGTTGGAAAGGTCTGACTTCTAAATAGATATTTTACCTTTTTTTGTGTTACAAATTATGTAGGAAAAATAATAGATTAATTTATGACAAGAGTGCACCTCATAAATCTACGTCATATTTTGTCACAAAAATACTTTCTTCGTTGACTTTTTCCTTATCATGCTTTAGAAATCATAAGAAATTATATATCAGCTGAGAACTTAAAAAGTTAAAATTCATCCTTTGAAAACCATTTTAAAATCAGACATTGCACTATGATGGAAAATGTACATCAAATTCATATCACAAAATGTTTTCGTTCAGGAATTGTAAAAAATTACGTTTAAATACTGCATTTTCACATCTGTGTTCAAAATTATATTTTTAGTCAACATTGTGTTATTTTAGTATAACTGAGATATTGCATTTATTTTAATATTTTGCATTTAAATTACATTTTTATTTTTGTATTTGCTTTGCTATTTTTTAAATATGTCTGTATAGCTTTATTTATTTATTTGAATTTATTTTAGTACAATTTAGATTAAAGGATTACTCCACTTCCAAAATTAAAATTTCCCTATAATTTACTCACTCCCATGTCATCCAAGATTTCATGTGTTTCTCTTTCAGTTTTTGAGGAAAACATTCCAGGATTTTTACACTCTTCAGCAATGAGAAAAAAATGAAGCACAAATGTTAGTTAATCTAAAGTAAGTTTTGTTTATTAGTATGGTTGAATTGGTTGAACCTAACCCTAAAATTGGTTAAAAAAAATGGGATTAAATACATAAAGGAAACAAAAAGTAAATTAAAATGTAATGCGTTACTTTACTAGTTACTTAAAAAAGTAATCTGATTACATAACTTGAAATGCAGTTTCAGTTCAGCTTCCAAGTGCTCTAAACGATCCCAGCCGAGGAATAAGAGTGTTATCTAGTGAAACAATTGGCTATTTTCTATAAAAAAAAAAAACAAAAAAAAATTGAAATTAGCTGGGATCGTTTGGAGCACTTTGAAGCACTGAAACTGCTTTTTTAACCTTCGATCCGTTGAGCACCATTGAAGTCCACTATATGGAGAAAAATCCTGAAATGTTTTCCTCAGAAAACCTAATTTCTACACGACTGAAGAAAGACGAACATCTTGGATGACAAGGGGGAGTAAATGATCAGGAAATGTTTATTCTGAAAGTGGAGTGACCCTTTAAAATGAGAAATGTTGCTTTTGCAAGTAACTATAATAATCCTTGCCGAATTCACTGAGATCGTATTTGCTGCGTCTTGTTCAGGATCTCCGTGTTTCCACAGTCGATGCACCTCCTGGAGGTGTTTCTATATCAGGTGTGTCTAAATACGGAGCACCTTCCCGTCAAGCGGAGCCAGTGGACTGAGGAGAGACGTCCAGGAATAGCTCTCCTGTGAGGAAGTCTTCCGCCGCGGTCTGTTCGGGAGCTGAACCCCTTCGGCTTCACAAGCTGATGCCAGATTCACCTCAGCAGCTCGTTTAGGGTTTCACACGCTTCCAAAGCAGCGAGAAGATGCTGAGGTGTTCCTGATGAGGATCCAGGATGCTGTAGACTGAAAGTTTGGAGCAGATCCACATCATTCCCGCGGTTGATGGAGTCCATCGGTGGTTCGTGTCTTTCTTTCCTCTCTTCCGTTCAGTCTGTTTTTAGAGCAGAATTCCCTCTGTGATGCTTTTCCACACTTCCATCTGCTGACTGAGAGGATCCGCCTCCACCTGAGCCGACATCTGCCGGTTTTTCCCTCTCTCTCTATCTCTCGCTCTCATTTCATTGCAGACTGAGTCTCAGATACCATTTTCACATTCATTTGTCTGTATAGAGACACTGGGCCTCATTTATGAAATGAACGTACAACAGAAAATCGGTCGTTTCTACGCAAAACTTGTAATTTATCAATATGGACGTGAGCGGTGGCTACGATCAGTGTTGGGGAAAGTTACTTTTAAAAGTAATCCGTTACAATATTGCGTCACTCTCTAAAAAAGACACTAATTACGTTACTTAGTTACTTTTTATGGAGAGTAATGCGTCACGATATTGCGTCACTCTCTAAAAAAGACACTAATTACGTTACTTAGTTACTTTTTATGGAAAGTAATGCGTCACGATATTGCGTCACTCCCTAAAAAAAGTCACTAATTGCGTTACTTAGTTACTTTTTATGGAAAGTAATGCGTCACGATATTGCGTCACTCCCTAAAAAAAGTCACTAATTGCGTTACTTAGTTACTTTTTATGGAGAGTAATGCGTCACGATATTGCGTCACTCCCTAAAAAAAGTCACTAATTGCGTTACTTAGTTACTTTTTATGGAAAGTAATGCGTCACGATATTGCGTCACTCCCTAAAAAAAGTCACTAATTGCGTTACTTAGTTACTTTTTATGGAAAGTAATGCGTCACGATATTGCGTCACTCCCTAAAAAAGTCACCAATTGCGTTACTTAGTTACTTTTTATGGAAAGTAATGCGTCACGATATTGCGTCACTCCCTAAAAAAAGTCACCAATTGCGTTACTTAGTTACTTTTTATGGAAAGTAATGCGTCACGATATTGCGTCACTCCCTAAAAAAGTCACCAATTGCGTTACTTAGTTACTTTTTATGGAAAGTAATGCGTCACGATATTGCGTCACTCCCTAAAAAAGTCACCAATTGCGTTACTTAGTTACTTTTTATGGAAAGTAATGCGTCACGATATTGCGTCACTCCCTAAAAAAAGTCACCAATTGCGTTACTTAGTTACTTTTATGGAAAGTAATGCGTCACGATATTGCGTCACTCCCTAAAAAAAGTCACCAATTGCGTTACTTAGTTACTTTTTATGGAAAGTAATGCGTCACGATATTGCGTCACTCCCTAAAAAAGTCACCAATTGCGTTACTTAGTTACTTTTTATGGAAAGTAATGCGTCACGATATTGCGTCACTCCCTAAAAAAGTCACCAATTGCGTTACTTAGTTACTTTTTATGGAAAGTAATGCGTCACGATATTGCGTCACTCCCTAAAAAAAGTCACCAATTGCGTTACTTAGTTACTTTTATGGAAAGTAATGCGTCACGATATTGCGTCACTCCCTAAAAAAAGTCACCAATTGCGTTACTTAGTTACTGTTTATGGAAAGTAATGCGTCACGATATTGCGTCACTCCCTAAAAAAAGTCACCAATTGCGTTACTTAGTTACTGTTTATGGAAAGTAATGCGTCACGATATTGCGTCACTCCCTAAAAAAAGTCACCAATTGCGTTACTTAGTTACTTTTATGGAAAGTAATGCGTCACGATATTGCGTCACTCCCTAAAAAAAGTCACCAATTGCGTTACTTAGTTACTTTTTATGGAAAGTAATGCGTTACATTACTTTTGTGTTACTTTTACGTTACTTTTTAAATCTGGGCAGGGCTTGCTTGTTTTATTAATATAAAAAGATTTATGCCCTTTCACACCAAAATGAAATTAAGTGAAAAAGGCTAAAACAAAAATAAATTCCCGACTTTACAGTGGAACTGTAGGAAAAGAAAGTTCAACACTCTTCAGCAATGAGAAAAAAAGCACAAATATTAGTTCATCTAAAGTAAGTTTTGCTTATTGGCTTATTTTACACTGCAAAAAATGCTTTTCTTTTTTTTGATTTTTTGTCTTGTTTCTAGCCAAATTATCTCTTAATAATATATTTATAATATATATTTATTAAATCAAGAAGGTTTTTCTAGAGAAGTAAAAATTATTGTCAAAATGTAAGTGTTTTTGCTTGAAACAAGCAAAATAATCTCCCAAATGGGGCGATCATTCAACGTGCGATCATTCGTACAACGGGATTGGCGGCGTACGAATGTTTCATGAATTACACCTGAACTCTGTCCTAAGTTGAGTTGTACGCTCGAATCTACGCTCATTTCTACGTTAGATTTATAAATGAGGCCCAGTGAATGCTGTTTATCCTGTGCAGCATTTGAACTCATGGCGTGTCTAAAACACACGAGTTTTGTGCTGGCGATTAGCAAACTAATAAAAATGCTCTTCTTTGCCAGTGTTGAAAGTTTTATCAGCACATTTTTACGTTGAGCGAATGTAAGCGTGATTTTCACGAGTCACAGTCGGCAGGATCTCCATCTGCTCCTGAGCTCAAATATCTGGCGTCCCGCTGAGACGCCTCTCTTCGCTTATGAAATCATGACACATTCAGTTCCAGAGATGCCGAAGCGCTTGGATAACTGTGATCCTCTCTGTAAACATCAGTCCATGTCTGACCGCACGCTTATCTGATCAGAACTGAGAACACAACCCCTCATTATACAGTTATTTTGGGGTCAATGACATGGAGAAATTTTTTTATTTATTTTTGCATGGTTTAAAATGCAATACAAGAACACGATTTAAATAACCACATTTTCTACTAAATGAACTAAGGCTGTCTAATGATTAATCGAGATTAATCGCATGCAAAATAAAAGTGTTTACATAATATACACTAGCAGTCAAAAGTCTGGATACTTCTTCTGCTCATCAAGGCTGCATTTATTTGATCAAAAATACAGAAAAAAACACAGTAATATTGCAAATGTTATTACAATATATAAGAATGTTTTTTTTTTTAATATACTTTACAATATAATTTATTCCTGTGATGCAAAGCTGAATTTTCATCAGCTGTTACTCCAGTCTTAAATGTCACATGATCCTGATAGAAATCATTCTAATATGCTGATTTATTATTACAATTATCAATGTTGGAAACAGTTGTGCTGACAAGTGTGTGTACATATATATTGTTATTCATCAAAGAATCCTGGGGAAAAAAAAAAAAATATATATATATATATATATATATATATATATATTTTTTTTTTTTTTTTTTTTTTTCCAGGATTCTTTGATGAATAACAAGTTAAAAAGGACAGCATTTATTCCAAATATAAATCTTTATAAACAATGTAAATTTATATACTATCACTTTTTATTAATTTAACACATTCTTGGTGAATAAAAGTATTAATTTCTTTCAAAAAAAAGAAAGAAGAAAAATGTACTGACCCCAAACTTTGAACAGTAGTGTATATTGTTAGAAAACCTTTCTATTTTAAATAAATGCTGTTCTTTTTTAACCTTTTATTGATCAAAAAATCCTGAAAAAAGTATCACAGGCTCCAAAAAAAATGATAATAAATCAGTATATTAGAATGATTTTTGAAGGATCATGTGACACTGAAGATGGAGTAATGATTCTGGAAATTCAACTTTAATTGCAGATATAAATTACATTTTAATGTATATTAATCTAGAAAAACATTGATTCACGTCATAATATTTCACAAAACTACTTTTTTTTCTGTATTTTTGATCAAGTGAAAACAGCCTTGATAAGCATGAGAAACTTTAAAAACATTCAATGAGAAGGTGTGTCCATTTGATTTGAATTCACCCCAGAGTTAGTAAAAATCAACAAAGCAGAAATGGCATTTTCAGTAAATGGCCTTATAATGGAAGCAACTAGGGCAAGATAAAACAGAATAAACCACAAACTATAGATGCATTATCAATGTGGTGGTTTCCTCTTCCTGTCATTACAATTTAACTTCCTGTGTGCTGTGACCCGTTCAGTTCATGAATTAATATCATATCCGTTGTTGTATCGCAGCTGGATCAGTGGATTTGCAAAGTAGATTACTAATAAACTATAATTTGTCACTGATGAACTCTGCTTTAAAAATACTTTTCAAGTGTCTGTACTTTTTCATTGTTTTTCTTCAGAAAACTTTACTTCACAACATCCCAAAGCATAACATTGTACTTTTTTTTACTACATTTAATACTTAATTACATTAAAATTCTAGTACTCAAGTAAAAGTAATTAAGTAAGTGCTACATTTTACATTTTTAGTAAGTATTAAAGATATATATATTTATACCAGTGATTAAACGTTAGTGTTTATTAGCTTCAGTGATGGATTTGAATCATTTTTTCTTGCTCATCTGGAATATGTCTGCTGGACGTTTCCTATCAGATGTCAAATAGACGTCTATTAGACGTCTTTAAGATGTTTATGATTTAGAATGCATGTAAAACTGACAGTGGTGCCAATGAGTTTGAACTTCCAAAATGCAGTTTCAGTGCAGCTTCAAAGGACTCTAAATGATCCCAGCGGAGGAAGAATGTCTTATCTAATGAAACAATGACAATTTCTATACTTTTTAACCCTTAAACGCTCGTCTTGTCTTGCTCTGCCTGAACTCTGTTTTTTTCCCAGTTCAAGACAGTTAGGGTATGTTGAAAAACTTGGATTATCATTTTTTATCATCTCTTTGGATTCTCATTCTGACGGCACCCATTCACCATCAGGATTTGAACAAACCATTTGCTCTCTCCATTTCAGAATGTAAAACTAATCCAGTGAGCTACATGTGAAATTCACCAGTGTGTTTATAACATGATTATTACCAGTGATTAAACATTAGTGTTTATTGGGGCTTCAGTGATGGATTTGAATCATTTTTTCTTGCGTTTCCAGGTCATTTGCATGTCTGGATCTGTGTTGAAATCCAACTGGCACAAGACGCCTTGATCTCTTGCATCACAAGGAGCGCCGCAGTCACACGAGGTGAAGGCAGGGGCGAGACACTTCCGTCTGATGAACCTCACACACACGAGTCAGCCGAGTGTGTGTGTGTGTGTGTGTGTGTGTGTGTGACGGAGAGAGAGTGAAAGGTGAGGCCACACCCGAGGTGTGTTTGTATGTATGTCGACAGGATTAAGTAACATCAGGTTGTGGTTTTTAATGAACAAACTGAACTGTCCTGATGCTTGTATAAACCGGTAATTATAGTATAAAGTGGGTTTATCCGAGTGGAAACACTGAAGACTATTTAGCCCATTTATTCACATGCGCGCTTCACGGCTGAACATCTGCTCCTGCGTTCGCGAGGCGAGGCGAGCAAATGATTTTGGGCTGGATGATTCCTCCAGTGAACGTCTCAGCACCGAGGAGCTCAAACTACAAACATAATGAAAGCGTTTTACTGCGAGTTTGATGTCGTTCATGTGTGCGGGCTGAATAAATACAGGGTCTCCGCCGCGTTCAGACCACTCATTAAACTCAGACTTATTTTAAGCTTCTGGTGGCTCAAACCAGAGCGGCACACTTGATTTCTGCTCATTCACAGCACTGTAAACACAGGCGCTTGACCCGGCAGCAGGGCGTTTCTCATCTAGATTGGATTCTAGAGTTGACAGATTCAGGAATCGCTTGCCCAAAATGTTTCGAGATTTGAAGCTCTTTGAGTTTAGAGATTCAGGTTCATCCTGAAAAGCACATCGCGAGTCTGTAGGGCACGTGTTCATGCAGAACAAACCAAAATATGTGGAGAATCTTCACCGCGGGACAATTACAAGCGTGCAGAGTGTGTGTACACTCTTGTAATTATCAGAAAACAGCTTGTTCCCTTGAGAACTTTTCCCTTCGTCAGATTTGTAGAAATGTGATGCGATCTGGGAAAACCCATTGGATGTGGACTTGGGATGTTTTCAGGAAATTCAAAATCAATTTTTTTCATTAAATTATTATTCTATAACATCTTGTCTATCATCTCTGAAATATCTTGGCAAAATTCGCTTGTTAAGTGCAGAAAAATTGTGATTTATTGCAGCAAGCATGTTAACACCACAAAAACAGTTAACCTATCAAAACAAACCATAACATATTTAATAAAGGTGTCTCAATGCACATTTCCCACCAGTCCTGTCTAAATTACGGCACGCAACGTTATATTTATTTATTATTTTTTTTATATTGTAAGATGGCGGAGCGCAAGAGATCAACGCAGTCGGAAGAAGCTGCTCTCTCAAATGATCTTACTCGCCTAAATCTGCTCAATTCATGTCAGTGCCCTAAACGATGCTATAATTGACTATATCACATCCAGAGATGAAGGATCGGATGATGAAGTTACTAAAGAGGAGGAGTCAGTCTGATGACAGTCTGTTATATAAACAGTGCTACGCTTGTGTTTCTACATGTAAACTACAACTACAAGGTACATTATTGGTGCTATTTAAACATACAAGGGTTGATCAAAAGTTTGGACACTATACCTTTGATAAACAATGGAAAACAGACGTTTGTTTGTGTAATAATGCAGTATATAACCCTCATGACAGTTCTCCTTAAAACCGTGAAGTGAAAATAAAAAAAAGTCTCAATTTAAAGCCGTTTTTTCTCAAAATTCCATTCCTGAAAATCATAGCTGTCAGCCAACTTCAGATAGACATCACTTTTGTTACGTTCAAACTATGTACAAAATAAAAATCCAGCTTCCATATGGTATCAAAACCTAAAAAAGGTACATTTTCACCTGTTTTCCCAGATCACCTCACAAATGAGTCACTCCATCACTGTCTCACCAGTGGATCCTCTGTAGTGAATGGGTGCCGTCAAAATGAGAGTCTGAGTCCACAAGTAATCCACACCACTCCAGTCCATCAGTTAACATCTTGAGAAGACAAAAGCTGAAACGAATCCATCGTTAAGATGTGGAAAAAGTCCATCTCCTGTTGTCTCTCACATCAAAATCCAGCCACATGTTTGTTTAGAGCTGTTTTGTCTTGTAAACAGTGCTTGATCTGTGCAGATTTCTCTTCTGATTCAGACCAGACCACTTTAACACTGGAGGAAGCGTTGTTATGAATTACGGACTTGGATTTTAGTTTAACTCCACCCCAAAATGAACATTTTGTCATTAATCCCATGTCGTTCCAAACCCATAAAAGGTTTGATCGTCTTCGGAACACAATTTAAGATATTTTGGATGAAAACCGGTAGCTTTTTGACTGTCCCATTGACTGCCAAGTAAACAACACTGTCAAGGCCCAGAAACGTATGAAAGACGTTGTCAAAATAGTCCATCTGCCATCAGTGATTCAACCATAATTGTATGAACCTTTGAGAATACTTTTTGTATGCAAAGAAAACTAAAATAATGACTTTAGTCAACAGTTCGTCTCCTCTATGTCACTGTAGCACCATTTTGGAAAGATGGACTATTTTGACAACGTCTTTCATACATTAATGAAAAAAAGAAAAGACCTTTCTTCCTCGGCTGGGATCGTTTAGAGCCCTTTGAAGCTGCATTTAAACTGCATTTTGGAAGTTCAAACTTTTTTAAAAAACATGGACATATTTTTTCATTTGTAGGCTGTTGTTTAAAATATGCATTTTTTGCTTTGTCATTGTCGTTTTGGCTTTTGATTATTGCTCAAAACTATGAGTTTTAACTGAGCAAACAAACAAAAATTAGTCTTACAAATGCCAAATGAGAACTGCAGTTCTCCACAGGACTAAACTTTGCAGTAAATTAAATAGATCAATATTTTAGCATTGTTTAATGTTAACACAATTCAGTGCATGTTTTTATTAGATTTGTTTGAGGGGGGAAAAAATGCAAATTTGTATTGTTTCTTTTTCTGTTGCGGAAACGTGTTTATTTACAGGCATAGCTACAACTACATGGCATTTTCTTAAATATTTTATATTTTGCATCAAGTATTTTTGATTATATTGCTTTATTCTATATCTATATATATATATTTACATATGTGACCTTAAAGTAATCTAAAAGTAATCCGATTACATTACTTTCATATTGTGTTCAGTTTATGTTACTGAATACTTTTTTCATCAAGTAACTTATAACTGTAACAGTATACATTTTTAAAGTAATCCTCCCAAACCTTAGTGTGGATTACTTGTGGATTATTGTGATGTTTTTATCATCTGTTTGGACTCTCATTCTGAAGGCACCCATTCACAACCATTAGGATTTGACACATTAGAATAATATTCTGGGTTATTTTCTGTCACAAAGAAAATAATTTTAGATAAGAGAGCATGGAACAATATTAGAAATGCATGCAGATAAACCACGTTACTTTATCTTAATATTTGTGTGTGGAAGTAATGAAATTATGTGTGTACGAGACATTATGTGTGTAAGAGTGGAAAGACTGAAAATATAATAGTAACTGATAATGATTTTATTAGAAAAGCATTGTTCACAACCCATCTGACGTCTCTAGTGAAATTGTATATGTAAAAATAACTTGACTTTCTCAAATATGGTGCATTATTCATTAGTTGTTAGTTGGACTAAACTTTGCAGTAAATCAAATAAATCAATATTTTAGCATTGTTTAATGTTAACATAATTCAGTGCATGCTTTTATTATATTTGTTTGAGGGGGGGAAAATGCAAATTTGTATTGTTTCTTTTTTGCCAAAACATTTGTTTATTTACAGGCATAGCTACAACTACATGGCATTTTCTTAAATATTTAATATTGTGCATCGGAAAGTTTATATTTTGCATCAAGTATTTTTGATTATATTGCTTTATTCTATAATTATATATATTTTTACATATGTGACCTTGAAGTAATCCAAAAGTAATCCGATTACATTACTTTCATATTGTGGTGCTCGGATTACGTTACTTTTTTCATCAAGTAACTTGTATCTGTAACCTGGTTGTGGATTACTTGTGGATTATTGTGATGTTTTTATCTGTTTGGACTCTCATTCTGATGGCACCCATTCACAACCATCAGGATTTCCTGTAGAATAATCCATATTTGACACATTAAAGTAATATTCTGGGTTGTTTTCTGCCTCATGCTATGAGTAGCAAAGAAAATAATTTTAGATAAGAGAGCATGCAACAATATTAGAAATGCATGCAGATAAACCGTGTTACTTTATCTTAACCCTCTGGGGTCGAAGACCGCGCCGGCGCGTTTTGGTGCATTTTTTTAAAAAGCCCTCTATATAAACTTAAATTACTCCGTCAGTTTTGAACGTACAGATAAGATAAATACATCAATCGAATCTGTAAAGGGTCTACTTTTATTTGCATAGACACATAATAACAATGAAACGGTGAGTTTTTGACAAATAAAGAAAATATACAGGGAGTGCTGTGTGCCGCGTTGGTCTCTGTGCTCTTCATTTTGAAACGCGTCACTTAAATGATCAAATACTCGGCGAAAACAGCACACAGAGACATTATACATATACCTGGAGAAAGCCTGATATTTCTACTCTTAAACGAAGTAAGTCTTATCGAAAACAAATATTCTGTGATAAAATTATCCTTATGAAAACAACGCGAAGTCCAATCTTCACCTTGGATCTAATTAAGTTTTAATTTGTCACCGCCCATAAGTTATTTTCGCTTTCATATTACAATTAGCCACGTCAGAAGCGCGGGAGTTAAACGCCCACATCACCGTAATCTGACTTTAGCCATGAATATGTTTTTAAGATACTGAAAAATGCACAAATGTCACGGCATGTCAAAACTTCTTCAGGGCCCAAAAACACCCTCAGACCCCAGAGGGTTAATATTTGTGTGTGGATGTAATGAAATGATTCACATGATGTGTGTAGGAGTGGAAAGACTGAAAATATAATAGTAACTGATAATGATTTCATTAGAAAAGCACTGTTCACAACCCATCTGACGTCTCTAGTGAAATTGGATATGTAAAAATAACTTGACTTTCACAAATATGGTGCGTTATTCATTAGTTGTGGATGTTTAAGTTGAGCACAAGCCCACACAACACTTGGAAAAAACAAAGAGACTCGAGGAAAATACGAGGAGGGAAAAAGACCCAGTCGGGTTGGACAATAAAATACTAATTAGCCACTTGCATTAATGCTGAAAATATCGTCTAGACGAGTCACATTAACTGTCAGGCTTTATTTTATGTGAGGCTGCAGCACAAAAACACTCCGGCTTTTACACGATTGCTGATTCCAGGGGAAAGTCCAGAGCGTTTCAGAACAGACGCACGCCGCTCACGGACCGACAGCAGAATCCTCATAAAACACACGCAGCTATTGCTAATATGAACAACAATTAAAAATATCTCCTTGTGTCTAATGAAGAGAGAGCAGCGTCGGGACCATAAATGAGCTGCATGAGGAAAATTAAAGACAGATATAATGAAAGTCTCATTTGTTCTGAATTTTACAATGTTATGAGTTTAATGTGATGAAACACTGATAAATAAGCGTAACGCTGTAAATGGCACAGGATCCTGTTATTGCTTTTAAAAGAAGTCTCCTCTGCTCACCAAGTCTGCAATTATGTGCTCAAAAACACAGTAAAAATTATGAAATATTATTATAATTTAAAACAACTGTTTTCTATGTGAATATGTTTTAAAGTGTCATTTATTTATGTGATGCAAAGCTGAATTTTCAGCACCATTACTCTAGTCTTCAGTGTCTCATAATCCTTCAGAAATCATTCTGATATACTGATTTATTATCAGTGTTAAAAATAGTTGTGCTTTTTTTCTTTTCAAAGTATTCTTTAACAAATAAAAAAGTTGAAAAGAACAGGGTTTATTTAAAATAGAAATCTTTTGCAACAATATAAACCACCATCTAAAAGTTTGGATTCAGTACATTTTTCTTCTTTTTTATTATTATTATTATTTTTGTTCACCAAGAATGTGTTAAATTGATAAACAGTGATAGTAAAGACTTATATTGTTCGAAATATTTATATTTTGAATAAATGCTGTTCTTGAATGCTGAAACATTTCTGATTATTATCAACGTTGAAAACAGTTGTGCTGCACAATATTTTTGCGGAAACCATCTTATTTTATTTTTCAGGATTCACTGATGAATAAAAGGTTCAGAGGAGCAGCATTTATTTGATATAGTAATTTTTTGAGATGTTATAAATGTCTATACTGTCACTTTTGAACAGTGTTTGATCAAGTTACGTAATATTACTTTTTTAAGTAACTAGTAAAGTAATGCATTACTTTTTCATTTCCAAGAAAATATCTGTTACTTTTTCAAAAAAATAACGCCAATTTTTGTTTCCTTTATGTATTTAATCCCATTTTATTAACCAATGACTTTGCTGCTGACCTTTGATCCAATTCAACCGTACACTGCAAAAATACTGTTCTTTTATTTTTTGTCTTGTTTCCAGACAAAATATAAAAAAATTCTTGAATCAAGAAGGATTTTCAAGACAAGTAAATAATTTTTTTGTTTTCAGAAAAAGCAAGTAAAATTAAGTGAGTTTTTGCTTTGAACAAGCTAAATAATCTGCCAGTGGGGTTAGAAAAAAGTCTGATTTCAAACAGAAAATGATATTTTTGCTTGTTTCAAGCAAAAACACACTTAATTTTGACTTGTTTCAGAAAAAAACAAGACAATAGTTTTTACTTGTCTAGAAAATCCTTCTTGATTTAAGAATTTTTAGATATTTTGGCTGAAAACAAGACAAAAATCTAAGTAAGAAAAGTATTTTTTCCAGTGTACTAATAAGCAAAACTTACTTTATAATAATTTTTCTCATTGCTGAAGTGTGTTGAACTTTCTTTTCCTACAGTTCTACTGTACAGACATCTATTTAATTTTCCTTCAGCCTTAGCCTTATTCACTTCATTTCATTTTGGTGTGAAAGGGCTTTTACTTTTGCTAAGAATCAAACTTTTTTAAATTAAAAACAAACAAGCAAGCCCTGCCCAGATTTAAAAAGTAACGCAAAAGTAACACAAAAGTAACGAAACGCATTCCATTCCATAAAAAGTAACTAAGTAACGTAATTAGTTACTTTTTTAGGGAGTGACGCAATATTGTAACGCATTACTTTCCATAAAAAGTAACTAAGTAACGTAATTAGTGACTTTTTTAGGGAGTGACGCAATATTGTAACGCATTACTTTCCATAAAAAGTAACTAAGTAACGTAATTAGTGACTTTTTTAGGGAGTGACGCAATATTGTAACGCATTACTTTCCATAAAAAGTAACTAAGTAACGTAATTAGTGACTTTTTTAGGGAGTGACGCAATATTGTAACGCATTACTTTCCCTAAAAAGTAACTAAGTAACGTAATTAGTGACTTTTTTAGGGAGTGACGCAATATTGTAACGCATTACTTTCCATAAAAAGTAACTAAGTAACGTAATTAGTGACTTTTTATGGAGTAATGCAATATTGTAAAGCATTACTTTTAAAAGTAACTTTCCCCAACAGTGCTTCTGATCAAGTTAAAGCGTCCTGTGTGTGTGTGTGTGTGTGGTCGTCTGTAATATCAGTGTCACCAACCCACACAGCCGATTATTCCTCTTTAGGAAGAAGACGTTGACTAGAGAAACTGATGTTTGTTTGAAGAGTGGATGTAATGAAGATCCTCTCGCAGCGCAGTGCGTCTCCATCTCTCCTCGTTCCCATACGGTCTCAGAATAACTCGAGGACTTTTCAATTACGGCCGTGTTTTGTGAAGGTTTCAATCAGCAGACCAGTGAGTTTACAGCCTCACGTTCCTCGGAAGACTTCAGAAGATCTGTAATTCATCATGAGGAACCAGCTCTTTTGTGTTCATGTGCTAGAACTACAATTACAGAGCGAGCGGATCAAACTGCTCCACATCTGGACGTCAGTGTTTGGACTTCTGAGAGTTTGACAGCTCAGAAACATCTAGTCCAACAATATTTGTTTCAAAAGTCAAAATGGAAACTATGAGAGATTCAGAGAAGAATGTATAAGAGAGCGCAAGCCTCAGAGATAGACCACTGACACAAACCCCTGCTGCTTTCCCAAATCTGAACATTTTTATTTTTTAAATTTTTTAAAAATCGTAGCTTCATCGGAATGAGATGACACTTGGTTACTTTTGTCACATTAGCAATGTGAAGACACAAAAAAATCATGGATATGATTTGGATATTTTAAAGGGTCAAAAAAAAAGTCGCACTTGAATTCTTTGTGGTCAAAAAAGAGCGATATAGGAAATGAATGGGAAATACAAAAAAAATATGAAAACTCAGGGGTGACATTTTAAAATATCAAGAGTGCCTGGTTTCTGGTTGTGATTATAATACAAAACTTGATATTTAACTAAAAATATCAAAAAAATTGAAAAAAGTAGTTTTTTAGAATGTCTAAATATATCTCTCAACGCAAAACCTAATAAAATGAAGAAACTGTCTTTTTAATGCCACTAGTGGCACATTTCTCACTTCAAAAAAATTTATATATATTTTAAATGCTTTTACTCTATTTTAATGTGAAATGTTGCATTTATTAAAAAAATAATATATAAATAATTAAATACAAAAATATATATTCATTCCATTGGGGAAAAAAATTATAAATATTGCATATGTACAAATATATAGAGTATTGTAAAATCTCATCAAAATTCTAAATAATTATCAAAATATATTATTGAACAAAAATGTATTGCATTGATTTTCCTGGAAAAAAAAAAAGTTACATTTCAAGGCTTCGGTCACTTTTGCATGCGAAGAAGGTAAGTGTGACTCCTAAATGCAAATTCATGCAGTAAACTGTAAATAAATAATTGTTGGATGTTGTAAATAAAGATTATTAAAGTATATTTTACATGAAAATACTATTTCAGTTTTTTTAATTCAAAATTTAATTCAATTTGTTACTTGACATTTCTGTAATTGTGTCAAATTTTTTGTTTTTGGTTTTTTATGCCAAAAATCATTAGGATATTGCGTAAAGATCATGTTCCATGAAGATATTTTGTACATTTCCTACCGTAAATATGTCAAAACTTAATTTCTGATAAGTATATGCATTGCTAAGAACTTCATTTGAACAACTTTAAAGGCAATTTTCTTAATATTTAAATTTTTTTTACCCTCAGATTGCAGATTTTCAAATAAATTGACCCTTATGACTGGTTTTGTGGTCCAGGGTCACATTTGTGAAATTCACTACCAATTTCAGAGTGAAAATTGTTTCAACACCATTTTTTTCAGCATAGTATATAAATTATATGTCATTAATATTCTGCTTTATTGTTTAATATTTGTTGAACCTCTTAATTATGGGCATTGGAGGTTATGAATCACTGAAAGCAATCTTATAAAGGGTTATTTTCAAAGCTCATCTAAACTTCTCCTTTCTTCTTCGTTTCTAGCTTCAGAGCATTTTAATTTAATTTCAGGAATGTTTCCCCAGAGGACGAGCTGATGAACATCATTATGTGGTTTCTCTTGTGTTTACACATCAGATCTGAATATGCGCTGTTATGATAAACACATGTGCTGTATTTGACTCCTTTAACAGTCGCACATCTATGATATTTTCAGGAACGTGCAGCTGTCAGAGGATGCTGATTTGTATGAATTCATCGAGTCTGATGAGGCCAGGATGCTGTTGGGTTTCCTCGTGTGAGGTCAGAGGTCACGTGAGCGTACACTACAACAGAAACACATCATGGAAAATGTCTCGGAGGTATGAAGTATTTACATGCGTGTGAATGAGACAGAGACGGTTGTGACACCTGTTGGACGGGACGAGCTTGTTGAGTGTATAAGCAATGCTTTGTGCATTTCATTCAAACAGCTATAGTTATATATGCATATATATATATATATATGCTCACAAGTTTGGGATCAGTAAGATTTGGTTTTTAAAGATGTTTCTTCTGCTCATCAAGGCTGCATCTATTTGATCAAAAATACAGAAAAAAGTGTAATAATGTGAAATATTATTGCAGTTTAAAATAAATGTTTTCTATGTGAATATATTGTAAAATGTAATTTATTTCTGTGATGCAAAGCTGAATATTTAGCATCATTAATCCAGTCTTCAGTCACTTGATCCTATAGAAATCATTCTAATATACTGATTTATTATCAGTGTTAAAAAAGCTTTTTTTTCCACCCAGGATTCTTTAACAAATAAAAAGTTGAAAAGACCAGGGTTTATTTTAAAATAGCAATATTTTCTAACAATATAAACTACCATCTAAAGGTTTGGAGTCGGTGCATTTTTATTTTTTATTTTTTTAAAGAAATTAATACTTTTATTCATCAGTGATGTGTTAAATTGCTAAAAAGTGATAGCATGTTTCTTCTGCTCATCAAGGCTGCATCTATTTGATCAAAAATACAGAAAAAAGTGTAATAATGTGAAATATTATTGCAGTTTAAAATAAATGTTTTCTATGTGAATATATTTCAAAATGTAATTTATTTCTGTGATGCAAAGCTGAATTTTCAGCATCATTACTCCAGTCTTCAGTCACATGATCCTTCAGAAATCATTCTAATATACTGATTTATTATCAATGTTAAAAAAGCTTTTTTTTCCACCCAGGATTCTTTAACAAATAAAAAGTTGAAAAGACAGGTTTTATTTAAAGTAGAAATATTTTGTAACAATATAAACTACCATCTAAAGGTTTGGAGTCGGTGCATTTTTATTTTTTATTTTTTTAAAGAAATTAATACTTTTATTCATCAGTGATGTGTTAAATTGCTAAAAAGTGATAGCATGTTTCTTCTGCTCATCAAGGCTGCATCTATTTGATCAAAAATACAGAAAAAAGTGTAATAATGTGAAATATTATTGCAGTTTAAAATAAATGTTTTCTATGTGAATATATTTCAAAATGTAATTTATTTCTGTGATGCAAAGCTGAATTTTCAGCATCATTACTCCAGTCTTCAGTCACATGATCCTTCAGAAATCATTCTAATATACTGATTTATTATCAATGTTAAAAAAGCTTTTTTTTCCACCCAGGATTCTTTAACAAATAAAAAGTTGAAAAGACAGGTTTTATTTAAAGTAGAAATATTTTGTAACAATATAAACTACCATCTAAAGGTTTGGAGTCGGTACATTTATTTATTTATTTTTTAAAGAAATGAATACTTTTATTCATCAGTGATGTGTTAAATTGCTAAAAAGTGATAGCATGTTTCTTCTGCTCATCAAGGCTGCATCTATTTGATCAAAAATACAGAAAAAAATGTAATAATGTGAAATATTATTGCAGTTTAAAATAACTGTTTTCTATGTGAATATATTTCAAAATGTAATTTATTTCTGTGATGCAAAGCTGAATTTTCATCATCATTACTCCAGTCTTCAGTCACATGATCCTTCAGAAATCATTCTAATATACTGATTTATTATCAATGTTTAACAAATAAAAAGTTGAAAAGACCAGGGGTTTTTTAAAGTAGAAATATTTTCTAACAATATAAACTACCATCTAAAAGTTTGGAGTCTGTACATTTTTATTCTTTCTTTCTTTTCTTTTTTTTCTTTTTTTTTTTTGAAAGAAATTAATACTTTTATTCACCAAGGATGTGTTAAATTGATAAAAAGTGATAGCAAAGACTTGTATTGTTAGAAAATATTTATTTTTTGAATAAATGCTGTTCTTTTTAACCTTTTATTTATCAAGAAACCTAAAAAAAACAGGATTGATCCAACATTAATAATAGCAGTAATTAATCGGCATAGTAGAATGATTTTTGAAGAATCACATGACACTGAAAACTTAAAAATAAAGGTGCTTCATGATGCCATAGAAGAACCTTTTTTGTTTAAATGGTTCCATGAAGAATCTTTAAGGCAAGGCACTGCAAGTGAAAAGGGTAAAAGAAAAAATCAACTACACTGTAAAAAACTATTTGTTGACTCAGCTTAAAATTATATGTTCAGTAAACTCGAAAAAACATTTTACTAAAAAAAAACTTCAAGTGACAACTTAGATATTTGAGTTGATTCAACTTAAAATTTTAAGGCAAATTATTATTATTAAGTAAAATACAAATTATTTTAAGTTGACTCAACAAATTTTTTTGTTTGTTTGCTTGCTTGTTTTTTACAATGTAATAGTTTTCGCCTTACCTAGTCGATAGATTACATTGATAACTGAAAAAAAAATTATTACAAGTTTTTTTTAAATGTTAGGTTTAAATATGCAAATGAGCCATTATTTAATTAAATATGTGCTAATTTGCATACATTTCTAGTACAAAAATCTAAGCACCGGATGAAGCCAGTTTGAAAATTAATTGTCACTCCATAATTCAGAAAACACTCAGAACAGACAGAAAACAATATATTTTGGCAATTTTGGGGAGAGTAAAATGTATATAATCAAGCAAATTATATATGAACAAATCCCTCTGGAAAAACCTTCAGGATATAGACAGGAATACAACGTTTGTTGTGTTTAAGTGCTACTGAAGTGGAGATTTAAAATGGGCTTTATAAATAAGTATTGTAATTGAAATCTATTGACACAAATAGATAAAGTGCTATAAAAAAAACACTTTTGGATGTTTATTTCCACTAGCCTGAAAAAACACAAAAACCTTGACAGGTGCATGAAAAAAAACTTTGAAAAAAAGAAAAGAAAAATCTTTGCCTGCAGTGTCTCCTCTTAACATCTGAAGAACCTTTTAGTTTCACAAAAGACAAAAGAAGGTTCTTAAAATTATAAAAAGGTAAGAAAGCAATGGACATTTGACTGAATGGTTCTTTGTGGAACCAAAAATGGTTCTTCTATGGCATCACTGTGAAGAACCTTTTAAATCACCTTTATTTTTAAGAGTAATGGCTGATAAAAAAAAAAAAATCATATTTGCATCACAGGAATAAATTATATGTGACCCTGGAGCACCAAACCAGTCTTAAGTCGCTGGGGTATATTTGCAGCAATAGCCAAAAATACATTGTATGGGTCAAAATTATTGATTTTTCTTTTATGCCAAAAATCATTAGGATATTAAGTAAAGATTTTTTCATTTGAATTTAATTTCTGATTAGTAATATGCATTGCTAGAACTTCATTTGGACAACTTTAAAGGCGGTTTTCTCAACATTTAGATTATTGGCCTATTCTAACAAACCATACATCAATGGAAAGCTTATTTATTCAGGTTTCAGATGATGCATAAATCTCAGTTTCCGAAAATGGGCCTTTATGACTGGTTTTGTGGTCCAGGGACACATATTTTAAAATATATTCATATATTTTAAACTGTAATAATATTTCACAATATTACTTTTTTCTGTATTTTTGATCAAATAAATGCATGAGCTTATAAGAATTCTTTAAAAAACATTAAATAAATCATACTGATCCCAAACTTTTGAATGGCTGTGTGAATATACATACACATATATATATATATATATATTTTTTTTTTTTTTTGCATTCATATATATATATATATATATGGACCAAAAAAACAGTCTTAAGTGTAAATTTTTCGAAATTGAGATTTATACATTGTCTGAAAGCTGAATAAATAAGATTTTCATGGATGTATGGTTTGTTATGACAGGACAATATTTGGCCAAGATACAATTATTTGAAAATCTGTAATCTAAAAAAAAAATAAATATTGAGAAAATCGCCCAAAGTTGTCCAAATGAAGTTCTTAGCAATGCATATTACTAATCAAAAATTGAGTTTTGATATATTTACGGTAGGAAATTTACAAAATATCTTCATGGAACATGATCTTTACTTAATATCCTAATGATTTTTGGCATAAAAGAAAAACGTATAATTTTGACTCGTACAGTGTATTTTGGGCTATTGCTACAAATATAACTCTGCGACTGAAGACTGGTTTTGTGCTCCAGGGTCATATATATGAACGTCTGTAAATTTAAAGAGGGATTAAACCTGTTCCCAACCCTAAATATGAAATGACTCCGGATGTTTCCATCATCTGAAGCCTCTGATTAATGATTCATTGATCATTAAAGCGTCTTTGATTTATTGATATTTTATTGAGTAGCAGGACTGCGATTAGACCACAGAGCGCAGCTCATAAAGGCGATCTGAGTGGGTGGTTAATTAATGCTAATGAATATTTCAAAGGTTGAATAAATTAACATTTTGTGTAACGTTAAAATAAGGGAACGTAAAAGCATCATGGTGGGTGTTTTTCTAATGACTGTAGCAGGTGGTGGTCCACTGGAATGTGTGTGTGTGTGTGTGTGTGTGTGTGTGTGTGTGTGTGTGTGTGTGTGTGTGTGTGTGTTTACGAATCTAGATGATCCTGTTTCATGGATTTTGTAATCTGGAGATTTTCCAGACAGAAAATAAGAAAAATATTTTCAATATTGATTAAAATGTTAGTTTTAATCAATATAAAACAGAAATGTTAGTTGAGAATGATTTCTGAAGGATCACGTGACACTGAAGAAAATTCAGCTGTGCATCACAGAAATCAATTACGTTTTAAAACATATTCACATAGAAAACAGACATTTTAAACTACAATAATATTTCACAATTTTACAGATTTTTTTTTTTTTTTTTGGGGTCAGATAAATGCAGCAAAAAAGACTTCTTTTAGAAACATTACAATATCATAATTATCACATTGTTTTGACCTATGCAAATGTCTATAGAAGCAGTTTTGAACAAATCAATCAAGTGTTTTTTTGTTTTATGTTGACACTGTTAACTTTGTTTTTTCATACACTTTTTCAATTACAATACATATTTTTATATAGGCCATTTTAAATCTCCAAAAAAAAAAAAAATATTGATATTTTTACATATATATTTTTATCTTGTCCTTGTTATAAAATAGTGCTGTCAAACGATTAATCGTGATTAATCGCATCCAAAATAAAAGTTTATGTTTACATACTATATATTTGTCTACTGTGTATATTTATTATGTATATATAAATACAAACACATGCATGTATATGTTAAGGAAAAATATTTTAGATTTATATATAAAATATTTATATTTATAATCTAACATGTATACAGGTATAAATATATAAACACATAAATATTTAGTTTTAATATATACATGTATGTGTGTGTATTTATATGTACATAATAAATATACAAAGTAAACACACATATAGTATGTAAACAAACTTTTATTTTGGATGCGAATAATCGTTTGACAGCCCTATTATAAAACCTAATTAAAGACTAATTTTAAAGTAAATTAGGTGTACCAAACAATCACTAAGCAAAGAAGAATTAAAAATATAGCTGCAGGAAGTTACTATTTTTCAACAAGTTTAAATTGATTTTTACCTTTTATGGGCTTTTTTACCTTTATAAAGGCATTCTTTTTTCTTAAAATGTTAATTTTCTTATTTTTAGTCATTAAAGTCACCTAGAATAATAAGACATTTTAGGCTGTTACCACACAAATAAAATCAATATCAATAAAATGCACCTTTTCACTGCAGAGGAAACACAGACGCTGCATCTGAATTGGCATTTAGATGCATTTAATGTAGGACATGAGTGCATTTATATAATGTATAATGTTTTGATATTTTAATCCTAAAACATAAAATGCTGATATTTGAAATTATTAAAAAAAGAATAAATAAAAGGTACTTTAAATGTGAAATTAAAACAGTCAGTCGGTGGCAGCAAGTCACTCTTAATAAGTGAGTCATTGCGATTGAACTGAATCATTTAAACAGTTGATTCATTCAGGAATGAACACAGTCATGTTGTTTAGAGATGCAAAACTGCTGTTCGGAACTATTTTTGTTGCAGAAATAGAGCAAAAATGAGCAATATGGTGTCTAAAATGTAAGGCTCTTAATATTTACTTCTAGTGTTTTGAACTGTTGTATAAAATCAATATCACATTTGTAATTTTTGGGGAAAAAAATGGCACTCTTTGTGTGATATTGATTGATTACTTCTTTGAAAAGAAGTAAGAAGTACAGTATTTTAAATAAATATTCAACATCATGATCACTGCTATAGAATTTCTACGAAATTGTTTTGCATAACGCATTTGCATAATTCTCTTTTATATGTCTTGCATTCTGGCGTTATTTTCGTGACAGTTGATGCTAAACACAGAATGATTTAAATAAAAGCTTGTGATCAGTGAATTGGTGTTAAACTCTATCTGTAACCCAGCACTCATGTGAATACTCTACATCTGCAGTATTACTGACTTCAGAAGGCCTTCTCGTCTTCCAGAAGAATTCGAGCATTTTTCTCGCCATTATAGCGACTTGTCATGACAGATTGAATTCTGCAAACATCAGAGATTCAGAGCCGCTTCCAAATGACAGTGTTTGAACGTTCCTGCAGGCAGTAACCAAAGCAGAGACAGAAACACCAGCAACAGCCAAAGACTCAAGAAAAGCACAATCAGCAGCAGAAAACACACACACACACACACACTTCTGTGGAGGAGTTTGGGCTCATCAGAGTGACATTAAATACTGCCACAGTGAGGAATGTTGACATTTTTATATGAACAAGCTTGAATATGAGAAAGCCTCATTATAGCAGCATTTAAATATATTTTTTTTCTTCAAGAAGTGCAAAAATCAAATACTATGGAAGCTTAAAAAAAAAGGGTAATTGCCGTATTTTATTTCATAATTATTACCTTTTTCTCACAAATCTGAGTTTATATCTAACAATTCTGACTTTTTAAACTAATCAGCAATTCTGATTAAAAAAAATATTTTGCAATTCTCTCTTTTTTGTGGCAGAAAAAACAATTGTGAGAAAAAAAGTGTATATATTACAATTTTATATATTACAGGTTTATATCTAACAATTTTGACTTTTTTAAACTGGCAATTCTAAGAATAAAAGTGTATATATTACAATTTTATATATTACACATTTATATCTGACAATTCTGACTTTTTAAACTTGCAGTTCGGATTTTAAAAAATTAAAGTGGAATTTTTTATTTTCCAATTCTCTCTTTTTTGTGACAGAAAAAAAACAATTGTGAGAAAAAGTGTTTATATATTACAATTTTATATATTACAGGTTTATATCTAACAATTTTGACTTTTTTAAACTGGCAATTCTAAGAATAAAAGTGTATATATTACAATTTTATATATTACAAGTTTATATCTGACAATTCTGACTTTTTAAACTTGCAGTGCTGATTTAAAAAAAAAAATTAATTGCAATTTTTTATTTTGCAATTCTCTCTTTTTTGTGACAGAAAAAAAACTGAGAAAAAAAGTGTATATATTACAATTTGATATATTACAAGTTAATATCTTACAATTCTGGCTTTTAAAACTGGCAGTTCTGATTTTAAAACATTTAATTGCAACTTTTTATTTTGCAAATTTCTCTTTTTTGTGGCAGAAAAAACAATTGTGAGAATAAAAGTGTATACATTACAATGTTATATATTACAAGTTTATTTCTAACAATTTTGACTTTTTAAATGCAGTTCTAATTAAAAAAAAAAATAATTCCAACTTTTTATTTTGCAATTCTCTCTTTTTTGTGGCAGAAAAAAACAATTGTGAGAATAAAAGTGTATATTACAATTTTATATATTACACGTTTATATCTAACAATTCTGACTTTTTAAACTTGCCATTCTGATTTTAAAAAATTAAATTGCAATTTTTTATTTTTCAATTCTCTTTTTTTATGGCAGAAAAACTTTAAAAAAAAATTTAAATTAAAAAATTAAATAAAAAAATGTAGGCCATTAATGCTTAACAAAATAAAAATGTAACTGGAAAAACATAATTCGAAATTATATTGTGTTCTTTCATGCGTGATTCAATCTAATAAAATGCATTTTCCCAAAACTCAGGATATGGCGGCAGAAAATGTAGATTTATATCATTTCATATAGCTAATCAATCAATATCACACAAAGAGTGCCATTTTTTTTCCCAAAAATCACAAATGTGATATTGATTTTATACAACAGTTCAAAAAACTAGAAGTAAATATTAAGAGCCTTACATTTTAGACACCATATTGCTCATTTTTGCTCTATTTCTGCAACAAAAATGGTTCCAAACAGCAGTTTTGCATCTCTAAACAACATGACTGTGTTCATTCCTGAATGAATCAACCGTTTAAATGATTTGGTTCAATTGCAATGACTCACTTATTAAGAGTGACGTGCTGCCACCTACTGACTGTTTTAATTTCACATTTCAAGTACCTTTTATTTATTTTTTTAATAATTTCAAATATCAGCATTCAACGTTTGTTTAAAATTTTGTATTTGTAACTGCGGGTTAAATGCATTCATGTCCTGCATTAACAGTGGTTAAATACATCTAAATGCCAATTCAGATGCAGCGTCTGTGTTTCCTCTGAATTGAAAAGATGAATTTTATTGATATTGATTTTATTTGTGTGGTAACAGCCTAAAATGTCTTATTATTCTAGGTGACTTTAATGACTAAATACAAGAAAATTAACATTTTCAGAAAAAAGAATGGCTTTATAAAGTTAAAAAAGCCCATAAAAGGTAAAAATCACTTTAAACTTGTTGAAAAATATTAATTTCCTGCAGCTAGATGTTTAATTCTTCTTTGCTTAGTGATTGTTTGGTACACCTAATTCACTTTAAAATTTGTCTTTAATTAGGTTTTCTCAATAATAACAAGGACAAGATAAAAAAATATATGTAAAAATGTTAATCATATATATACATATATTTTATGAGATTTCAAATGGCCTTTAAAAATATGTATTGTAATTGAAATCTATTGACACGGATAGATAAAGTGTATAACAAAACACTTAGTGTCTTTTGGATGTTTCCAAATCTCAAACTTGACCATTTTATTTTATTTATTTATTTATTTATTTTTGGAGGGGGGTCTGGTTAGGGGGACATTTTTGCTTAGAATAAGCAAATCTGCCAATTTGGTAAGCAAAAAAAAATCTTATTTCAAACAGAAAATAAGAATATTTTTCTTACCCCATTGGGAGATTATTTTGCATGTTTCAAGCAAAAACACTTAATTTTTACTTGTTTTCAGAAAATCCTTCTCGATTTAAGAATTTTTAGATATTTTGACTGGAAACAAGACAAAAAATCTAAGTAAAATTTTTTCAGTGTACTAATAAGCAAAACTTACTTTATATTAACTAACATTTGTGCGTTTTTTTCTCAAAGTGTTGAATTTTATTTTCCTCCAGTTCTACTGTACAGACGTCAATTTACTTTTCCTTCAGCCTTAGGATTATTCACTTCATTTCATTTTGATGTGAAAGGGCTTTTACATTTGCTAAGAATCAAACTTTTTATCTTAAAACAAACAAGCAAACCCTGCCCAGATTTAAAAAGTAACGCAAAAGTAACGCAATGCATTACTTTCCATAAAAAGTAACTAAGTAACGTAATTAGTCACTTTTTTAGGGAGTAACGCAATATTAGTAACTCATTACTTTCCATAAAAAGTAACTAAGTAACGCAATAGTCACTTTTTTGGGGAGTAACGCAATATTAGTAACTCATTACTTTCCATAAAAAGTAACTAAGTAACGCAATTAGTCGTTATGCAACGCAATATTGTAACGCATTACTTTCCATAAAAAGTAACTAAGTAACGTAATTAGTCACTTTTTTAGGGAGTAACGCAATATTGTAACGCATTACTTTCAATAAAAAGTAACTAAGTAACGTAATTAGTCACTTTTTTGGGGAGTAACGCAATATTAGTAACTCATTACTTTCCATAAAAAGTAACTAAGTAACGCAATTAGTCACTTTTTTAGGGAGTAACGCAATATTAGTAACTCATTACTTTCCATAAAAAGTAACTAAGTAACGCAATTAGTCACTTTTTTGGGGAGTAACGCAATATTAGTAACTCATTACTT
Source organism: Cirrhinus molitorella (assembly GCA_033026305.1). Classification (NCBI taxonomy): domain Eukaryota; kingdom Metazoa; phylum Chordata; class Actinopteri; order Cypriniformes; family Cyprinidae; genus Cirrhinus; species Cirrhinus molitorella. Next base: position 775,446 of record CM065138.1, on the reverse strand, counting down.
TCCATAAAAAGTAACTAAGTAACGCAATTAGTCGTTATGCAACGCAATATTGTAACGCATTACTTTCCATAAAAAGTAACTAAGTAACGTAATTAGTCACTTTTTTAGGGAGTAACGCAATATTGTAACGCATTACTTTCAATAAAAAGTAACTAAGTAACGTAATTAGTCACTTTTTTGGGGAGTAACGCAATATTAGTAACTCATTACTTTCCATAAAAAGTAACTAAGTAACGCAATTAGTCGTTATGCAACGCAATATTGTAACGCATTACTTTCCATAAAAAGTAACTAAGTAACGTAATTAGTCACTTTTTTAGGGAGTAACGCAATATTGTAACGCATTACTTTCAATAAAAAGTAACTAAGTAACGTAATTAGTCACTTTTTTGGGGAGTAACGCAATATTAGTAACTCATTACTTTCCATAAAAAGTAACTAAGTAACGCAATTAGTCACTTTTTTGGGGAGTAACGCAATATTAGTAACTCATTACTTTCCATAAAAAGTAACTAAGTAACGCAATAAGTCGTTATGCAACGCAATATTGTAACGCATTACTTTCCATAAAAAGTAACTAAGTAACGTAATTAGTCACTTTTTTAGGGAGTAACGCAATATTGTAACGCATTACTTTCAATAAAAAGTAACTAAGTAACGTAATTAGTCACTTTTTTAGGGAGAAACGCAAAATTGTAACATTACTTTCCATAAAAAGTAACTAAGTAACGTAATTAGTCATTTTTTTAGGGAGTAACGCAATATTGTAACGCATTACTTTAAAAGTAACTTTCCCCAACACTGAAGATAAACAACTTTTGTTGATTTTAAAATGCATGGAGCTTTACATTTATTTTTTTGCTTTGCACTTTGTAATAATAAGGAAGATTGCCTGTATCTTGGCATGTAATCTTTATTTGGACACACAGATGTCAGAAATTATCTTTCGTTGCCAATGGCAAAATGATTCATGAGCTCAAGCGAGTGTCTCATACAGTGTTTTGAAAGTGTGTTTGTTTCCTCACAATAAATGACACTTGATATAAATATTGTAACACATTACTTTTAAAAGTAACTTTCCGCAACACTGGTGACAAATTATATTGATCATAAATGCACTGATTACAAACAAATGCGTTTTCATTGTTGGTAAAGTTAAGTGATTTAATGTATCCATTGCTTTATCTGTGTTTGAGAGAAGTAAATAAAGGTGTGCTGTTGGCAGGTTGTTCGTGCTGTCAGCTGCTCAAGTGCGTCTTTTGTAAAGGCGAAGCTGCAAGTTGTAAATGGAAAATCCCTGATTGTGTAACGCGCCGCGGAGCGTTAAGTGGAGCGTGACAGACTCTGAAGTGAATGGATGAAAGTGAAAGCTGCCGCCCAACCGCCCTGCTATCTTTACAACCATTCCGCGCTTTTTTTAGGCATGTTTCCGGCCAAACATTAGAGTATCGGCATGGCGACGCTTGCGCAGGTGTGGCGCTCTTCGCCCCGTGACGCGACAGGTAAGAGGTTTCCCGTCGCCATGACGACTGCTTACTCCACAAACACATTCCGAAGGATCTCCCGGGAAAAGCGGCACCCTTTGTTGTTGTTGTTGTTGCCATGGCGCCGGAGCGAGCAGGTGACGCACACGCAAACCGCCACGGGGAAGCCGCTCGACCGGTCGCTCTTTTTTCTCTGCCCTGAAAGTGGGGATTCCAGCAGAATGTGCTCTTACCCACAATGCATTGCTCTGTGCTCTGACCCCCTGTGTGTGTTTGGACCATCTGCAGATCTGGCTAGGCGCCAGCTGTAATATAAGAGTGTTTAGATCTGTGCTGCTGATATTGCAGTGTGTTCAAGTGTATCTGCACAAACACACAAACATTGCATAAGCAGACAAACACACACTGGATATTTGAGTCGCGCTTAAAAACATCTTTGCAGTCGGTAACAAAATATCAAGTGTCATTTATTGTGAGGAAACAAACACACTTTCAAAACACTGTATGAGCTCATGAATCATTTTGCCATTGGCAACGAAAGATAATTTCTGACATCTGTGTGTCCAAATAAAGATTACATGCCAAGATACAGGCAATCTTCCTTATTATTACAAAGTGCAAAGCAAAAAATAAAAAAAAGCTCCATGCATTTTAAAATCAACAAAAGTTGTTACTCTTCAGTGTTGGGGAAAGTTACTTTTAAAAGTAATGCGTTACAATGTTGCGTTACTCCCTAAAAAAAGTCACTAATTACGTTACTTAGTTACTTTTTATGGAAAGTAATGCGTTACAATATTGCGTTAATCTCTAAAAAAGTCACTAATTACGTTACTTAGTTACTTTTTGTGGAAAGTAATGCGTTACAATATTGCGTTAATCTCTAAAAAAGTCACTAATTACGTTACTTAGTTACTTTTTGTGGAAAGTAATGCGTTACAATATTGCGTTAATCTCTAAAAAAAAGTGACAAATTACGTTACTTAGTTACTTTTTATGGAAAGTAATGCGTTACAATATTGCGTTAATCTCTAAAAAAGTGACAAATTACGTTACTTAGTTACTTTTTGTGGAAAGTAATGCGTTACAATATTGCGTTAATCTCTAAAAAAAGTGACTAATTACGTTACTTAGTTACTTTTTATGGAAAGTAATGCGTTACAATATTGCGTTAATCTCTAAAAAAGTGACTAATTACGTTACTTAGTTACTTTTTATGGAAAGTAATGCGTTACAATATTGCGTTAATCTCTAAAAAAGTCACTAATTACGTTACTTAGTTACTTTTTGTGGAAAGTAATGCGTTACAATATTGCGTTAATCTCTAAAAAAAGTAACTAATTGCGTTACTTAGTTACTTTTTATGGAAAGTAATGCGTTACAATATTGCGTTAATCTCTAAAAAAGTCACTAATTACGTTACTTAGTTACTTTTTATTGAAAGTAATGCGTTACAATATTGCGTTAATCTCTAAAAAAAGTAACTAATTGCGTTACTTAGTTACTTTTTATGGAAAGTAATGCGTTACAATATTGCGTTAATCTCTAAAAAAGTCACTAATTACGTTACTTATTTACTTTTTGTGGAAAGTAATGCGTTACAATATTGCGTTAATCTCTAAAAAAATCACTAATTACGTTACTTAGTTACTTTTTATGGAAAGTAATGCGTTACAATATTGCGTTAATCTCTAAAAAAGTCACTAATTACGTTACTTAGTTACTTTTTATTGAAAGTAATGCGTTACAATATTGCGTTAATCTCTAAAAAAAGTAACTAATTGCGTTACTTAGTTACTTTTTATGGAAAGTAATGCGTTACAATATTGCGTTAATCTCTAAAAAAGTCACTAATTACGTTACTTATTTACTTTTTGTGGAAAGTAATGCGTTACAATATTGCGTTAATCTCTAAAAAAATCACTAATTACGTTACTTAGTTACTTTTTGTGGAAAGTAATGCGTTACAATATTGCGTTAATCTCTAAAAAAAGTGACTAATTACGTTACTTAGTTACTTTTTATGGAAAGTAATGCGTTACAATATTGCGTTAATCTCTAAAAAAGTCACTAATTACGTTACTTAGTTACTTTTTATTGAAAGTAATGCGTTGCAATATTGCGTTACTCTCTAAAAAAGTGACTAATTACGTTACTTAGTTACTTTTTATTGAAAGTAATGCGTTACAATATTGCGTTACTCTCTAAAAAAGTGACTAATTACGTTACTTGGTTACTTTTTGTGGAAAGTAATGCGTTACAATATTGCGTTAATCTCTAAAAAAGTCACTAATTACGTTACTTGGTTACTTTTTGTGGAAAGTAATGCGTTGCAATATTGCGTTCCTCTCTAAAAAAGTGACTAATTACGTTACTTAGTTACTTTTTATTGAAAGTAATGCGTTACAATATTGCGTTACTCTCTAAAAAAGTCACTAATTACGTTACTTGGTTACTTTTTGTGGAAAGTAATGCGTTACAATATTGCGTTCCTCTCTAAAAAAGTGACTAATTACGTTACTTAGTTACTTTTTATTGAAAGTAATGCGTTACAATATTGCGTTACTCCCTAAAAAAGTGACTAATTACGTTACTTAGTTACTTTTTATTGAAAGTAATGCGTTACAATATTGCGTTAATCTCTAAAAAAGTCACTAATTACGTTACTTGGTTACTTTTTGTGGAAAGTAATGCGTTGCAATATTGCGTTCCTCTCTAAAAAAGTGACTAATTACGTTACTTAGTTACTTTTTATTGAAAGTAATGCGTTACAATATTGCGTTAATCTCTAAAAAAGTCACTAATTACGTTACTTGGTTACTTTTTGTGGAAAGTAATGCGTTACATTACTTTTGTGTTGCTTTTTAAATCTGGGCAGGGCTTACTTGTTTGTTTTTAACATAAAAAGTTTGATTCAAATGTAAAAGCCCTTTCACACCAAAATGAAATGAAGTGAATAAGGCCAAGGCTGAAGGCTGAAATGTTAGTTAATATAAAGTAAGTTTTGTTTATTAGTACAAAATATCTAAATAATTCATAAATCAAGAAGGATTTTTTTTTTTTTTTTTTACTTAAGTCAAAATTAAGTGTATTTTTGCTTGAAACATGCAAAATAATCTCTCAATCTCTGGGGTAAGCAAAATACTCTTGTTTTCTGTTTGAAATAAGATATTATTATTATTATTTATATTTTTATTTTATTTATTTATTTATTTGTTATTTTTTTATTTTTTTGGCTTACCCCATTGGCAGATTATATTGTTCTAAGCATAAACTCACTTAATTTTGGCTTGTTTTTTCTAAAATAATAATAATAATTTTTACTTGTCTTAAAAATCCTTCTTGATTTAAGAATTTTTTTATATTTTGGCTGGAAACAAGACAAAAAAAATGTAAGTAAGAACAGTATTTTTCGATCAAAAGATCAAAGGTCAGCAACAAAGTCATTGGTTAATAAAATGAGATTAAATACATAAAGGAAACAAAAAGTAACTGGCGTTACTTTTTTTTTAAAAAGTTTTAAAAACACTTAAAACACACGTCTCTCTCACTCATCTTTAATGTTTTGTTTTTGATGATTTCTGAGGCTTGACAAGAGGGCCCTTCATGCAATATCAACCCTGTTATCATTTTTAAAATGTAAATTTAACATTTTTTATAATAAATATCTACCAGCAAAATCCTTTCAACGTGTACAATATGTGCTTTTGCAAACTTGACTATTAGCTAGCAATTAGCAAATTTGTTTGAAATTGTCAAACCTGTTACTTTTTTGATGTGGGTAACAGGAATGACATTGATTAGCTTTGACTCTGTTTTTAAAGAGAGTCTGTGTAAAATTCGAACATTTTAATGGCTACATTTGACCCTGGACCACAAAACCAGTCATAAGGGTCAATTTGAGATTTGAGATTTATACATCAATTGAAAACTGAATAAATAAGCTTTCCACTGATGTATGGTTTGTTAGGATCGGACAATATTTGGCCGAAATACAACTATTTGCAAAGCTGCAATCTGAGGGCGCAAATAAATCAAAATATTGAGAAAATCGCCTTTAAAGTTGTCCAAATGAAGTTCTTAGCAATGCATATTACTAATCAAAAATTAAGTTTTGATATATTTACGGTAGGAAATTTACTAAATGTCTTCATGGAACATGATCTTTATCTAATATCCTAATGATTTTTGGCATAAAAGCAAAATCATTTTGACCCATACAATGTATTTTTGGCTATTGCTACAAATATACCCCAGCGACTTAAGACTGGTTTTGTGCTCCAGGGTCACATATAATATTCTATAATAAGACTTGTAATTAAACTATAGTAACAGGGTTGACAAAAATACCATGAAAACATGAGGTGGAAAAATAAAATAAAATAAAATAAAATAAAATAAAATAAAATAAAATAAAATAATAAATGACATGGCCTGAGATGGCACAATGCATTTTAAGACGTCTTCATTTTATGGATATTTGAAAAATATTGATTAAACTTATTTTTTCCATTTTTCCAAGTGGAAAAGACACCAATTTCATGGAATGACCCTCAAATGTTCATAAAATCAATCATAATAAACACATTAAAACATTTTTCATTATATGGGGTTCCCACAGGTCACGGAATTTCTGGAATATCATGGAATTTTAAAAGAGGTATTCCAGACATTAAAAGTCAGGGATTTTTTTTTTTTTTTTTGTATCAAAATTACATTTTTCTATACTGTATTTTTTTTTAATCATGTTTTTTCATGCGTTCAAGTAATGTGTACGAGTGTTTAATACTAAAAATGTCAGTGAATGAGTAAATAAAGCTTGCAAAGAGATGGATCCGTTCATTACAGGTCATTGAAATTCAGCTTTTTAGTCCGTGAAAGTCAGGAAAAAAGTCCGGGAATTTTACATTTGGCTTAGAGTGGGAACCCTGATTATGGAAAACTAGACAGATTGAAATCTTCATTCAAAGCATGAAAGTCAATATCACATTGGTTGAATGACAAAAAAAATAAAATGTAATATTCCTGATTTTTGGAGTAAATCACAAACTTTTAAGGGAGGGAAGAAAAAAAACAAAAGTCGTGGAATTTCTGGAATATCATGGAATTTTAAAAGTGGTATTCCAGACATTGAAAGTCAGGTCAGTTTTTTTATTTTTTTTTTTTATTTTTTTTCCAAGTCATGGAACATCAGGGCTTTTTGTTTGTTGCTTTAAATTTTAGTTTCCATTTATCAAAATGTAATGTAATTTTTCCATACAATATTTTTTTTATAATGTTGTTTCATGTGTCCAAGTAATGTGTACAAGTGTTTTGCACTAAAAACGTCTGTGCACAAGTAAATAAAGCTTGCAAATGGACATATCCATTTCATTATCGGTAAATGAAATTAAGATTTTTAGTCAGTGAAAGTAAGGGAATTTTACATTTGGCTTAACCTTGATTATAGAAAACTAGACAGATTGAAACCTTCATTCAATTCGATTAAATATCTAGTTTTCAAATTCCTGATTTTCGGAGCAACTCACAAACTTGACTTTTTTTAAATAAGCCGAACAATGTCTACATTGAAAAAAAAATCCCAAAAGGCACCAGTTTCATGGAATGCCCTTCAAATGTTCATACAATCAATCATAATAAACATTTTTAAGAGAGGGAAGAAAAAAAAACAGGTCATGGAATTTTTGGAATATCATGGAATTTTAAAAGTGGTATTCCAGACATTGAAAGTCAGGTCAGTTTTTTTTTTTTTTTTGTCCAAGTCAACTAAATTTTAGTTTCCATTTATCAAAATTAAAATGTTCTATACTGTATTATTGTATCATGTTGTTTCATGTGTAATGTGTACAAGGGTTTTGTACTAAAAATGTCTGTGCACAAGTAAATAAAGCTTGCAAATGGACGGATCCGTTCATTATCGGTAAATGAAATTAAGATTTTTAGTCAGTGAAAGTAAGGAAATTTTACATTTGGCTTAACCTTGATTATAGAAAACTAGACAGATTGAAACCTTCATTCAATTCGATTAAATGTCTAATTTTCAAATTCCTGATTTTCGGAGCAACTCACAAACTTGACTTTTTTTTAATAAGCCGAACAATGTCTACATGGAAAAAATCCCATCTGCCATTTAAGTGTTTTTGGATGTATTTCAGAGTAAGCTGTATCAGCAGGCACCAAATAATCTCCTACATTTAATTGATTCTTTTTGTATGCCATGATTTTTTTCTCTCTCTTCATCTCCTCTGGATATATGTGTCAACTGACAATTAAATAACTGATCCTTTTTTTACACACAGCAAATGAATTTCAAGCTTAGTTTTTTGCTCTTGTTCAGTTAAAGATTGCAAAAGCGCAAAACGGCACACTTTTAGGATTTCTTCTTCTCTTTTATGGCATATGGGTTAAAAATGTGTACAAGCGATCATGTTTTGTTGTGGTTCCCATCATTGACTTTAACTGGGTTACTCATCAGTTTTCCAGCAGTTATTGAGCACCGAAGATAAACGGCTTTCAGCGTGTTAACATGACATTACATGAGCTCCTGATGAGTCACTCAATCCACAACAGAGAGGTTTAAACGGTTAACCTGATTTTTTGTTAATCACTTTCATTTTTTACCCCAATGAAGGTTACTTAACCTTTTCAAAAACGGCCCAGAAAACACATCAGATGTTCAGAGGTTGCAAGTCAGTGCAAGAATGTCTAATACTAGTAGATATCATCACAAGACATTATTTACAGTCAATATTCTTGCGCCGCTTGCCAAGAAAAACATCTGTAGAAAGTAATAAAACGGAGATCAACAGATTTTTTTTTTGCCCTCGATGTAATGAGAATCTATTGAGCTTGAAAAGGTCGTAACGAAACAATGAAAACATAATAAGAAACAGAGAGCAGCATGTGGTCAGAAAGACTTTGCTGATGTCACTTCCTCAGAGAAGATCAAACCGGAATGAAATGTGGAAATAATGGGGTGGTGAAAACATCAAATTGAAGCTAAAAGTCAAGATTAATTTTTTGGGGTATATCTGTAGTATGCATTTTATTTACGCAAAATCACTGAAATGCAGTCTTGTTCAAACTCTTTCTCTTTCTCAGAGCAGAAACTGAGCTCTTGAGTGATTCACGCAGGTCTGAAGGCGTTCATATCGTATCAGACAAGTTTCAGCATGCTATCGATTCATATCAGCTCGTATGACATGAGCGTTCGTCTGATTTTCATCTGATTCCAGCAGATAGGCTCACTGTTTTTCTGTTATTATCTTAGAAATGTCATTCTGAAGCCTTAAATTGTCCATGAAGGAAATGCTGCTTCATTCATAAGTCCACACACAATCTCTAAATCACAACACAGGAGTTCAGATTCATGCATCTCTTGTTAAAGCAGAAAAATGTTAAAGTGATTCTGGAGCTACTGCACTTTACTTTTATAGCACTTTTTAGTAAACACCAGTTATAAGTGTATTTACCTGAAAATGAAACTATGAATACAGGTTGAAGTTAATGCACATGTGAATATAAATGTTACTAGATAATGTCTGAAGTCTGCAATATAATTACACTACACTGTGTAAAAAAAAAAAAAAAAAAAAAAAAATTATATATATATATATATATATATATATATATATATATATTTTTTTTTTTTTTTTTTTTTTTTTTGAAAAAAAAATGAAACTATTTTTTGAAACTATTTTTTTATATTTATATATATATATATATATATATATATATATATATATATGAAACAATTTATATATATATATATATATATATATATAAAACAATTTTATTATATATATATATATATATATATATATATGAATGAAACTATTTTTTTATATTTATATATATAAAATTAGTTTCAAATTTAAGTGTTCATGCTACCTTAAAATTTTAAGTTTAGTCAACATGAAGCGTTAAGTTGTATTACATGAAAACGTAGATATTTGAGTTGAGTAAACTTTTAAACTTCAAGGCATCACAAACACTTTTTTAAGTTGAAACAACTTTGTTGTTGTTTTTTTGTTTTGTTTTGTTTTGTTTTGTTTTTTTACAGTGTACTAAAAAGTTTGAGATCAGTAAGATTTGTAATGTTTTTTTAAAGTCTCTTCTGCTCATCAAGGCTGCATTTATTTGTTAAAAATGCAGATAAAACTGTAATATTGCAAAATGTTATTACAATATAAAATAATGGTTTTTCTTTTAATATACTTTAAAATATAATTTATTTCTGTGAAGCAATGCTGAATTTTCATCGACTGTTACTCCAGAAATCATTCTAATATATTGATTTATTATTAGAATTATTAACAGTTTTTTTAACCTGTGATTCTTTTTTTCAGGATTCTTTGATGAATAACAAGTTAAAAAGAACAGCATTTATTCCAAATATAAGTCTTTTCTAACAATAGAAGTCTTTGCTTTCACTTTTTATTTAATTTAACACATCCTTGGTGAATAAAAGTATTAATTCTTTCAAAACAGAAAGAATAAAAACATACTGACCCCAAACTTTTGAACAGTAGTGTATTTAGTAAGAAAAAAAATATTTTCTATTTTAAATAAATGCTGTTCTTTTTAACCTTTTATTCGTCAAAGAATCCTTAAAAAAAAGGAAAAAAGTTCCAAAAATATATATTAAGCCGCACTGTTTCCAATCAAGTGACACTGAAGACTTGAGTAATGATCCTGAAAATTCAACTTTAATTACAGATATTAATTAAAATTTAATGTATATTAATATAGAAAAACATCATTTTGCACCATAATAATATTTCACAATATTACATTTTGTCAGCCTTGATGAGCAAAAGAAATTTCTTTAAAAAACATTAAAAACATTACTGATCCCAAACATTTGAGAGGCAGTTTATATGTGACTCTGGAGCAATAGCCAATAGTCAAAATGATTGATTTTTCTTTTATGCCAAAAATCATTAGGATATTAAGTAAAGCTCATGTTCTATGAAGATATTTTGTACATTTCCTACCATAAAAATATCAAAACTTAATTTTTGATTGGTAATATGCATTGCTAGAACTTCATTTGAACAACTTTAAATTTGATTTTCTCAATATTTAGATTTTTTTGCACCCTCAGATTCTAGATTTTCAATTTTCAAATATTATCCTGTTATAACAAACCATACATCAATGGAAAGCTTATTTATTCAGCTTTCAGATGATGCATAAATCTCAATTTCCAAAAATGGACCCTTATGACTGGTTTTGTGGTCCAGGGTCACATATTCTCCCTTAAATATACACCAGTCCTATATGTAAAATTAACATCAAACTGTATATGAGCTAATGTGATAAATGCAGGGCAGGCCAGAGTCAGAATGAATGTGATTACAGTAGTTGATATAATCATCTGTTTGCTAAAGGTGTTGATGCTATATGAACAGATCCACTCATCTGAGCCGGTCTTCCTCTGATTTCCGCACAGGTTTCTGTAGACTGCTGAAGATTGAAAGATCAGTGGTCGCCCTCTGCTGGAAAAATACAACACACAAAAACCAGGAAGAGATTATTAAACTAAACAATGATTTTGAAAGACATCAGTCATCAGATATAGCTTACACAAACAATAGATTGATATGCATTCATGTAATCAACAACATTGCAATCCATAAAGTTTGCTAATTGCAATAATTATTTCTCTTAAAGAATGGAAGCTAGATCACTGGATGCAATAGATTCATCTTACTTACAAACTTAGTTTGTAACCTCAACCTGAGCTGAAATCAGAGAAAAGACACAAAGACTGAAACTTGAAAATCGATCTGCATGAAACATGGAAATATTAGTAATGATGGACAGATTAAATACATTTTCATCTTTACAGACTGATATTCTGAGAAGTTCAAATCTAACAGCATTAAATATTATGACAATCATTTTTACTTATATATATTTATTCATTCATTTAATAAAAGCATTTATCCAAACTACACTTATATATGAAGGTGCTTTAAAAGGTTATTTTTAAGAACCTTTTTTGGCTCCACAAACAACCATTTAGTCAAAGGTTCTTTAAAGAACCGTCTTTTTCTTACCCTTTTGTAATCTAAGGAACCTTCTTTCGCTTTTGTGAAACAGAAAAGTTCTTCAGATGTTACAGGTTCTTTAAGGAACCATTTAGACAAAAAAAAAAGTTCTTCTATCGCATCATGAAGCACGTTTATTTTTAAGCGTGTACAGACTTGCAAATGATGCCTAGTTAAACAAAATTATTTACCTGTAAAAATCTCTCATTATATTATCAGCTAGTTTTCTTTCAATTTCAATTTGTGTTTCTTTTTGGCTCTGATTGATTGCCTCGTTGATCTGAGTTTGCGAGTGGAAAAAAGCATTATTTGTGGATCATTATCAGTGTTGGGGGTAATGCATCACAAGTAACGCAAGTTACATAATAATATTACTTTTTTTCAAGTAACTAGTAAAGTAACGCATTACTTTTTGATTTACAAGAAAATATCTGAGTTACTTTTTGTTTCCTTTATGTATTTAATCCCATTTTATTAACCAATGACTTTGCTGCTGACCTTTGATCCAATTCAACCGTACACTGCAAAAATACTGTTCTTACTTACATTTTTTGTCTTGTTTCCAGCCAAAATATCTAAAAATTCTTAAATCAAGAAGGATTTTTTAGACAAGTATATAATTGTTTTTCTGTTTTCAGAAAAAAACAAGTCAAAAAGTTTTTCATTAACTGAAATAAAGATGAAAAAATTAACACAACTAAATTATGAGACTTGAAAATTAACTAAATAAAATAAAAATTATGACAAATTCACGTCGTTACACTAGAAATTATACTATACTATTTATATATGATTTATATACTAATTATAGATATTTAACTTTCACACCTTCTCTAAACATAAACAGAAAAATGAAATGAAATTTTACAAAAAGTATATTTTAGTAAATGGGCTTTTAACTATTAAGTTTCCTTATGGCTGTGAAAGTAATACAGCAAATGTAAATATTGTTAATAAAAAATATATAAATCTAAAGTTTTTAATTAACTGAAATAAAGACAAAAAAAATATGAAAATATGAGATTTGAAAGTTAAATAAAATAAAAATGACAACAAACTTAATAACAAAAGTTACACTTGATGCAACTACAAAAATTATTATGTTTAAACTTCATTAAACATAAACCAAAAACAGAAAAATAAAATTCAAATTAGAAAATTTATATTATTGTAAATGCTTTTATTTAATTAAGTTTCCTAACGATTTTTCTCAGTGAATTAGGGCTATGAAATTGATACGATAAATGTGAATATCGTCAACAAAATAATTACGTAAATCTAAATCTAAGTGAGTTTTTGCTTAGAACAAGCAAAATAATTTCGTAATGGGGTAAAAAAAAAAATGTTAAGCAAAAATTCACTTAATTTTTACTTGTTTTCAGGAAAAAAAGACAAAAATTTTTATTTTATTTGTCTAGAAATATCAAAAAATTCTTAAATCAAGAAGGATTTTCTAGACAAGTACATAATTATTTTCTTGTTTTCAGAAAAAAACAGTCAAAAAGTTTTTCATTAACTGAAATAAAGATGAAAAAATTAACACAATTGAGAAAATATGAAACTAAATTATGAGACTTGAAAATTAACTAAATAAAATAAAAATTACGACAAATTCATGTCAAGTTACACTAGAAATTATACTATACTATTTATAATTTATATACTAATTATAAAAATTTAACTTTCACACCTTCTCAAAACATAAAACAGCCACCTTCATTAAACATAAACCAAAAACAGAAAAATAAAATTCAAATTAGAAAATTTATATTATTGTAAATGTGCTTTTATTTAATTATTAAGTTTCCTAACGAGTTTCAACGATTTGAATTGGGGCTATAAAATGTATATGATAAATGTGAATATCGTCAACAACAACAACAAAAAAAAATCTAAATCTAAGTGAGTTTTTGCTTAGAACAAGCAAAATAGTCTGCCAATGGGGAAGGCAAAAAAAAAAAAAAAAGTTATTTCAAACAGAAAACAAGATTATTTTTCTTACCCCATTGGGAGATTATTTTGCTTAATTTTAACTTGTTTTCAGAAAAAAAAAAATAATTAAAAAAATAAAAAAAAATGTATCCTTCTTGATTCAAGAATATTTAGATATTTTGGCTGAAAACAAGACAAAAAAAATCTAAGTAAGAAAAGCATTTTTTTGAAGTGCACTAATAAGCAAAACTTACTTTAGATGAACTAACATTTGTGTTTTTTTCTCATTGCTGAAGAGTGTTGAACTTTCTTTTCCTACAGTTCTACTGTACAGACGACAATTTATAATTTTCCTTCAGCCTTAGCCTTATTCACTTCATTTCATTTTGGTGTGAAAGGGCTTTTACATTTGATAACAATCAAACATTTTTATATTAAAAACAAACAAGCAAGCCCTGCCCAGATTTAAAAAGCAATGCAAAAGTAACGCAAAAGTAACGGAACGCATTACTTTCCATAAAAAGTAACTAAGTAACGTAATTAGTTACTTTTTTTTAGGGAGTAACACAATATTGTAACGCATTACTTTTAAAAGTAACTTTCCCCAACACTGATCATTGTGGCCTATAGTCAGTCAGTTTCCAAATAAAACAAAACCTGTGCTGATTTAACGAAGACAAGCTGAGAAATATGAAATCTGAGATTTGATGATAATATATCATGACAAAAGATTTGTGTGCAATTTCTTGACCAGAACACCATGAACAAGATCACATTCCTTCAGAAAACAGTAATGTGATGTATATTTGACAATACTCTTGTTCTTCCGAAACAGAATAAAACACAGTAAGTGATCTCTCAGATTCAATGACTGGATAATCCTCCTTTGGCCTCCAACTAAGCATCCCTCGATTGGGAATCAGACCTTTTTTCAGAGGTTTATCTCCACAAAATATATTATAGTTACGATCAGGTGAGCGTCTCTCTTCAGCTCAAGCGGCTGGAGTTCAAGAGATCATCGTGGCTTCAGAACATTAAACTGATTAACACACTGGAGAGAAGGTCAAAGGACAGAGCTGACAGAGATACCAAACCACAGTGTGCAAACCATCATCATCATGAAACACAAACAGAAGCACTGTTACATCAAAACAATCAGTCTGAGAAACACAGAAGAAGGTATCTGGCCAAAAACATACTTGAGTAAAAGTAAAAAAGTACAACTTTAAATTGTGACCCTGGAGCACAAAACCAGTCTTCAGTCGCTGGGGTATATTTGTAGCAATAGCCAAAAATACATTGCATGGGTCAAAATGATCGATTTTTATTTTATGCTAAAAATCATTAGGATATTAAGTAAAGATCATGTTCCATGAAGATATTTAGTAAATTTCCTACTGTAAATATATCAAAAACTAATTTTTGATAATTAATGTGCATTGCTAACAACTTCATTTGGACAACTTTAAAGGCAATTTTCTCAATATTTAGATTTTTTTTGCACCCTCAGATTTTCAAATAGTTTTATTTCAGGCAAATATAGTCATATCTTAACAAACCATACATCAGTGGAAAGCTTATTTATTCAACTTTCAGATGATGTTTAAATCTTAATTTTGAAAAATTGACACTTATGACTGGTTTTGTGGTCCATGGTCACAATTGTACTCAAGTATTAAAAAAGTAGAAGAACTTTTTTTCTGACAGACATACAGAAGTTTGGTTAAAACGAAACAAAATGCAAAACAACACAGGAAAAAAAATACAAGGAAAGGGATTAAAAGGAAACATCCTTTCCACCCCCATGCCATCCCATGCTTTTATTTATCAGAACATTTTTTAGAAAAAAAATAATCTCTCTTCATATAGCGCAAGTGCATGGGATGTCCAAAAATGACACTTAAAATTACACAATGTCAATATGACAGTAACTCAAGCAACCCCTGTTAATGAATCAGTGCCTTCTTAAATTAAACGACAGAATAGAATAGAATAGAATACTTTGTGTGGTTTCTATAGTGCTCCTGTCCCCTTGCATTATATGGACTATAAATCTTTGCTTGTGTTCATCTGACGAAAGAAAGTCATGACAGAGGTTCAGTAAATGGTGAGAGATTTTTCATTTTTGGGTGAACTATATACTTTTGAAGAGCAAGATGTGATGCAGAAACTAGAAACATATTCCAGACAGAATACAAGAATGTGTTAAATTAATAAGCAGACTCATAGAATAAAAACGTTTTGAAAGGACATTTTTTGTGTTGTCTACAGTATTCAATGTCACTGTATAAAACGGCAATTAAACATAACATTTAATAATAAAAAAATCATTCCCACAAAAATATGAATTGTATTTAAATTCTCGTCACTGATTTTATTTGCACACAAAGCTGATGGCTCTATCAAAACACAACGAATAATGAAACTTTTTTGGGGGGAAATGCAACTTTGCTGCCTCAATATGCTTTCTCAGATTTGATGGTGAACTTCTGAAGTCAGACATGAAACATGAAAGTTATAACTGAAGAAGAAATGTGTGCACTGCAAAAAAAAAAAAATGCTTTTCTTACTTAGACTTTTTTGTCTTGTTCTCAGAAAAAAGAAGTTAAAATTAAGAGTGTTTTTGCTTGAAACAAGCTAAATAATAATAATCTAGTCTTCAGCTTGAAATAAGATTATTTTGCTTACCCCATTGGCAGATTATTTTTGAGCAAAAACTCAATTAAAAACTTAATTATGGCTTACTTGCTCATCAAAAAATCCTTCTTGCTTTAAGAATTTTTAGATATTTTGGTTGGAAACAAGGCAAAAAATCTAAGTAAGAAAAGCATTTTTTACATTGTGTTTGACGTTTGATGCATAAAAACAATAATCACTGGTTTTCACGTCAGGCACACAAGTTTGAGCTTTCGTTTGCCATAAATATCGTGCATAAGATAAAACTAAAATGCAATGTACTTTTCAAGATTAAAAGAGTAAATAGTACAGTTTTTTCCTCAAAAAATGTAATCAAGTAAAAGTACAAGTTGTCCGTTTAAATTGCACCCGAGTAAAGTACAAATCCCCCCAAATAATACTTAAGTACAGTAATCAAGTCAAATTATTTTAAATGAGTGGCCCAAAACAGCAAACGCTCAGATGAGTGAGGCCTATAGTCAGTTTCAAAATAAAACAAAACCTGTGCTGATTTAAAGAAGACAAGAGAAATATGAAATCCAAGATTTGATGATAATATAACGTGACAAATGATTTATGAGCAATTTCGTGTATTTTACACCTCTGAACCATCATCATCATCATGAACCACAAACAGAAGGACTGGTTCAATCAAAAACAATCCGTCTGAGAGAAACAGAACAAATGGCAAGGAAAAGGCATGAAATGGAGAGAAAGAGACAAGACAGTGTGTTTGGCATTTTTATGAGTCCATTGGCTTTTGATCTTGTTAGTAATAATTTCACAGAAAATAAGAAAAAAGTACATGTATCTTAATTCAAGAACGTTTAGAAAGGACAACACGGTCTCACTCCGAACTCGTCACATGTTGACGCTTGGGTAGGACCGTCTGGCGTCATTTTTTGACGCTCAGGGTACTCCTTTAGCGTCTTTTTTCGACGCGCAGGGTCATCCAGTGCTGTTAAACCCTTAGCGTCAGTGTGCTGACGCGAGAGGCACTGGGAATTGTACCGTCATTATTTAAATGATATATTGGGTAATAATATTGCTATTATTGCATTTATGCTGGGGTGTGATTTTTTATTTTTTATTTTTTTCAGGACAAACAGCCACAACAATTTTATTTTATTTATATACACTATTTGCACATGTAACCCAACCTCTGCCCTTAAACCTAACCATTTCCCAACAAAACACAAGATATAACAGGCAGATACAACTATGTTCATCATTTCTTTAAAAAGTATTGGTATTCCAAGGGTTCTGAGGCAAAACGATTTATTTGTGAGAAGAAAATCCACGATTGCCGTCTCCGTGCTGCCCTTCAGTGTTGCCAGATCGGGTTGACGATTCCCAGCCCAAAAGCCCACCAAAACCCGCCCACTTCAACAAAAACCATCCCAAAAATTTAACTGCCAAAATAATGTGATAGAATTTTATTGCCATGTCAATCAAGGTTGATGAAGACCATTTTAATCTCTTTTTTTTAAATAAAGATAATAAATTTCAAAGGAATATGGATCAAAACAGAGCAAATACATTAAAGGGAGTCTGAAAATATGCTGAAAATGTCCACAAATCTTTTCAAAGTGGCAATCAAGAATTTAACCGATGACTGGACGGTTTAAAAGATGTTCAGATGCAGCACAGCATCGTATACTAGTCCCATATTCAGTTTTGATTATTAATTAACTGTTCATTCAATTGTTCTTCGGTTACAATTATACTTTGAAGCCTTCTATTCATCTCTCACCAGGTGTAATCACGGGTCACTTAGACTTTTTATCGTGTAACTTATAATTAGGCCACTTTGCCATCGCAATCACTTAAATAAAATGAATGAAAGAATATATAGCTGCACATTCAAAATCTTGCCCTTTCTAGCGCCAAAACCCCATCTCATCACATCTCACCAACATAAAAGACTGATTGATTGACAGGTCTCTGTTAAACTAAACCATGGGTTGCGTTAAGGAAAAAAAAAAAGAGTTGATGACTGCATCCTACACATTATTTTACTGTGATACTTTGAGCTCGGACATTGAAATAGCATGACCTGAATAACAAAAGCGAAGAAAAAGCAGCTGATTGGGCGGTTTTAAAAACAGCCCAACTTTTGTCTGCCCGCCCAATGCGTTATTCTCCGGTCCAAAACTATCAAAAGAAGCCCAATTGACCATATGCACGGATTACATCCTTGTTTAGATAAGCCAGCTCAGTCATTTCCGGTCAGCTGTACTGAGCCGTAATAGGACTGTTCTTTGCTCTCTATGTTTTCTCTACATAATCCATTCACAATTTTTTTTTGTCTAAGAGGACCAAACGTCCATGTATACCATTTCAAGAATGACAAACACTAGTTTTAAAAAATGACATGATTAAACCCGCTAAATATGCGCGAGCCGTTGCTGTGATTGACAGTAATAATGGAGCAAAACATCTGACAAGCCCATGTCAAAAACAGAGCTGTGCATTCAGTGATTCAGACTAAATTCAGAGTAACAAAACTACAGCAGTAACAAGTTTGTGTTGGTTGAATATAGGCTATTTAATAGCTTTTACAATTTAAGAGAAAACGATGTAGATAAAAGATGTCGTTAATAAAATTATAACTAAAATATTTCTAATTTATATTGATTCATATTGAATGCATTATTTATTTATTATATGATTAATATTTAAGTTTTTCAATTTGTAGTGCGGTAAAAGTACGAACATTTGTTAAACCAATAAATCGAAAAGCAAGAATAGGGAGTTTAACTGGCAGCTGCAGCCAATAACTAACCCTCTGCTGCCATCTCTTGGTTATAAGGGTAATTTTATATCAATCTTAAAAATTCGTTGTTTTCCGATAAAATACTTTTTTCCATGTCGTGTTTATGAATGAAAAGTGAATCTTTGAAGTGAATTTTATTGCACAGCGCACAGCTGTAGAGTTGAAAATTAATAAAAACCTTTAAAATATTGTAATATTTGTGTTCATGACTATGAAGGCAAGTTATTGATGATCAAGAATACTATTAAGATGTCGTTAAAAAGAAGCATAACGTAAGCCTAAACACGTTATGATAGTGTTTAGCTGTCAGCATTTAAATCTACTCTCCTGGGATAACCAGGCTCGCATTTAAATTATATGTTGTTAAATAATATGAAACTGATTGTTCATGCCCCTATCATTATTTACGATGTTGCAATTATTATTTTTCTCAGTTTCTGATAAAAACGAGGCAGGAAAGCAGTCTCAAGGGTCTCTATCTATATATAGCACATATAAAATGAGTCTGACCGGAAGTTTACGAGCTGCCTTATCATTATGCGGAAGTTCTAAAAAACACTCCGTGCATAAGGTCAATTGGGCGGCAACCCGCCCAATCTGGCAACAGTGCTGTCTGTGCGCGAATTCAAAAAATGCCGCCAGTCTATGCAGAGGACGCAAGCCTTGGTTGTGAAATGCTATTGGTCCTTGGGTGTCTTGTGACCGATTGCGTCATGCTGATGTTCCGGAGTATCTTTTTGAATGAGTTGAGCGCGTTAACGGAGCGGGATTTTTCAGCAATGAAAAGCTTCTGTTTTTCGCATAAACAAAGCGTATGGCTTCGGAAGACTCGGAACGCAACAGACCTTGTTTGTAATGCTTTTATACTGTTTGCCTGTGGTCAGTTTTTGCAATAAATATCTGTGACTGTACTTATATTTGCCTGTTATGTGTTTTATATTGTTCAGAAGTGGGTAGGTTTAGGGTTGGGGTGGGGTTAGGTGCTCTAATAAAAGTATACATTTATTTAAAATGATTTATATTTTTACAAATTATCTAATCCATTCAATTAACACAAACAATTGAAAACAATGGAGGACCCTGCGCGTCGAAAAATGACACTAAATGGGTACCCTGAGCGTCAAAACGTGACGCCAAGGAGTCCTGACCAAGCGTCAACATGTGACGAGTTGGGAGTGCAGGGCTTGTAAAACACAAATGTTTCATGTGAATGAACTCAAACACTTGACACTCTCTAAGTTTCTAACATTCCTAAAGTGCACTGGATAAACATCAGCAAACACTCTCAGAGACAGAGGTGAATCTAAGTCTATAAGCCATTGGATCGGATTTGGTGAAACCTTGAAGTGAAATCATTATTCAGTGAAAGTTCATGAGAGAATCTCATTTACACACTTGCGACTGTCGACTCATGAAGCACAGCATTTCTGATCATTAACACCTCAGAACTTCATGTTATTTGTAAGATTTTAAAAACTAAAGTTAACTTTAACTAGACTAGATTTAAGAATTAGTTTCATGTGCAAAATTAGTAAAACATTTTTAAAGCGTTATCTACTATCCATTTCATCCTAAAAAAAAAAAAAACATGGTATTATGAGTACTTCCTGTGTCTATTTCCTCAGAGGTGTAAAATACTCGAGTCATTTGACTTGATTACTGTACTTAAGTGTTATTTTGGGCGATTTGTACTTTACTCAAGTAACTGACTACTCTTACTTTTACTTGATTAGATTTTTGAAGAAAAAACTACTTTTTACTCCTTACAATTTTATTTCATCTTGAAAAATACATTAAATTTTTATTTTATCTTATGCACATTAAGATAAAATATGTGTGTCTGATGTGAACCAATTATCATTGTTTGCACACTGCAAAAAATGCTTTTCTAGCGATTTTTTGTCTCGTTTCTAGACAAAATATCAAAAAATTCTTAAATCAAGGATTTTCTAGACAAGTAAAAATTATTGTCTTGTTTTCAGAAAAAAGAAGTCAAAATTAAGTGAGTTTTTGCTTGAAACAAGCAAAATAATCTTATTTCAAGCAGAAGACTAGATTATTTTGCTTACCCCATTGGCAGATTATTTTGCTTGTTTCAAGCAAAAACTCACTTCATTTGAACTTCTTTTTACTGAAAACAAGACATTAACATGTACTTGTCTAGAAAATAATTCTTGATTTAAGAATTTTTAGATATTTCGGCTGGAAACAAGACAAAAAATCTAAGATAGAAAAGCATTTTTTGCAGTGTGTGCATCAAACACACATTTCTACTTCAGTTCTGACTTTCATCAGATAAATGTCTGGCTTCAAAAGTTCACCATCAAATCTGAGGAAGCATATTGAGGCAGCAAAGTTGTTTTTTCTCTAAAAAAAAATATTAATAATTTGTTCTGTTTTGATAGAGCCATCAGTTGTGTAATACATTAGCTGAATGCACAAAATTGAGAGAATTTAAATAGTTAATATTTTTGTTTTGTTTTAACTAGTGCTGCACAATTAATCGTATTGCAATCGCAATCACGATGTCAGCCTGTGCAATTATATGACGGGAAACTGTTGCAATTATATTAAATAAGTGTGTGGACTTTCTGAGAACAGTTTGCCAGTTTTTCACTAACAAAACAAAACAAACAAACAAAAAAAAACAACAAAAAAAGATTTGTTTAAAT
Organism: Cirrhinus molitorella; assembly: GCA_033026305.1. NCBI lineage: Eukaryota > Metazoa > Chordata > Actinopteri > Cypriniformes > Cyprinidae > Cirrhinus > Cirrhinus molitorella. Next base: position 753,854 of record CM065138.1, on the reverse strand, counting down.
GACAATTCTATATCCTTTTTTTTTTCAAAAGAGTTTATAGAGATCGTTACATCCTTTATTAATGTCCCTGCTTGTAACAAAATGTTTAAAATATCTTATTTTTGTGAAAATGTGTGTTTTTATGTATTGTTTTATTTAATTAAGCAATGCTTTTAAGAAGTTTACATTAATGCAAATGTCATTTAATGTTGTAGTTTTGTCATTTTTAGTTTTACAAATATACATTTCAGCATTATTACTAACCTGTGTGTGCATTTTCCTTAAAAACCCATCAAGCTGACTAACGATACCATTTCTTACAATCGCAATCGCAATCTTGACCTCAATATTTTCTCAAACTGTGCAGCCCTAGTTTTAACCAAACTTCTGTATGTCTGTCAGAAAAGAAAAGTACTTCTTTTTTAATATTTGAGTACAATTTAAAGTTGTGCTTTTTTACTTTTACTCAAGTATGTTTTTGGCCAGATACTTGTAATTTGTACTAAACGTACTTTAACTTGAGTAAAATTTGAGTACTTTTTACACCTCTGCTATTTGCCTCTTTAAGATGAATTGCTTGATGTATTCCCCAATCGTAAGTCGCTTTGGATAAAATCTTTTGCTAAATGAACAAATATAAATGTAATATCTATATTATTTGCCAAATGACAAATAAATCTAGCATGACTTTTACATGCACTGCAGAAACTGATGTTCTCCCCAAGTGTTTTAGTCTTGTTTTCCAGCGCAAATATATGCAATACTTTAGTTTACATTAATGCAAATGTCATTTAATGTTGTAGTTTTGTCATTTTTTGTTTTACAAATATACATTTCCGCATTATTACTAACCTGTGTGTGCATTTTCCTTAAAAACCCATCATGTTGACTAACGATACCATTTATTACAATCGCAAATGCATATCGCAATATTGACCTCTATAATCGAAATATGAACATTTTCTCAAAGCATGCAGCCCTAGTTTTAACCAAACTTCTGTATGTCTTTCAGAGAGAAAAAAATTAATACTTGAGTACAGTTTAAAGTTGTGCATTTTTACTTACTCAAGTATGTTTTTGGCCAGATACTTGTACTATCTGTACTTTAACTTGAGTAAAATTTGAGTACTTTTTACATCTTTGCTATTTGCCTCTTTAAGATGAATTGCTTGATGTATTCCCCAATCGTAACACTGCAAAAAATGCTTTTCTTACTTAGATTTTTGGTCTTGTTTCCAGCCAAAATATCTAAAAATTCTTAAATCAAGAAAGATTTTCTAGACAAGTAAAAATGATTTAGATGATTGACTTTTTTTCAGAACAAAAAAGTCTAAAATAAGTGAGTTTTTGCTTAGAAAAAGCAAAATAATCTGCCAATGGGGTAAGCAAAATAATCTTATAAATAATCTTATTTCAAGCCGAAAACAAGATTATTTTGCTCACCCCATTGGCAGATTATTTTGCTTTTTCTAAGCAAAAACTCACTTAATGTAGACTTTTTTGTTCTGAAAACATCAATCATCTAAATCATTTTGACTTGTCTAGAAAATCTTTCTTTATTTAAGAATTTTTAGATATTTTGGCTGAAAACAAGACAAAAAATCGAAGTAAGAAAAGCATTTTTTGCAGTGAAGTCGCTTTGGATAAAGTCATCTGCTGAATGAACAAATATAATAATTCGTATTTCACTATGAATGCTGTGCATTAAACTAAACATAAACATGTCAAATGTCTGACACTGCAATAAAAAATGCTTTTCTTACTTAGATTTTTTGTCTTGTTTCCAGCCAAAATATCTAAACATTCTTAAATCAAGAAGGATTTTCTAGACAAGTCAAAATCATTGTCTTGTTTTCAGAAAAAAATATGTCTAAGTGAGTAATTAAGTGAGTTTTTGCTTAAGACAAGCAAAATAATCTAGTTCTCATCTTGAAATAAGATGATTTTGCTTACCCCATTGGCAGATTATTTGTTTTAAGCAAAAACTCACTTAATTTTTATTGTGCATTCTTATATTTTTAACAAGCATTCACAAACATTTTCTCCCAATCTGATGTGCACTTGACGAGTTCAACAATCATCATTGAAGAACCGGAAAAACTCAGGTAAATAAAAGTCAACCAATCACTGTCAAATCAATCAATTCACTACAATAATGAATGAATACTTCAAAAAACTAGTCATTTCTACATACCGCATGTTGTTTCTTCATGGTCTTCAGATGCACATCCATGTGCTCCACAAATGATAGGCTTTAAAACTCCAATCCAATCCAATCTAAAGTCAGTCTTTCAGCTTCTGTATTGATGAAACACTTTGGCGATTAACACTATAGTCTTAGTTTAGTTTAATTAAATTTAGTTTTTTATCTAGAGTATGGTCTTTAGTGTTCGACTCAATGGGCAAAAATAAACAAAAGCATGCTTCTAGAAATACGTTTTCTTCAAGTCTAGTGATTTATTACACTGCAAAAAATGCTTTTCTAGCTGATTTTTTGTCTTGTTTCTAGACAAAATATCTGAAAATTCTTAAATCAACAAGGATTTTCTAGACAAGCAAAAATTATTGTCTTGTTTTCAGAAAAAATAAGTCAAAATTAAGTGAGTTTTTGCTTGAAACAAGCAAAATAATCTGCCAATGGGGTGAGAAAAATAATCTTATTTCAAGCAGAAGACTAGATTATTTTTCTTACCCCATTGGCAGATTATTTTGCTTGTTTCAAGCAAAAACTTGCTTCATTTGAACTTCTTTTTTCTGAAAACAAGACATTAACACGTACTTGTCTAGAAAATAATTCCTGATTTAAGAATTTTTAGATATTTCGGCTGAAAACAATACAAAAAAATCTAAGCTAGAAAAGCATTTTTTGCAGTGTAAAAAAACAACAACAGAAGAATTGAAAACAAAAACTGCATTTTGAATACTTTCACATGAGAGTACAGATGCATGTGCTCTAAACTGTGCTTAATTTCTTTGGCCACGCCTCCAAATACATCACTTCCTCTTGCGTGACATTTGACCTCTAGGGGACTAAACATAATAAATGTCAAATGTTTGACCACACTGCAAAAAATGCTTTTCTTACTTCTTGTAAGAAAAGCCAAAATATCTAAAAACTCTTAAATCAAGAAGGATTTTCTAGACAAGGAAAAATTATTGTCTTGTTTTCAGAAAAAAAATTTAAAATAAGTGAGTTTTTGCTTAAAACAAGCAAAATAATCTAGTTCTCATCTTGAAATAAGATGATTTTGCTTAATTGTTACTTATTTTTTCTGAAAACAAGACAATAATTTTTACTTGTTAAGAAAATCCTTCTTGATTTAAGATTTTATAGACATTTTGGCTGGAAACAAGACAAAAAATCTAAGTAAGAAAAGCATTTTTTGCAGTGCAGTAGTGTATAAAATATAAAAGAATAGAAGAAGGATTTTCTAGACAAGCCAAATTTATTGTCTTGTTTTCAGAAAAAAAGATGTTCAAATTAAGATTAAATAATAATCTGCCAGTGGGGTACACTGCAAAAAATGCTTTTCTAGCTAAGATTTTTTGTCTTGTTTCTAGACAAAATATCTAAAAATTCTTAAATCAAGAAGGATTTTCTAGACAAGCAAAATTATTGTCTTGTTTTAATTGAAAAAAGTGAGTTTTTTAAGTGAGTTTTTGATTAAAACAAGCTAAATAATCTGCCAATGGGGTGAGAAAAATAATCTTATTTTAAGATGAAAACTAGATTACTTTGCTTACACTGCAAAAATGTTTTTTTATCTTAGATTTTTTGTCTTGTTTCCAGCCGATATATCTAAAAATTCTTAAATCAAGAATTATTTTCTAGACAAGTACGTTAATGTCTTGTTTTCAGAAAAAAGTTGTTCAAATTAAGTGAGTTTTTGCTTGAAACAAACAAAATAATCTAGTCTTCTGCTTGAAATAAGATAATTTTTCTTACCCCATTGGCAGATTATTTTTCTTGTTTCAAGCAAAACCTCACTTAATTTTGACTTCTTTTTTCCTGAAAACAAGACAATCATTTTGACTTGTCTAGAAAATCCTTCTTGATTTAAGATTTTATAGATATTTTGGCTAGAAACAAGACAAAAAATCTAAGTAAGAAAAGCATTTTTTGCAGTGCAGTAGTGTATAAAATATAAAAGAATAGGACTGTGTCAATCTTTAACATCGACATTTCAAATAACTCCCAATGTTTCCAAAAGGTTTAAGCAGGATCATATGAAAACACTGAACCCTCATAGTGACATCTGATCTTCACACAAGAAAAAATGCTTTTCTTACTTAGATTTTTTGCCTTGTTTCCAGCCAAAATATCTAAAAATTCTTAAATCAAGAAGGATTTTCTAGACAAGTAAAAATTATTGAAAAAAGAAGTCAGAAGTGTTTTTTTTAAGTGAGTTTTTGATTAAAACAAGCGAAATAATCTGCCAATGGGCAAGCAAAACAATCTTATTTTAAGATGAAAACTATTACTTTGCGTACACTGCAAAAATGCTTTTCTAGCTTAGATTTTTTGTCGTTTCCAGCCGAAATATCTACAAATTCTTAAATCAAGATTTATTTTCTAGACAAGTACACCTTAATGTCTTGTTTTCAGAAAAAGGTTGTTCAAATTAAGTGAGTTTTTGCTTGAAACAAACAAAATAATCTAGTCTTCTGCTTGAAATAAGATTATTTTGCTTGTTTCAAGCAAAACCTCACTTAATCTTGACTTCTTTTTTCTGAAAACAAGACAATAATTTTTACTCGTCTAGAAAATCCTTGTTGATTTAAGAATTTTTAGATATTTTGTCTAGAAACAAGAAAAAATCTTAGCTAGAAAAACATTTTTTGCAGTGTACCCCATTGGCAGATTATTATTTAATCTTAATTTGAACATCTTTTTTTTCTGAAAACAAGACAATATTTTTACTTGTCTAGAAAAGCCTTCTTGATTTAAGATTTTTTAGATATTTTGGCTGGAAACAAGACAAAAAATCCAAGAGAAGCATTTTTTGCAGTGCAGAAACAAGAGACAGCTCAACAATTTTTGTGTGTGTGTGAATAGACACTCCCTCAGTGTGTGTGTGTGTGTGTGTGTGTGTGTGTGTGTGTGTCATCTACATCCATTAACACTCATCAGTCATAGAAAATGAAGCGCTGAGGATGTCATAATATTCTCATGAGACAATCACATTCCAGCTGGACAACAGCATTCACACGCGTCAGACTCAATCTGGCATTAGTTCATGTGAAAGAAGAGGTTTAGTGGCTTCATTGATTACAATGTAGCTTGTTTTATCAGTTTTATTTATTTATTTGGTTATTTGAATCAAGGTATTTCATATCACGTCTAAACATAAGACTCATATATATTAATATTTTTTATTATTGCAATATTAAAGATAACTAAGTATAAAAAGACAAATATAGATGATACAAATACAAGAGATTTATATTTACGGTAGGAAATTTACTAAATATCTTCATGGAACATGATCTTTACTTAATATCTTAATGTTTGGCATAAAAGCTATTGTCTTGTCTATATAGAAACCTATTTTTATAGGTAAAGAATTTTGTTTGACTAGGCGTCATTTGTAAGTCTGTAGTTTGGATAAACATGTCTATTAAATGAATAAATATATATTTGTAAAAAAAAAAAAATATATATATATATATATATATATATATATTTGTAGTAAACTAAAACCTAAATAAAAAATATGTATTTCAAATAAAACATTAACTGATATGAAATTAAATATTGAAAATACTTGCCAAGGAATCTTATTTTCTTACTTATTTTCATTTAGTGTAACTTGAATTATATTAATAATATATTAAATAACAAAAAACTATAATAAAAAAAAAAAATAAAAACTGCATAGAAATTATTTTAAAAAACTAAACTAAATTAAAAAAAAAAGTTAAAACTTCAAGACAAATTCTAAAAACTATATAGACATATAAAAAATAAATAAATAAATAATAAAATATATATATAGCAATAGCCAAAAATACATTATATCGGTCAAAATGATAGATTTTTCTTTTATGCCGAAAATCATTTGAATATTAAGTGAAGATCATTTTCCATGAAGATATTTTGTAAATTGACTACTGTAAATGTCATTTACAACTTGTAAACTTAATTTTTGAAAAATAATATGCATTGCTAAGAACTTCATTTTGACAACTTTAAAGGCAATTTTCTCAATATTTGGATTTTTTGCACCATCTTGCAGATTTTCAGAAAGTTGTTTCTCAGCCAAATATTGTCCGATCCTAACAAACCATGCATCAATAGAAAGTTTATTTATTTAGCTTTTAAAAGGCCATTTACGGCTGGTTTTGTGGTCCAGGTTCACATGAAGACACACAAAAAAATCTCTAAACTTAATAAAAATGTCAAAAACTTAAATGTAAATGAAAATATAAAAATAAAAACCGATTCAAACTATAAATATATAATAGTTTCTCAATAACTGGATTCCAGAGACTCCAAACAGACAAATGGAAAAAACAAAGGTGGAAAAGAGTGTTTAAAGTGCTTGTTTATTTAATAAAAATGACAAAAAAAACTAAAAATGTAAATGAAAATATAAAAATAAAAACTAATTCAAACTATAAATATATAATAGTTTCTCAATTACACTGGATTCCAAAAATGTAAATGGAAAAACACAGGTGGAAAAGAGTGTTTGAAGTGCTTATTTATTTAATAAAAATGACAACAACAACAAAAAAACTAAATGTAAATGAAAATAAAAAAATAAAAACTAATTCAAACTATAAATATACAATAGTATCTCAATTACACTGGATTCCAAACATCTAACAGACAAATGGAAAAACACAGGTGGAAAAGAGTGTTTGAAGTGCTTGTTTATTTAATAAAAATGACAAAAAAATGTAAATGAAAATATAAAAATAAAAACTAAATAAAAATTAACACAGAAAAGGAAAAAACAAAGGTGGAAAAGAGTGTTAAATTGCTTGTTTATTTAATAAAACTAAAAATGTAAATAAAAAATAAAAACTAATTCAAACTATAAAAATATAATAGTTTCTCAATAACACTGGATTCTAAACATTTAAATGGAAAAACAAAGGTGGAAAAGAGTGTTTAAAGTGCTTGTTTATTTAATAAAAATGACAAAAAAAACTAAAAATGTCAATGAAAATATAAAAATAAAAACTAATTCAAACTATAAATATATAATAGTATCTCAATTACACTGGATTCCAAACATCTAACACACAAATGGAAAAAAACAAAGGTGGAAAAGAGTGTTTAAAGTGCTTGTTTATTTAATAAAAATGACAAAAAAATTTAAATGAAAATATAAAAATAAAAACTAAATAAAAATTAACACGGAAAAGGAAAAAACAAAGGTGGAAAAGAGTGTTAAATTGCTTGTTTATTTAATAAAACTAAAAATGTAAATGCAAATAAAAAAATAAAAACTAATTCAAACTATAAATATATAGTAGTTTCTCGATTACACTGGATTCCAAACATTTAAATGAAAAAACAGGTGGAAAAGAGTGTGTGAAGTGCTTGTTTATTTAATAAAAATGACAAAAAAATGTAAATGAAAATATAAAAATAAAAACTAAATAAAAATTAACACAGAAAAGGAAAAAACAAAGGTGGAAAAGAGTGTTAAAGTGCTTGTTTATTTAATAAAAATGACAAAAAAACTAAAAATGTAAATAAAAAATAAAAACTAATTCAAACTATAAAAATATAATAGTTTCTCAATAACACTGGATTCTAAACATTTAAATGGAAAAACAAAGGTGGAAAAGAGTGTTTAAAGTGCTTGTTTATTTAATAAAAATGACAAAAAAACTAAAAATGTAAATGAAAATATAAAAATAAAAACCGATTCAAACTATAAATATATAATAGTTTCTCAATAACACTGGATTCCAGAGACTCCAAACAGACAAATGGAAAAAACAAAGGTGGAAAAGAGTGTTTAAAGTGCTTGTTTATTTAATAAAAATGACAAAAAAACTAAAAATGTAAATGAAAATATAAAAATAAAAACCGATTCAAACTATAAATATATAATAGTTTCTCAATTACTGGATTCCAGAGACTCCAAACAGACAAATGGAAAAAACAAAGGTGGAAAAGAGTGTTAAATTGCTTGTTTATTTAATAAAACTAAAAATGTAAATGCAAATAAAAAAATAAAAACTAATTCAAACTATAAATATATAGTAGTTTCTCGATTACACTGGATTCCAAACATTTAAATGAAAAAACAGGTGGAAAAGAGTGTGTGAAGTGCTTGTTTATTTGTAAAGCACAATAGCTGCACGTCTGTATGAGGTTATATGGAAACAGTGAGGCACGCCGGCCCCAAATTACAGTTGGAGAAACAGTGCTATGTGGCACTGGAGTGCGAGGGGCCTTCGGTCTCCAAACGTCTAATTGATGACAGCGATACGTGAGCTAATGAGAAACTCAGGCCTTCCAGCTCCGGCGGGAGCGTCATGATCCGCATTTAAAACGTGTCAAAACCCCGCAGGACTTTCAAGGGCCTCTGCAAGATTCTTGGCGGCTCCATATAAACGCCGGCGAGCAAACCGAGCCTGCAGTCAACGAACGCAACCGAGCGCAAAGCTTCCTCCGAGCCAGAGCCGTGTCTGAAACGTCATGAGAGGTGCGTCGTATTCGCAGAAGAGTCTGAGCGTCAGCGGCTCCAGCAGGATGAGGGTCCAGAGCCCGTCTCCGTCCCGATGCCGAGGGTCTTCGTACAGCCGCGGACGCGCCGGATTCCAGGGTCAGGCGGTGGAAGTGGCCACCGAGATCCACCAGCACCACGCCAACGAGAAAGAGGAGATGCAGGAGCTGAACGTGCGCTTCGCCGGATACATCGAGAAGGTCCAAGCGCTGGAGCAGAGGAACGCCGCCCTGAGAGCCGAGCTGGAGGCCCTTCAGGGACGCTTCAAGGGAGGACCGACCGGCCTCGGGGACGAATACGAAGTCAAGTTTAAAGAGATGAGGGACCTTATCGAAGCTCTGACCGCAGAGAAGGGCGCCGCTGATATTGAGAGAGGCTACATCGAGGAGGAGGTGGAGGTCTGGAGACTCAAGCTGGAGGAGGAGCTGGCCATCAAAGGTGAGAACGCACTTTAAAAAATAAAAAGGTGTTAAAGTAAGTGTTTTACTCGACTTTCATGTAGGGCAACTTAATATTTCATGTTGGCTAAACTTAAAATTTGAAGGCAGCACGAACACTTTAAGTTGAAACAACTATTTTTTATTGTGCCATATATCATTATAAACAGAACTTTAAGTTTCTGTCTGGCTAATTTTATAGCCCCTTTTGTTTTCTCTAAAAATGAGTGAATTTCCAGAATTTTAGGGAAAACAGAAAGCAACAACTGGGTGTTTTTTACTGTGTGCTCGAACAAAAACTCTTTAGAAAATTGTATTTAGGTGCTTTACGCTTCCAAATACAATTGTCTACATATAACATTCCCCAAGCAAGTTATAGCCATTAATTACAATATTATTATTGTTATTTTTTTTATTATTTTTATTATTATTTATTGACAATATAGATGTGTCCAAAAATGTTTCAGGAATAAATTCACAGTAGAAACTGTTTTATATAATAACAAAACACAATAAATAAAAAAAAAAAAAGTGACTTTTTCAGATAATTAATTATAACAGTAATTATACTGTATAAAAAAAGCAACTTAAAAGTTGTTTCAACTTAAAAAAAAAAAAAAAAAAGCAACAATTGAGTGTTTTTTACTGTGTGCTCGAACAAAAACTCTTTAGAAAATTGTATTTAGGTGCTTTACGCTTCCAAATACAATTGTCTACATATAACATTCCCCAAGCAAGTTATAGCCATTAATTACAATATTGTTATTGTTATTTTTTTATTATTGTTATTTTTTATTATTATTATTATTATTTTGAAAATCAGGCCTATTTATTGACAATATAGATGTGTCCAAAAATGTTTCAGGAATAAATTCACAGTAGAAACTGTTTTATATAATAACAAAACACAATAAATAAAAAAAAAAAGTGACTTTTTCAGATAATTAATTATAACAGTAATTATACTGTATAAAAAAAGCAACTTAAAAGTTGTTTCAACTTAAAAAAAAAAAAAAAAAAAAAAAAAAAAAAAAAGCAACAATTGAGTGTTTTTTACTGTGTGCTCGAACAAAAAAAAAAATATTTATATTTAATATTTATATTTTATTTATATCTTTTTACTCAACTTAAATATCTTACAAGAGTGTTTATTGGCATTAGTTCCAGTTCTTGAACCATTTTAAAACTATAAAGAACCCTTTGTGGAATGGAAAGGTTCCAAGGATGTTAAAGGTTCTTCATGGAACAATTTATTGCCATTGGTTCCAGTTCTTGAGCCATTTTTTGTTCTCAGAAGAACATTTTAACACTATAAAAGAACCCTTTGTAAAATGAAAAGGTTCCAAGAATGTTAAAGGTTCTTCATGAGCCATTCTTGAACCATTTTAAAACTATAAAGAACCCTTTGTGGAACGGAAAGGTTCTTTATGGAACCATTGGCAAAAAACACTCTTAAACGTGTTTATTGCCATTGGTTCCAGTTCTTGAGCCATTTTTTTTTTGTTCTCAGAAGAACATTTTTACACTATAAAAGAACTCTTTGAAGAATGAAAAGGTTCCAAGAATGTTAAAGGTTCTTCATGGAGCCAATGCCAAAAAACACTCTTAAAAGAGTGTTTATTGGCATTGGTTTCCGTTCTTGAACCATTTTAAAATTATAAAGAACCCTTTGTGGAATGGAGAGGTTCCAAGGTTGTTAAAGGTTCTTCATGGAACAATTTATTGGCATTAGTTCCAGTTCTTGAGCCATTTTTTTGTTGTTGTTGTTGTTGTTCTCAGAAGAACATTTTAACAACCCAAAGAACCTTTTACCCCTATAAATAACCCTTTGTAAAATGGAAAGGTTCCAAGAACGTTAAAGGTTCTTCATGGAACTATTAACAAAAACACTCTTAAAAGAGTGTTTATTGGCATTGGTTCCAGTTCTTGAACCATTTTAAAACTATAAAGAACCCTTTGTGGAATGGAAAGGTTCCAAGGATGTTAAAGGTTCTTCCTGGAACCATTGGCAAAAAACGCTCTTAAACATGTTTATTGCCATTGGTTCCAGTTCTTGAGCCAGTTTTTTGTTCTCAGAAGAACATTTTTACACTATAAAAGAACCCTTTGAAGAATGAAAAGGTTCCAAGAACAAGAAGGTTCTGCATGTAACCACTGCCAAAGAGTGTTTCTTGGCATTGGTTCCAGTTCTTGAACCATTTTTTGTTCTCAAATGAAGATTTTAACACTATAAAAAAAAAACTTTGTGGAATGGAAAGGTTCTTCATGGAACCATTGCCAAAACACTCCTAAAAGAGTGTTTATTGGCATTGGTTCCAGTTCTTGAACCATTTTAAAACTATAAAGAACCCTTTGTGGAATGGAAAGGTTCCAAGGATGTTAAAGGTTCTTCCTGGAACCATTGGCAAAAAACACTCTTAAACATGTTTATTGCCATTGGTTCCAGTTCTTGAGCCAGTTTTTTGTTCTCAGAAGAACATTTTTACACTATAAAAGAACCCTTTGAAGAATGAAAAGGTTCCAAGAACAAGAAGGTTCTGCATGTAACCACTGCCAAAGAGTGTTTCTTGGCATTGGTTCCAGTTCTTGAACCATTTTTTGTTCTCAAATGAAGATTTTAACACTATAAAAAAAAACTTTGTGGAATGGAAAGGTTCTTCATGGAACCATTGCCAAAACACTCCTAAAAGAGTGTTTACTGGCATTGGTTCCAGTTCTTGAACCATTTTAAAACTATAAAGAACGCTTTGTGGAATGGAAAGATTCCAAAGTTGTTAAAGGTTCTTCATGGAACAGTTTATTGGCATTAGTTCCAGTTCTTGAGCCATTTTTTTTTTCTCAGAACAACATTTTAATACTATAAAAGAACCCTTTGTGGAATGAAAAGATTCCAAGGATGTTAAAGATTCTTCATGGAGCCAATGCCAAAAAAACACTCTTAAAAAAGTGTTTATTGCCATTGGTTCCAGTTCTTGAGCCATTTTTTTGTTTTCAGAAGAACATTTTTAAACTATAAAAGAACTCTTTGAAGAATGAAAAGGTTCCAAGAATGTTAAAGGTTCTTCATGGAGCTATTGCCAAAAAACGCTCTTAAAAGAGTGTTTATTGGCATTGATTCCAGTTCTTAGACCATTTTAACACTATAAAGAACCCTTTGTGGAATGGAAAGGTTCCAAGGTCGTTAAAGGTTCTTCATGGAACATTTATTGGCATTGGTTCCATTTTTTGTTCTCGGAAGAACATATTAACAACCCAAAGAACCTTTTACCCCTATAATAACCCTTTGTAAAATGGAAAGGTTCCAAGAACATTAGAGGTTCTACATGGAACCATTGCCAAAAACACTCTTAAAAAAGTGTTTATTGGCATTGGTTCCAGTTCTTGAGCCATTTTTTTGTTTTCAGAAGAACATTTTTAAACTATAAAAGAACTCTTTGAAGAATGAAAAGGTTCCAAGAATGTTAAAGGTTCTTCATGGAGCTATTGCCAAAAAACGCTCTTAAAAGAGTGTTTATTGGCATTGATTCCAGTTCTTAAACCATTTTAACACTATAAAGAACCCTTTGTGGAGTGGAAAGGTTCCAAGAATGTTAAAGGTTCTTCATGGAACCATCAGAGCCAATAAAGATACTTTATTGTAAAGAGTGATTTGCATGACTAAAGTGCATTCTCTTTCTATAACATGAACTCACTCTGGACTCCACAGAGGAGGCTGAGATGATCCTCCGCGAGTTCCGCCAAGACGTGGACAACGCCACGCTACAGAAGGCCGACCTGGAGAAGCGCATCGAGCAGCTGGTGGCCGAGATCGAGTTCCTGAAGAAGCTCCACGACGAGGAAGTCGCCGACCTCCTCAAGCAGATCGAGGAGTCCAAGGTGACGGTGGAGCTGGACTCGGACAGACCCGACCTGGCCGCTTACCTGCGCAACATGCGCGCCGAGATCGAGGCGGTGGCCGCCCGCAACGTCCAGGAAGCCGAGAAGTGGTACAAGGGCAAATTCGACACTCTGAAGGAGCAGGCCAGCAAACACGAGGACCAGATGAAGACCATGAAGGATGAGATCTCCACCTTCCACAACCAGGTGACGGACCTGCAGAACCAGATCGACGGCCTGAGGGCGCGCAACGGAGCGCTGGAGCAGCAGCTGGAGGACATGGAGGCGGCGCACCTGGACAAGGTGGCCGGTCTGGAGGACATCATCGGCCAGCTAGAGAGCCAGCTGTGCGAGACCAAGCTGGAGATGGGGAAATACATGGCCGATTACCAGGAGCTGCTCCACATCAAGCTGAAGCTGGACGCTGAGATCGCCACCTACAGGAAGCTCCTGGAAGGAGAGGAGAAGCGGCTCGGGATCTCCATCGCCGAAGGTCTGTGGTTAACAAAACCCCTTAAGTGTCACCCCTATTTTTGAAAATTCACAAGAAGTGCACTCTCCAAACTTAAATGAGACCCTGGAGCACGAAACCAGTCATAAGTGTCAATTATTTTAAATGGAGATGTATAGAGCTGAATAAATAAGCTTTCCATTGATGCATCGGACAATATTTGGCTGAGATACAACTATTTGAAAATCTGGAGGTGCAAAAAAATTTAAATACTGAGAAAATTGCCTTTAAAGTTGTCCAAATTAAATTCTTAGCAATGCATATTACTAATCAAAAATTAAGTTATACAATAGGCAAAACGCTTGAAACAACGTGAAAAATAAATAAAAAATACAGTATAGAAAAATTACATTTTGATAAATGGAAACTAAAATTTAAAGCAACAAACAAAAATCTCTGATATCCCATGACTTGGACAAAAAAATATATAAAATTCCTTCACTTTCAAAGACTGGAATAGACCTTTTAAAATTCCATGATATTCCAGAAACTCCATTAAGTACTAATTGACAATTTAGAGATTTGAGTTGACTAAACTTAAGAGCTGTGTTTTTTCCTTGGCTGCATTAAAATTTTAAATCAAATCAACTCTAATATGTAAGTTGTCACTTAAAACGTAACATTTCAAGTTGACTAAACGTTTTTTTGAGTTGACTAAACTTCAAAGTGCACTCTCCAAACTTAAATGTGACCCTGGACCACAAAACCAGTCATAAGTGTCAATTATTTTAAATGGAGATGTATAGAGTTGAATAAATAAGCTTTCCATTGATGCATCGGACAATATTTGGCTGAGATACAACTATTTAAAAAATCTACAATCTGAGGGTGCAAAAAAATTTAAATACTGAGAAAATCGCCTTTAAAGTTGTCCAAATTAAGTTTTTAGCAATGCATATTACTTGCCAAAAATTAAGTTTTGATATATTTACAAAATATCTTCATGGAACATGATCTTAATATCCTAATGATTTTTGGCATAAAAGAAAAATCTATAATTTTGACCCATGCAATGTATTTTTGGCTATTGCTACAAATATACCCCAGCGACTTAAAATGGGGATAAAAATGACTATAATTCATGAACGCTTTTGAATACAGACTTGAGGTTGAGCTTCTTAAAGAAGACATTTAACAGATTATTACAGAAGTGAAATCTTTTAGTAAAAGTAAAGCATTCAAAAGTTATAGAAGTTTACATTTACAGTAAAGAAAATGTATTGTACTATTTTTCTTATTGGAGCACAAAACCAGTCTTCAGTCGCTGGGGTTTATTTGTAGCAATAGCCAAAAATGCATTGTATGGGTCAAAATTATCTAAAAAAATATTTATGCCAAAAATCATTAGGATATTAAGTAAAAATCATGTTCCATTAAGATATTTTGTAAATTTTGTACCGTAAATGTATCAAAACTTACTTTTTGATTAGTAATATGCATTGCTAAGAACGACAACTTTAAAGGCAATTTTCTCAATATTTTTATTGTTCTGCACCCTCAGATTGCCAAATAGTTGTATTTTGGTCAAATATTGTCCTGTCATAACAAACCATACATCAATGGAAAGCTTAGTTATTCAACTTTCAGAGAATATATAAATCTCAATTTTGAAAAATTGACACTTATGACTGGTTTTGTGCTCCAGGGTCACATATTTTATATAAAATACATATATTAAAAAATAGTTAAAAATACAAAATTGCTATAAAATTAAAGCCATATGTCTACAAAAGCTGACTACACTGTAAAAAACAAAAAAAACACAATTTGTTGTGTCAACTTAAAATAATTTTAAAATTTTAAGTTCAGTCAACTCAAATAAGTTCAAGTTGAAATGTTAACAGGGTTCCCACTCTGAGCCAAATGTCAAATTCCCTGACTTTCAGTGACTAAAAAGCTGAATTTTTTGAAAATAAGCTGCTGACCTTTGATGATCCAATTCAACCGTACACTGCAAAAATACTTTTCTTACTCACATTTTTTGTGTTGTTTCCAGCCAAAATATATTAAAAAATCTTAAATTAAGAAGGATTTTCTAGGCAAATTATTTTTTT
This sequence comes from Cirrhinus molitorella, assembly GCA_033026305.1. Lineage (NCBI taxonomy): Eukaryota > Metazoa > Chordata > Actinopteri > Cypriniformes > Cyprinidae > Cirrhinus > Cirrhinus molitorella. The sequence continues at coordinate 738,307 of CM065138.1, read as the reverse complement.
GTTTTCAGAAAAAACAAAGTCAAAATAAAATGAGTTTTTGCTTAGAACAAGCCAAATCTGCCAAAAAATTTTTTATTTCAAATAGAAAATAAGAGTATTTTTCTTACTCCATTGGGAGATTATTTTGCTCATTTCAAGCAAAAACACACTTAATTTTGACTTGTTTTCAGAAAAAAACAAGACAATTTTTACTCGTCTAGAAAATCTTTCTTGATTTAAGAATTTTTAGATATTTTGGCTGGAAACAAGACAAAAAATCTAAGTAAGAAAAGCATGTTTTTTTGCAGTGCACTAATAAACAAAAACTTACTTTATATGAACTAACATTTGTGTTTTTATTTTCTCATTGCTGAAGAGTGTTGAACTTTCTTTTCCTACAGTTCTACTGTACAGACGTCAATTTAATTTAACTTTAGTCTTAGGCTTATTCACTTCATTTTGGTGTGAAAGGGCTTTTACATTTGCTAAGAATCAAACTTTTCATATTAAAAACAAACAAGCAAACCCTGCCCAGATTTAAAAAGTAGCGCAAACGTAACTCAAAAGTAACGTAAAGCATTACTTTCCAGAAAAAGTAACTAACGCAATTAGTCACTTTTTTAGAGAGTAACGCAATATTGTAACGCATTACTTTCCATAAAAAGTAACTAAGTAACGAAATTAGTTACTTTTTTAGAGAGTAACGCAATATTGTAACGCATTACTTTCCATAAAAAGTAACTAACGCAATTAGTCACTTTTTTAGAGAGTAACGCAATATTGTAACTCATTACTTTCCATAAAAAGTAACTAAGTAACGCAATTAGTCACTTTTTTAGAGAGTAACGCAATATTGTAACGCATTACTTTCCATAAAAAGTAACTAAGTAACGAAATTAGTTACTTTTTTAGAGGGTAACGCAATATTGTAACGCATTACTTTCCATAAAAAGTAACTAACGCAATTAGTCACTTTTTTAGAGAGTAACGCAATATTGTAACTCATTACTTTCCATAAAAAGTAACTAAGTAACGCAATTAGTCACTTTTTTAGAGAGTAACGCAATATTGTAACGCATTACTTTTAAAAGTAACTTTTCCCAACGCTAGAAAATTCCCACTTCTGTTTTAATCTGACATGCCTTTTGTCTTGTTTCCTAAAGCGGTGACAGAAGAGAGGACCACGTCTGTGTCTCGTAGCGTAGAGACGCACACGGCCATCGCCTGAAGACTCCTGGAGATCAGTCTGACTAAACCATGTCCTGCTAAACTAGCTGAGGCCTCCTGACACTCACAATGAATAAAACTGTGTCTCGTGTAAAGAAACAAAATGTTACCAGGCACTAAATAAAGCTTGATTTCAATGCACACTTGTCTGTGTTATGCATTTTGTTATGCTTACAATGAGTCTGTGAGCTGAAGGATGGAAAAATGAACGCTTTCCTTTTCAGGCTCCTTTATTTCTGGAGTTAAGTGGTTTCTTGCCATTATTCATTTGGATGAAAACTAAATTTGAGCTCAATGATGACAGTATTGTGTTCTGTAGAGCTGATTTACAGCAGAAATTGTTCTGTAACTGATGAACACTGATGGTTATTAAACTGTAGATTTCTAAACGTGAAAAAAAAAATTAAGACAGAAGCAAAATGACAAAAAGACATTAAAAGTAGTTTTCTGAAAAATGCATCAAGTTTATGCTTTAGATAAAACAAATATCTGGCAAAAACACATTTGGTTTCACTTTAAATTAAGATAATTTTTTGAGCTCATTTGGCAGATAATTGTCATTATTTTAAGCTTAAATGTTAATTTAGAAACATTTTGCTTTTTAAGAATATGATTGATATTTAAGAATATTTTAAGAATATTGAAGGTATTTATTTTGACATAAGGGTAATTTAAAAAAAAGAGAAGCTGAATAAATATGCTTTTCATTGATGTATAGTTTGTTAGGATAGGACCATATTTGACCAGATCTGGAATCTTGAGGGTGCAAAAAAAAAATAAATAAATAAAAAAAGTTGACCCATACAATGTATTTTTTATAAATACTTATTTTAAGTGCAATTGTGCTTTGTTGTCAAAAAAATCAAAAAATAAAAATCAAGATAGATTTACTTGAGAAGCAAAATGACATATCAAATCCAGTTTTCTGAAAAATGTATTAAAATTAATTGAGATATGCTTTAGATAAACAAAAATAAACAAAAATATCTGGCATAAACACATTTGGTTTCACTTTAAATAAAGATTATTTTTTGAGCCCATTTGGCAGATAATTGGGATTATTTTAAGTTTAAATGTTAGTTTAGAAATATTTAGCTTTTTAAGAATATTTTGACAAAAAGTCATTTTTGAAAAGCTGAATAAATAAGCTTTCCATTGATGTATGGTTTGTTATAATAGGATAATATTTGGCTGAATACAACTGTGAAAATCTAGAATCTGAGTGCAAAAAATTCTAAATACTGAGAAAATCTTAAAGAAAAATTTAAAAGTTGTCCAAATTAAGTTCTTAGCGATGCATATTACTAAGCAAACATTAAGTATATTTACGGTAGGAAATGTACAAAATATCTTCATGGAAGATATACTTAATATCCTAATGATTTTTGGCATAAATGAAAATTATCATCAAATTATCATTTTGACCCATACAATGTATTTTCTATTAATACTTAAGTTAAATTGTGCTTTGTTGACAAAAAAATAAAATAAAAATAATAATAATAATAATAATAATATCAAGATAGATTTACTTGAGAAGCAAAATATCTGGCAAAAACACATTTGGTTTCACTTTAAATTAAGATTTTTTTGAGCTCATTTGGCAGATAATTGTCATTATTTTTAAGCTTAAATGTTAATTTAGAAACATTTTGCTTTTTAAGAATATTGATTGATATTTTGATTATTTTGACACAAGGGTAATTAAAAAAAAGAGAGATTTCTGAAAAGCTGAATAAATAAGCTTTTCATTGATGTATAGTTTGTTAGGATAGGACCATATTTGACCAAATCTGGAATCTTGAGGGTGCAAAAAAAAAACAATTAAAAAAAAAAAAATAATTGTCCAAATGAAGTTCTTAGCAAAGCATATCACTAAGCAAAAATTAATCTAAGATGCATTTACAGTAGGAAATTTACAAAATATCTTCTTGGAAGATATACTTAATATCCTAATGATTTTTGGCATAAATGAAAATTATCATCAAATTATCATTTTGACCCATACAATGTATTTTCTATTAATACTTAAGTTAAATTGTGCTTTGTTGACAAAAAAATTAAAAATAATAATAATATCAAGATAGATTTACTTGAGAAGCAAAATATCTGACGAAAACACATTTGGTTTCACTTTAAATTAAGATAATTTTTTGAGCTCATTTGGCAGATAATTGTCATTATTTTAAGCTTAAATGTTAAACATTTTGCTTTTTAAGAATATTGATATTTAAGAATATTTTAAGAATATTGAAGGTATTTATTTTGACATAAGGGTAATTTAAAAAAAAAAGAGAAAGATTTCTGAAAAGCTGAATAAATAAGCTTTTCATTGATGTATAGTTTGTTAGGATAGGACCATATTTGACCAAATCTTGAATCTTGAGGGTGCAAAAAAAAAAAAGAATGCATTTTCTATAAATACTTATTTTAAGTTAAATTGTGTTTTGTTGGCAAAAAAAAAAAAATCAAGATTTACTTGAGAAGCAAAATGACAAATATATCAAATCTAGTTTTCTGAAAAATGTATTAAAATGAATAGAGTTAATGCTTTAGATAAAAATATATATATATATATATCTATCTGGCAAAAACACATTTGGTTTCACTTTAAATTAAGATTATTTTTTGAGGCCATTTAGCAGATAATTGTGATTATTTTAATCTTAAACGTCAGTTTAGAAATATTTAGCTTTTTAAGAATATTTTGACATTTGTGACCCTGGACCACAAAACCAGTCATTTTTTTGATGTATGGTTTGTTAGGATAGGATAATATTTGGCTGAATACAACTTTGTGAAAATCTAGAATCTGAGGGTGCAAAAAAACTAAATACTGAGAAAATCACATTTAAAGTTGTCCAGATGAAGTTCTTAGCAATGCATATTACTAATCAAACATTAAGTATATTTACGGTAGGAAATGTACAAAATATCTTCATGGAAGATATACTTAATATTCTAATGATTTTTGCATAAATGAAATTCAATTCTGACCCATACAAGGCACATTTGTATTGGAAAAAAAGACTAACCATTTTTTGCAATGCAACACAAAAAAACTTGCATCACATGAACGCAAAATCTCACCGCACAACTTCCTTTTATTTCTCATAGTTTTGTCAGATAAAAAACCCTATTGTGTGAATAAACAGTTTTATAGCAGTTCAAAACAAAGAAATCAAAAAAAGCTTTTCATGACATATTCTTCTTCCTCTTGAGGGCCTTCCATTCTCCCTCCTGCGTGGACAGACTGCCATACAGCTCCTTCACCTTCCTCTTCCTCTCCGCATCCCTGACGCACAAACACAAACACAAAGACACAATCAGAGACATATGCAATGAAGCTAGGCTTGTGACGGTGAGGAAATTGGGGAGTCGTTTGAGTTTTCCTTTTACTTTCTAATTGGTAGCAATTCAGTGTATAGCAACTGTTTGTTTTAGGTCCTTTGAGTTTTCCCTCTTTTCCTCGCTTGCCTTCGGTAAAAACACCTTGCGCATTTTGCTTTCACTTTTAAATTAGCGGCAATTCGGCGTCAAGAAGTTGTTTTTAACTCGTTTGCGTTTTTTACATCTTTTCCTTCGCTTTTAAATAGCACCATGGCATTTTACTTTCACTTTCCATTTTGTGGCGTTAACGTAACGTAATGAACTTTTATTAACAAAACAAATAAAAATACACCACAGTACATGCCTAATATAAAATAACAAATAACTTAAAGTTTAAATGGACAAAACTGAAAATCAGTAAACACTGTGGAACCAAATAAATAAGAAACGTAGAACGTCTATCAGCAAATGAATTAAAAAAAAAAAGCTTGGAGGCATGGCATACACCTTGATGTAATATAAAATAAAAAAAATACACAGTTTTAATAAATAAAAATCAGTAAACACTGTGGAACCAAATAGATATAAAAATTCCACTATCGCCTTAGATGAAAGCAAAAGTCAACAGGCTTTTCAAAATCCAAAATACTTTTGCATTTTGCATTTCATTATGAAACTATTCCTCCATCGTCTTGTTCTTCTCATCTCTCTCTTCTTGTCAGTCAGGCCTCAAACTAAATCAATAGCACCCTCAATTAAAGCTGTAATAATGGCAAATCATTGTAGATTTAGCAAACTATCCAGTGCGACTATCTGGAGAACGGTTTCAACGTTTTTTTGTTGCTTTGATCAATGTAGCAGTCACTGACATATCTGTTGATTTCTTGAATCAGAGACGTTTAAGTTAGAAGGTAACGTTATTGTAGCCCGTCAGAGAAAGGCATTTCGTGCAATGGGAGGAGAAATACTGACAAACATTAGTCATCTTTTTTGTGCATGAATGTAGATGCGATGTAAAAATTGAGCGGCCACGTTCAGATAATTGTATTGTCTGTTTTCTAACTGAACTAAATGATTTTTATCACTATAAAAAAAAATCTAAACGACTAGGGCTGGACTTCGGCCAATTTTCACATAATAGTTCAGATGCCGGCCGAGCATCGGGTCTGTTTTAGGCTTCTCCTTATTTTTATATTTTGTTAGGGAGGATTTGGAAAGAGATTCTTTCAGAAAAATCTGTTGCGCAGTAGGAGGTTAGATGCGTACAAACCGGCGGGACACAAGCTCAAATACACTTGCTGCACGTCTTATAAAACCTTCAGAAATGTCAAAATGTGGGAGAAGTGCAGACATATGGATACATTTGACGACGCAAGAGAGAACTCAATTGGGTCTTGTTTTCTGAGCGCAGACATCGAAGCAAACACACAGAAGGCAAGTCTCACACTCTTCACTTTGCATGAACTGAGAAATACACACAAAATGATCTGGAATTGTCCGTTTTGACGAGTATTCATGTAAACACAGCCGATTAGGTCTTAAATGAACGTAAACAGTTGAGAGAAAGTGTATCAGTGCATTGCATCCATTGCAGTCGTGCATTTGTTTTTAAAGGGACAGCAGCCACATTTAGTTACTATTGTCCAAGTCACAGATAGATGTTAACTAAGCAACAAAAGAAAGACAGAAAACCACTCACTGCTCTTGACTGAATCACTTACACAGCCCTAAAGATGAATCTAAATTAATTTAAAGAAATAAAAGTCTGTTTGAAAGAACGAAGAATATGGTAAACAAGTGACTATAAAGAATGCATCATTAGCCGATATAACCATTGACCATGTTTTTTATGAGAAGTGGTTTTATTTAATTTTAATATTAAGGCATGTTGTGTATCACTGCAGTTAAATTGTGTTTATCATGATTAAACCTTAATATCAAAACTATAGAATGAGGTTGGAAATTTTAGAGAAATTCGTAATAAATGCATTGCACTGTAACTAAACCCAGTAAGTTTTAGCAGACTACATTTACTGTAGATTTAGTCGACTGAAATCTTATGATATTTCGCCGACTAAAACTAGACTAAAACTAAAAACAATTCAGATGACTAAAACTAAATCAAAATTGGTTGTCAAAATTAACACTGGTTGGAACAACATGAGGGTGAGTAATTAATGACAGAATTTTCGTTTTTGGGTGAACTAACCCTTTAAGTGATTGCCAGTTGACAAGTGGGAGGGGAATAAAATGGCACTGAAAAAGCCTATAACAATAGGTAAAACATGAGAAAAAACTAAAAATTTTAAGAAACAAACAAAATTCCCTGATATTCCATGACTTGGACAAAAACTCCCTGACTTTCAATGTCTGGAATAGACTTTTAAAATTCCATGACATTCCAGAAATTCCATGAGCCATGGGAACCCTGCATTTTGTCTCGATTATTGCATTTTCATAATCGTTTGAAGCCAAAATCCAATTTTGATGAATTGCACAGCCCTAACAAACACTGACCTGCCCATGACGTCATTGAGTTTCTCCCGGGCGAGGAAGCGCGTGTCCTTCCGGATCTCCCTCAGCGCTCCCTTGAACTCCCGCTTGTATTTGTGCTTGAGCCGCTCGCGCTCCTTCTCCTCTTTGGTGTTCCCTCGCTTTTTACCGTAATCCAGGCTGAAGGACAAACGAGAGCGGTCATTCACTGAATCAACGTTTCTGTTCTTACTCTAGTTCGTGTTTCACTCACATCTGCACTATTTTGGGTGTGAAGAGTTTCAGTGCGATGGGTTTCTTCTTCTTAAACAACAGAGGCGCTTGCTGGGGAGGCTTCTCAGGAATGGCCTCTAAGATCTCTCTGTGAAGATCCTGCACAGAAACACATGAGAATGAATGAAACGAGCGGATTATTAAAACACCGTCTGATCGTGATTATTTCATCTAACCGCGGTCAATTCAAACAACCGCGATTATTGCGCTCATTTAGCAAAAAAAATCAGCGTACATATACACACTGTACGTTTCAGGAGTGACAACCGCATTTAAATGCGCCATTGAAATCCCCTAAATTGCAAAGTGATTATATTTCGTTTTAGTGCTGTCAAATGATTAATCGCATCCAAAATGAAAGTTTATGTTTAGATACTATATGTGTGTTTATTATGTACATATAAATACGCACACATACATGTATATATTAAAACAAAATATTTGTATGTATATATATATATATTTATACCTGTATACAATTTAGATTATAAATAAATATAAATATTTTAGACATAAATCTAAAATATTTTTCCCTAATTTATACATGCATGTGTGTGTGTATATATATACATAACAAATATACACAGTACACAAATATATAGTATGTAAACAAACTTTTATTTTGGATGCGATTAATCACGATTAATCATTTGACAGCACCATTTTGTTTATATAAATTAAGTTAATTTAGAAAAATGCTCAGAGCATTTTTTTGTTTGTTAAATATAAGTTTTCAGCAGAAGATTTCTGTTTGATCAATTTGCCTCCTCAAATCAGACTTGCCTAAAAAAATCAAATCTAAAGGCCTAGATGTAAAACAGGTCAAATATAAAACAATATTAGTTTAAACGTTAAACTTTGTGCAGAAAGTGGAAGCTGAAGCGCACTTTTCAGGACATGAAGGCGCCAGCGAACACTTAGCTTCATTTTTTTAGTGGAAACAATTTAAAATTATCTGTCATTTTTGTTCACAAATATAAGAGTAATGCATAATTCGGAAATAACGATCTACTTTTATTATCACCAAAACATTACAAACACAAAAAGTATTGCTAAACGAAATAAATCTAATTAAAAAACAAAAACTGACAAAAATTCATTTTTGTTCATTCTTCTTATTCATCTCTTCCTAAAGGCGCGTCCAAAGAGGAAATTGCAAGTCAGGATCTTTGCGACACTGATTCATACATTAGTATTAATTAATCATTTAAACTTCTCCTTATTTCCCGACACATTCATTGTAATTACTTTTGCCGGTGCTTTGTGTCAAGTTTCAGCCTATTGAGTGCACTTAAACGTGGATCTATTCCCGCTGCGCTGAAAACACGAAAGTGAAAGCAAAAGTGAGGTATAGTTTTGTTTCCACCAACGCTGCAATTTTTTTTAATCTCCAAAACTGATGAATGATAACTTACGTATGTATAAAATGTAAAAATAAGAAGCAGCTTAAAACAGAGAGACAGAACAAACACGATCGCCAAAAATACTGTAAGGGCACAGCAAATTGAAGAAAAGGGAAGAAAAATCTAAATATTGGGGGGTATATGAATGTGTTTCTGAAGGTAACTCTAGTTTTCAGAAACGTTTCAGTGTTATTTTGTCCCCAATCACAATCCTTTGAAACAATTTATTGAACAAAGTGCATAAAAATGTATGTCAAAGCCATAAAACAGACAATTAATTGCCATAATGGTCATAATTGTTAATGCTCTAAACCAGACAATTAATCGTCATTGATCGCAATTATTTCTTAGACAATTAATCGTCTGCCAAATTTCATAATCGTGAAAGTTATGAACCTGTATAGGGGCGGGGTAGCTCTTGACAGGAAGATGCTTGGCGAGGAGCGTTCTGATTGGCTGGAAGATGTGGCCGAATGATGGCAGGTCCTTATAGAGCGTCGCACATCTCTTCACCAGATCCAGACACGAATCAATGACCGACAGCCTGAAACACAAACACAACAAACATTTATGAAATTAAACCATGTGAAATTGAATCACGATCAAATGTGTGACCCTGGAGCACAAAACTATAAGTGTCAATTTTTCAAAATTGAGATTTATACATCATCTGAAATAGAATAAATAAGCTTTCCATTGTTGTATGGTTTGTTAGGATCGGACAACATTTGGCCGAGATACAACTATTTGAAAATCTGCAATCTGAGGGTGCAAAAAAAATCAAAATACTGAGAAAATCGCCTTTAAAGTTGTCCAAATGAAGTTCTTAGCAATGCATATTATCAAAAATTAAGCTTTGATACATTTACAGTACGAAATTTACAAAATATCTTAATGGAACATGATTTTTACTTAATATCCTAATGATTTTTGGCATAACATTTTTTTTTATTATTATTATTTTTGGCTATTGCTACAAATATACCCCAGCGACTTAAGACTGGTTTTGTGCTCCAGGGTCACATATGTCAATAATGATAAGCTCTAGGCATTTTTACTCCATATGGATTAATATAAGAGCCAATCACACAGCTATATGCAACAACAGCCAATCAGTGTGCAGTTTTTAACGTTCACATCAAAGAACATCAATTTACTATGGCACTTTGCAAAGCAAACGTGTGTGTGTGTGTGTGTGTGTGTGTGTGTGTGTGTGTGTGTGTGTGCGTGTGCGTTTTAGTGTGTGTGTGTTTTAGTGTGTGTGTGTTTTAGTGTGTGTGTGTGTGTGTGTGTGTGTGTGTGTGTGTGTGTGTGTTTTAGTGTCTGAATCACAACTTCTTGCTACTGGAGTTCCTCAGGGCTCAGTGCTTGGACCACTGCTCTTCTCCATCTACATGTCGTCGTTAGGTTCTGTCATTCGGAAGCATGCTTTTTCCTATCACTGCTATGCTGACGACACGCAACTCTACTTCTCCTTCCATCCAGATGACCCCACGGTTCCTGCTCGCGTCGCAGCTTGTCTGACCGACATCTCTGGCTGGATGAAAGAACACCATCTTCAGCTCAACCTTGCTAAGACTGAACTGATTGTGATCTCAGCCAACCCCGCGCTTCATCACAACTTCTCTATACAGCTAAATTCTTCAACCATAACTTCCTCTAGGACAGCCAGGAATCTTGGAGTTGTGATGGACGACCAGTTAACCTTCACAGACCATATTGCTGCTACAGCTCGATCCTGCAGATTTGCCTTGTACAACATTAGGAAGATCAGATCCTTCCTATCAGAGCAGGCTACACAACTTCTTGTCCAAGCTCTTGTCCTCTCCAGACTGGACTATTGTAATGCACTCTTGGCGGGCCTTCCTGCATGCACTTCCAAGCCTTTGCAGATGATTCAGAATGCAGCAGCAAGAGTGGTCTTTAATGAGCCGAAGAAAGCCCATGTCACACCTCTCTTCATCAGACTGCACTGGCTGCCAGTAGCTGCTCGCATCAAATTCAAGGTACTGGTGCTTGCCTACAAGACAACCGCTGGCACTGCACCAGAATACCTAAACTGTCTAATCCAACCTTATGTCCCCTCCAGAAGCTTGCGTTCTGCAAATGAACGACGCCTTGTGGTGCCATCCCAAAGAGGCTCAAAATCACTTTCACGAACCTTTTTGTGGACTGTTCCCAGCTGGTGGAATGACCTACCCATCTCAATTCGATCAGCTGAGTCATTGGCCATCTTCAAAAAACGTCTGAAAACACATCTTTTTCGGCAGAACTTGACCAATTGACACTAGCTCTTTCCTACTCTTTTCAGTTTTCTATATTTAAAAAAAAAAAAAAAAAACCTTGCAAGACTTATCGTGTTTATCTAACTGAAATTTGCCACAGCACTTATACACTGTCGCTCTCTTGTTGCTCTGATTGCTTCTATTGTAAGTCGCTTTGGATAAAAGCATCTGCTAAATGACTAAATGTAAATGTAAATGTAATGTAGTGCTAGGTTTAGGTGTAGGGTGATAGGAAATATGGTTTGTACAATATAAAAACCATTGCGCCTATGGAGAGTCCCCACAAGGATAGTAAACCAGACTGTGCGCAGGGTTCCCACTCTAAGCCAAATGTCAAATTCCCTGACTTTTCCCTGACTTTCACTGACTAAAAAGCTGAATTTCCATGACCTATATTTTTCTCACAATTGTGAGTTTGTGTCTCGCAATTCCGACTCTTTTTTTGCAAATGCAAGTTTGTATTTCGCAATTCTGACTTTATTTCTCAGATTATTTCTACATTTCTTAATAACTCACAATTGCAAGTTTATATTTGTATCACGCAATTGGGAGACAAAAGATAACCTTTTTTTTAATTTTTCATTCAAAACACACTACTTTTTTTTTTTGCCTTTAACCGTCAAATGCAATTTAACATTTTTATGTACTATTTCTACAGAAAAGTTTTTTTTTTTATGATTTCAGGGGCTTAAACACAAGGATTTTCTGTTTGTCATCAAGTTCATCATTCATTCATTGCATTTCTTCCCATTTAGTATTTGCTTTTCTATGGTCTACTTTTAACACCCTTTTTTTTTCTTAGCCAAAGCTCTTGAACTTTACATTTTCCCAGCATGTTTGCCTTAGTTATCAGGTACAGTCTGGTTTGATTTGACTTAAGCGATTGCCGGTTGACGTGTGGGAAGGGAATAAAATGGCGATGAAAAATAGCCTAACCATAAAAATAGGCAAAACGCGTGAAACAACGTAAAAAATAAATAAGTAAATAAATAAATAAATAAAAAATACAGTATAGAAAACCTACATTTTGATAAATGGAAACTAAAATTTAAAGCAACAAACAAAAATCCCTGATATTCCATGAATTGAACCAAAAAAACAAAAAATTCCCTGACTTTCAATGTCTGGAATAGACCTTTTAAAATTCCATGATATTCCAGAAATTCCATGACCTGTGGGAACCCTGTGTGTGTGTGTGTGTGTGTGTGTGTGTGTGTGTGTGTAGTAATGTGTGTGTTTGTACCTGTAATGGTCTCTCTCTTCTTCTGGGACTCTGTGAGCTGTTTTCAGTGAAATGGGTTTCCTGTTCCAGCCGTCAGACGCTTTTGGATCCTGCAGAACCAGCAGATCACAATTCCTTCCCTTCTGTCTGAATGGACTCACCAGAGTATAACCTACAAACACAAACACACACACACACACGTGAGCATAATGGACATCAAACACTGAATGTGTGAATACAGTAATGCATCTGTCGCTCGTGATGGACATGGGCAGACAGGAAACACCCAGATTCCTCTTCCTGTTTCCACATGAGCAGCTCGTTATGTTTGAACAGATGAAGGAAAATCTCACTGGATGCTTGAGAATGTAGAAAATTTCCCATCAGCGGCAGACGTGACACTCCACCCCGACACATCAGATCACACCGCACTTACACATTTACAGCGCTCTTGTGAAACACACACACACTTACACACACTTACACACACACACACACACACACACACACACACACACACACACACACTTACACACAATGCAACTAGAGATTCCTATTGCTGATGCACACACTCATATTAGAGCTGCACCATTCTGGATAAATTGAGAATCACTTTTTTTTTTTTGTCTCAAATATAGATCACAATTCTCCCATGATTCTGATCTAAATAAAATAATGTGATAAAACTAGGGCTGCACGATTTGGGAAAATGTTCATATTGCGATTATTGAGGTCAATATTATGCGATTGCGATTATAATAAATGGTTGATGGGTTTTTAAGAAAATGCACACACAGGTTGAATGCTGAAATGCATATTTGAAAACTAAATTGTTTTTAGCAAAATTAAAATCACATTTGCATTCACCCTTAAATGCATACCTTGGGACGTCATTCACTACCCTCTCCCTCCTTCATTTTTTTCAAGTTTATCATCAACTTTGGTAGTATTCCTCAATCTATTCATTATAAACAATATAACAAGAAAAAAATAACAAAATATAAAATAATGTGTTTTCTGATTTTTTTTTGTAAAAAGCGTATAGGGTCGCTAGAGACTTGAGGTGTGTAATAGAGTATGTTTATTTTTCGTGTGCAAAAACTTGCGCTTGTCGATTAATTTTGTTATTAATTTGGAATTATTGATTAATTTCCTTCAACTAAAATTATTTACGGTTTCTTTTTGCATTAATAATATATTACCTTCCTATCTGATCATGTAAAGTTGCTTTGACACAATCTGTATTGTCAAAAGCGCTATATAAATAAAGCTGACTTGAGAAGCCGTTTCTTACCTAAACATGATAAATGTCTGATTTGTGTGTCAGTGGCAGTGCAAACAAAGATTGCAATGTTTCAATAATAGTCAAAGGGAATCAATATCATTTAGAAATGAGATTGCATGGGTGTTTGAATCACATTCTTGATGTTTTAACGATTAATCGAGCAGCAGTACCTGTGTTGTGTTTGTTGGAGACGGCCAAGTGCAAGAGCCCCAGCAGGAAATTCAGCAGCTCTGGGAAAAACCTCTGAGACAGAGAGACATACTCCAGCGCCAGACAGCAGAGGACCAGACCCTTGCACACGTCCTCCAGAGACAAAACCACACACTGAAACACACAAAGACGTTCACATTAGTCATTACACCTTGGCCGTTTGTCCTTTTGTCTGATTTTAAATATTTTTTGCTTCAAAGAAAAAGTTTATAATGATTGAGCTTGTAGCTTGGTTTGGTTCAGGGCTGAGTGACTTTTCACATTTTATTGATTATTTGGAATTTATTGTTTTGCCACGTTTTAATTTTTAGAAATCAAGTAATTGCGATTTTGAATAGAAAATAGGGCTGGGCGATATGGCAAAAATGTGATCTCGATCATTTTTTCCCATATTGATCGATAACGATATGTATTTCGATATATAAACCAGCTTTAAAAGAGTATCCTAACTATGACTGAACCCACAAAAATTTGAGGGTTCATTAATTAAATTTTAAAGTATAGTTTATAAATAAATTAAATAAATCAAAAATTAAAAGTTGTGACAAAAGAAGGTAAATGAGAGTAAATGTGCAAAATGTAAACATAAAACTGTTGCAAACATAATTTGTAAGTTTTTTCTTTTGCAGAAAGCCAAGTTTGTCCACACTGTCTCGCTTTAAGAGCTAGATTAAATGTGCAAAATGTAAAGTAAACATGAAACTATACAACTAGAAATTGCACACAATTTGTCAAACTTTGACATTTTTATTTTACAATTAATTATTAACTCGAGGTTAGTTTCACTTTCGTCGCTGCTTTCACTCATTTTTGCCGTCGAGTTTGCTTTGCAAAATGCTGTATGAAATTGACTGTTCTTTGAGGTGAACGTTAAATGCTGCACGCTGATTGGCTGTTGTTGCATATTTCTGCTGTGTGATTGGCTCTTATATTAATCCATATCGAGTTAAAATGCCTAGAGCTTATCATCGTTATATTTTATCGCGATTCGATATGATATCGTTTATCGGCACAGCCCTAATAAAAATATTACCAAACGTCAATATTAGACACTTTTGACAACATGCCAATGATAACAGTACGATCCAACCACATGATTAACCTCATATGTGACCCTGGAGCACAAAACCAGTCTTAAGTCACTGGGGTATATTTATAGCAATAGCCAAAAATACATTGCATGGGTCAAAATGATACATTTTTCTTTTATACCAAAAAATCATTAGGATATTAAGTCAAGATCATGTTCCATGAAGGTATTTTGTACATTTCCTACTGTAATTATATCAAAACTTAATTTTTGATTAGTAATGTGCATTGCTAAGAACTTCATTTGGACAACTTTAAAGGCAATTTTCTCAGTATTTTGATTTTTTTGCACCCTCAGATTCTAGATTTTCAAACCTAACGAACCATACATCAAAGGAAAGCTTATTTATTCAGCTTTCAGATAATGCATAAATCTTAATTACAAAAAAAAGGACACTTATGACTGGTTTTGTGGTCCAGGGTCACATATCGTTAGTCGCGTTCACAAAGAAAGCACTTTTGTGTTGGAAAGCTTATTAATTCAACTTTAAGATGATGCATAAATCTCATTGTCAAAAATTTACACTTCTGACTGGTTTTGTGGTCCAGGGTCACAAAAGTGATGCCATGTAGGAAAACCCAACACATGGTGAAATTTGACCTTCTTTAGGTTTTGATGCCATATGAAAGCATTCATCATCTGATCCTTCATCTCTGGATGTGAAATCGTCCATTATAACATATAGATACAGTATTTAAAACTGCATTGCAGGCCTCCACCATCTCATGATATTAGTAAATAAATATAAATAAATAAAAAAATCTTCGCTTGCTGTAGTTTATACAGGACTGGCAATGTCACAGGAGGAATGTGCACCAATACACCTTTATTAAATATGTTACATGGTTTATTTTGATAAGTTAAATATTTTTGTGGTGTTAAGAGAAAGCACATTTTTCATTGACGAGTAATAAATGAACAATTTTTTTCAGAGACGAAAACGCAACGATAAACTAAAATTCTTTTTAAATGACAAAAACTATGACAAAAATCTGCCATTTTGCTCGACTAATAAAAACGAGATGAAAATGTTAGGGAGGGACGATTTGGAAAGAGATTCATTCAGAAAAATCTGTTGCGCAGTAGGAGGTTAGATGTACAAACCGGCGGGACACAAGCTAAAATACACTCGCTGCACGTCTAATAAAACACTCAAAAATGTCAATATGTGGGAGAAGTGCAGACATATGGATACATTTGACGACGCAAGAGAGAACTCAATTGGGTCTTGTTTTCTGATGCAGACACTGAAGCAAACACACAGAAAACACACCTCACACTCTTTCACGTTCATGAACTGAGAAATACACACTAAATGATCTGGAATTGTCCGTTTTGATGAGTATTCATGTAAACACAGCCGATTACGTCTTAAATGAACGTAAACAGTTGAGAGAAAGTGTATCAGTGCATTGCATCCATTGCATTGGGTTTTAAAGGGACAGCAGCCACATTTAGTGTCTATTGTCCGAGTCACTGATGTTCATCAAGCAACAAAAGAAAGACAGAAAACCACTCACTGCTCTTGACTGAATCACTTACGTAGCCCTAAAGATGAATCTAAATTCATTTACAGAAATAAACATGTCTGTTTGAAAGAATGAAGAATATGGTAAACAAGTGACTATAAAGAATGCATCATTAGCCGATATAACCATTGGGATTTCATTCAGAAGAAGACCATGTTCTTTATGAGAAGTGCTTTTATTACATTTTAATATTAAGGCATGTTGTGCATCAGCGCAGTTAAATTGTGTTTATCATGATTAAAACTTAATATCAAACCTTAGAGTTTGGAAATCTTAGAGAAATGCTTAATAAATGCATTGCACTGCAACTAAACCCATTAGATTTTAGCAGACTACATTTACTGTAGATTTAGTCGACTAAAACAAATTAAAATGACTAAAATATGACTACAACTAAATGCATTTTAATCAGAAGACTACGACTAAAACTAAATCAACATTTGCTGTCAAAATTAACACTGAAATTAAGACACCGTCTTAATAATCGCTATATTCCAGCACTAAACAAGTGCGTTTTGCCAAGATATTTTCAGAGATAGTAGACAAGTTGTTATAGAATAATAACCGAATGAAAACCTAGTGATATTTGACCTATTTTTCAATTTTCCCAGATCACAGCATCACAAATATAACAGACCGAGTCTGTCAAGTACAATCTTGATACCCTTTATTTTAAGTAGGTTATGTCTGTGTAATACTCAGTGATTGTAATGTAATTAGAAAGCTATTATATGTATTTCAGCTGTGTGCTGGTGGGTTAAATCAAACTACGCTGGATAAAGGTGTACAGTATAGAAAAGTAGCTTAGCTGTGTAATAGACTCAGCAGTTGGTTATTACAGGAACATAATTACAAACTGTAAGTACAAGCTGTTCCATAACTTAGTTACATGGTAAGTACATTTTGTTTTATGCAAGTACACCAGCTACTAATTACTAAACTAGGTAATTACTCTGTATTATAGACACCTTCAAATAAAGAGTTACCTAAACTTCTTTTAACTGCAGCACCATGTTTTTATAATGCCATGTCATGCAGCAAACGTCTGCATAGTAAAAGCTATGGAAAAAATAGCACAATCGAATAAAAGAACCTGCAAAGAACTACTACTGTATGTGATTTTTCACGTTCATTGTTTTTACAGAACATTTCTAATTAATAATAATCTACTGGTGTTATACCTTCAGCCGTTTTAAATTTTAATTACGTTGAAATTTCAGTTTTTTTAAAGCATTTTCCATGTATTATTTCTTAACATGCAATATGTATAAGCAAGTTTGCACAAGATGTAGTTGTAGTTCATGCATCTTTTTTTGCAAAGATATTTAACAAGTGATTTGTTTAACTTTTACATCAACTTCATGTGTGCTGCACTTAATAGAATGTGCTTTAACCAGAGGGTTAATAAAGAAAAGGTTAATTCAATCAAGTTGACTAGTAAAACTAGTAAAAATCAGTCAAATAAATAAATAAACAAATAAATCATTTTTCCCTGACTTTTCCCTGACTAAAAAGATGAATTTCCATGACCTATAATGAACAGATCCATCCATTTGCAAGATTTACTGACTTGTTCACAGACGTTTTTAGTACAAAACACATATATACGCTACTATTTATTTATTTTTTATTGCACTTATGTCTTTTATGCTTTCATAACAATAGCCTAACTATAACGATTAAACAACACAATAAAACAAAAATGGTATAGAAAAATTACATTTTGATAAATGGAAACCAAAAAAAATTAAAGCGACAAAGTAAAATCCCTGAAATAAATAAATATAAAATTCCCTGACTTTCAATGTCTGGAATAGGCCTTTTATTCCATGATATTCCAGAAATTCCAAGAAGATTTATTTTTTTTGCCATATCGCCCAGCCCTAGTTTGGTATGTGGTTTATAAACATGACTTTTTCGGTCTTTAAAAGGACAAATACTTCCAGAAAAGATGTGTATAAAGCATCTGTAAAAAAGCAACTAGGGATAAGCAAGGCGATCATAGACGGCACTAGGTAGGAAAACAAAGAAAAGGACCAAAAAAGTAGTTTAGATGTTTTGCCACTTGCTTGAGCAACTTAATCTATAAATCTAGAAGTAAATGCAAAAGTAAAATAAAAAGCACTGTTACTTGTGTTGCTTATATTTATTGCATTTAAACATGAAAGATGACTGTACTGTGTAATAAAAGAATCACAATGATGAAAAAGCCTTTTCAGTAACAATGTTTGTGTAAATCAGGCTTGTGCTGTGTGTAAGCTATAGTGCAATATTTGCACAGTTCTAAAAACAAATGCACTGCATGATCAAATATTTAGGTGAGATAAATATATATTTTTGAAAAATGTCAATAAAAGAGCTCCCCTCCATCCCTCAAATTAATAACGAAGAGGCGAATTCCCAGATTTTCAGAGAAAAACAAAACAAAAAAACAACAACTGAGGCCCTGAATAAATGTCTAAACATCCTGATTGGAGTGTCACTATAAATAATTCTACATGATAAAAAGATATCTGTATCGATGATCGGATCAGCCTCAAAAATCCTGATGTAAAACTAAATAAAACACTCATTATTTCAGACACAGACCTTGGTGAGCGCCTGACTGATGCAGAGGAACGCTGGAGTCGTCACTGAATGTCTGAAGTCTGATGTGGGAAACAACAGCACTGTGATCTTCAGGAGGACCAACTGCAAACACACACACACACACAATGAGCTCAGGATCAGTCTGTCATCTCTGTATGTGTGTGTCATGAGTGCACCACCTCACCATGTCCAGACCAGGCATCAGCGCTCGATCTTTGACCTCCAGCGTCTTCTCCATACTGTGGACTGTGTCCCGGATTAACGTCTGCACGGCTTTACCTGCGGCCTCCCGAAACATCTGACACAGACTGTAGATATGACTGCAGAACACACACACGAGTGTAAACACACGGATAAGGTCAAGTCATGTTCAGTGTTGGGGATCATGCACTACAAGTAACATGGGCTACATAATCAGATTACTTTTTTAACCCCTTAAACTCATAATCCAGGTACTGGTATAGGAATGCATCATTGCGTGTTTTTCTGAAAATATTATGTGTGTTGGAGCCAGTGTTGGGGAAAGTTACTTTTAAAAGTAATGCATTACAATATTGCGTCACTCCCTAAAAAAGTGACTAATTACGTTACTTAGTTACTTTTTATTGAAAGTAATGCGTTACAATTAGGGCTGTTTTCGACTAAGGATTTTCATAGTCGAATCTGATTCGTTCGATTTTGCCGTAGTCGACTGATAGTCGAACCTTTTTTTTTTTTTTAGATAGCAGCTAGATTTTTTCCATTTCAAACAAAAGAGTTAAAAAAAACTAAAAGAAAAACATGGTGTGTAACAAATACCTTTTATTCATTTAAAGCCAGATGAACAAAACATATCACACCTATATCCAACATCAGAAAAGTTAAAATAGGAACAAATTTCTTCAAAAACAACAACGTGCCAAAACATGCCTTTATCTCTCACTTATGAACCTATTTCTTGGCTTTTAATTCACAGTTCACACTCGGGAATCGGGATAAAATAAATAAATAAAATTAAACTTAGCGCAACAGCCTGGCACTAGTCCAAAATGTCAAACATTTTTCAAAATACAATAAACCTGTCTGAATAAATAAAAACAATTACACAACAACGAAAATAAATATAGGCCTAATATAAGTCATAATCGAATGGGCTTCAGAAAGTGCAAATGCAGCAAAAAAAAGAAAAAAAGAAAAAGGAAAGGATGTCTTCGTTGCTGCGCTTCGCGCGCAGCCTTCAGCTTAAGTTCACATTGTCCCAAATGAAAAAGAAAAAAAAATAACTTCTTCACATATGAAACGTGTTCTAGGCTACTGCACCTGTGGTTGTCTGATTCTTCTGAAGTTGTGTGCAAGGAAAACCAGCTTGTTCACGTTGGTCGGGAAAAGGGCGCTCCTTGATTTATTGGCAATGAAACCCGCCTTTGAAAAAATCCTCTCTGATGGCGTGGAAGTGGAGGGGATGCTGTGAAATCTCTTAGCAACTCTTGACAACTTGGGATATCTATCCTCGTTTTTCTTCCACCATTCCTCCGTTGCATTTAGTGAAGTCCTTCAAATAGACCTTCATCTCGCTCGTCTCATCTTGTTCCTCCTCATCTTCATCACTGGCCAGCAGCATAGCCATTACAGCGTCCTGTTTTGGGGCAGTAGGCCCAGGATCCACCGTGTCACTTTCCTCCTGGCAAGACCTGTCAGTTAGACTTTCAGCTAGTTCTGCCACCACTGAATATGCCTCATCTCTTTGGTCATCGGAGAGAAAGGAGAGCTTCTTGAAGCGCGGGTCAAGCACCGCCGCACTGATGTAAACACTTATTTCCAGTCCTGGCCCTTTAAGCTCCCATCGCCTGTCCATCTCATCGGACAGCGTAGTCTTGATGATCTTTGTGGTTCGACTGTCGTCCTCATGCACCACCAAATGTCTTTTTTTAATATTCATAAGCATGGGGACAGTGGCAGACAGGGATGCATTATTTTCTTGGGACAAAAGCTCTGTCAGAGTGATCATCGGTTTAAGAACAGCGACAATGTCCTCTGCTGTGCGCCACTGTGATGTGGATAGCTCCAGGTCACGATCGGACCGTTTGCTCACACTCTCATCTGTGAGCACGGCTGAAACTGGCCCCTTCTGTTCTATCAAGCGATCGAGCATCAAATAAACAGAGTTCCAACGGGTAACAACATCCTGCACCAGTTTATGCAGGGGCACATTCTGTTGTTTCTGTTGTTCTTGTAGTGCTGTGGTGGCCTTTGCGCTTTTTTTAAAATGAGAAACCATGCGCCTTGCTGCAGCAACGGTGCGGCAAATGGGGTCCTGCTTCAGAGCGCTGTTTATGCAGAGTTGTAATGTGTGGCCCGCGCAGCGCACTCCTTTCATCTTTCCCCAGCGGGGCTGCTGGACCAACTGGTTGGTGCACGCAACCATGTTTGCTGCGTTATCATGAACCACAGAAACGATCTTGCTACTTGGAATGTCCCACTCACAAATGATCTCCGTCAGTTCTCGTGCAATGTGATCAGCTGTGTGACTGTCCTCCATTTTTTTTGTTTCTAAAACGAAACTCTCCAGTCGCCAGTCTCCGGTGATGAAATGTGACGTGACTGTGAGATAAGCCTCCATCTGAAGTGAGGTCCAGATATCAGTTGTGAAACTGACAGCTTCACAGTCCTGTATAGCCATGTAAATGTCTGACCGTATCGATAGATATTTTGTGTGCACGACATCCATCACTGTAGCTCTTGTAGGGACGGTGTAGCCTGGCTCAAGTGTGCGCAAGAGTTCTTTAAATCCCTCACCCTCAACAATGCGCACAGGCCTCATATCAAGTGCCACAAACTCCGCAATCTTTTCAGTAATTTCCTTTTTTCTCTTCTCTGAAAGTGGTGGTCTCAAATCAATTTTTTTTTGCGTTAATCTCGGGGCCGCCGCTGATGCAGACGTGCTGCCTGAGCTGTCGTCATGAAACTGCGGGTGTAACCGTTTCAAATGATAAGCCATGTTGGTTGTCGTCGTGTGATATGAAAGAAGCTGCTGACACAACTTGCACTTAACTTTCTTTGGGTCATCTTTAACCTTCTCGAAATACTCCCACACTTTTGATGATTTTTTAGAAGCCATTGTGAGCCAATAAATCCGTAAATGCTAACAAATGCGGTCCGGACATTACAGGCCTGTAGTGTGCTGCTTCTCATTGGTTACATAACACTTTCCTACTATTCGACTATGAGGTTCATAGTCGAATCAGACGTCTACGAATCGAATCGTCGAATCCTCGACTATTAGAAGTCAGCCCTAGTTACAATATTGCGTCACTCCCTAAAAAAGTGACTAATTACGTTACTTAGTTACTTTTTATTGAAAGTAATGCGTTACAATATTGCGTCACTCCCTAAAAACGTGACTAATTACGTTACTTAGTTACTTTTTATTGAAAGTAATGCGTTACAATATTGCGTCACTCCCTAAAAAAGTGACTAATTACATTACTTAGTTACTTTTTATTGAAAGTAATGCGTTACAATATTGCGTCACTCCCTAAAAAAGTGACTAATTACGTTACTTAGTTACTTTTTATTGAAAGTAATGCGTTACAATATTGCGTCACTCCCTAAAAACGTGACTAATTACGTTATTTAGTTACTTTTTATTGAAAGTAATGCGTTACAATATTGCGTCACTCCCTAAAAAAGTGACTAATTACGTTACTTAGTTACTTTTTATTGAAAGTAATGCGTTACAATATTGCGTCACTCCCTAAAAAAGTGACTAATTACGTTATTTAGTTACTTTTTATTGAAAGTAATGTGTTACATTACTTTTGCGTTACTTTTTAAATCTGGGCAGGGCTTGCTTGTTTGTTTTTAATTTAAAAACGTTAAATTCTTAGCAAATGTAAAAGCCCTTTCACACCAAAATGAAATGAAGTGAATAAGGCTAAGGCTGAAGGAAAATTAAATTGATGTCTGTACAGTAGAACTGTAGGAAAAGAAAGAAACACTGAGACATGAAAAACAGCACAAATGTTAGTTAATTTAAAGTAAGTTTTGCTTATTAGTACATTGCAAAAAATGCTTTTCTTAGATGTTTTTGTCTTGTTTCCAGCCAAAATATATTAAAAAATATAGATCAAGAAGGATTTTCTAGACAAGTAGAACATTTTCTGGAAACAAGTCAAAATTAAGTGTTTTTGCTTCAAACAAGCAAAATAATCTGCCAATGGGGTAAGAAAAATAATCTAGTTTTCTGTTTGAAATAAGATTTATTTGCTTACCCCATTGGCAGATTATTTAGCTTGTTCTAAGCAAAAACTCACTTAATTTTGACTTGTTTGTTTTCTGAAAACAAGAAAATAATTATTTACTTGTCTAGAAAATCCTTCTTGATTTAAGAATTTTTAGATATTTTTGCTGTAAACAAGACAAAAAATGTAAGTAAGAACAGTATTTTTGCAGTGTACGGTTGAATTGGATCAAAGGTCAGCAGCAAAGTCATTGGTTAATAAAATGGGATTAAATACATAAAGAAACAAAAAGTAACTGGCGTTAGTTTTTTGAAAAAGTAACTCAGATATTTTCTTGTAAATGAAAAAATAATGCTTTACTTTACTAGTTACTTGAAAAAAGTAATATTATTATGTAACTTGAGTTACTTGTAATGCGTTACCCCCAACACTGATTGGAACACAAATATAGACACTATATATATATATATATATATATATATATATAAATAATCTTTTGAAAGCTTACAATTGGATGAATTGTAAACAAATACAATAATTATTATAAATTATTCCACACATATTAAATTTGTTTTGTGTAAAATTAGACCATTTTTATCTATTTAGCCCAATGTATATGGGAATGGGACTCTTTTGAATTCAGATATGCCTGAACTCGCAGAATGGAGACCCCTAGAGGGCATATTGGCTCCCATCAAATAAAATCTCAATAACTTTTTTTTTTAAATGATATTAAAAAAATAATTTATTTTCTGGCACCTAGTGAAATCAAAAGAAACTTTCTGCAGGGTGCTGGACCAAACAGATCCTAAATAACAGACTTTCAAATAAAAACTTAAAATTAAGTTAAGTTAACTAAATAAATAAATTAACTAAATAAAATCAATTTACTCCAATGTATGTTAGCAGAGCACCATTTTAAATTCAGGTATGCCAAAATCGCCAAAAAATCCAAAATATGCCAAAGAGCTTAGGAGGATAAGTAACTAGTAAAGTAACACATTACTTTTTCATTTCCAAGAAAATATCTGAGTTACTTTTCCAAATAAGCAATAGCAGTTTGTTTTTCCCCCATTTATTAATTAAAAGCTCTCCTGTCCCCATGTTGAGAGAAATAAGGAGTAAGATGTTACTTTAGTTCTAGAATAAATGTGAACATGCATTAATTCATCTCACTCACAAAGAAGCAGTATTCCTCAAAATGAATAAAACAGTGAAATGCAACTATGTATTGATGCAAACCTGCAATAATTAAATATGTTAAATAAAATAAATATTTTTGATGTATTCAATTCCATTTTATTAACCAGTGTCTTTGTTTCTACTAATAAGCGAAAATCACTCAAATAAAAATAACATTTGTTTTTCTTTAATTTTTTTTATTGCTGAAGAGCGTCGAACTTTCTTCTTCTGTGGTCTACAATACAGACATGAAATTATTTTTCCTTCAGCCTGAGGCTTTTGGTGTGGAAGAGCTGTTTCATTTGACAAAAATCAAAAATATAACTTTCTATATTAAAAACAAACAAGCAAGCCCTTTCCAGATCTAAAAGTAATGCAACACATTACTTTCCATAAAAAGTAACCAAGTAACATAATTAGTCACTTTTAGGGAGTAACTCAAATATTGTAATGCGTTACTTTTAAAAGTAACTTTCCCCAACACTGCTTGTGTGTGTGTGTGTGTGTGTGTGTGTGTTACTCACGGGATGATTGCATTGACGGTTCTCAGATCAGGAGGATTCTGGGTGGCAAGATCACCAACATAGTCCAGCAGAAAGCCAATCAACTTCTAAATACAGAATAAAATACAACCACATTTAACACACACAGCAGCTGTGTGTCAAACTCCAAACACACTGCGTGATGTGTCTACATACACTGGAAAAAAAAATTGTTGAGTCACCTTAAAGTAATTTGTTACCTGGTTGCCTTAAAATTTTAAGTTCAGTTAACTCGAAAAAAGTTTAGTCAACTTGAAATGTTACGTTTGACTAAGCGAGTTGATTTAAACTCATCAGGGGCATTTTGTGCAAGAATGCCTTGAATTTTAGGACACAACTGTATTTGTGACCCTGAACCACAAAACCGGTCTTAAGTCGCTGGGGTATATTTGTGGCAATAGCCATGGGTCAAAATTATAGATTTTTCTTTTATGCTAAAAATCATTAGGACATTAAGTTAAGATCATGTTCCATGAAGATATTTTGTAAATTTCCTACTGTAAATATATCAAAACTTAATTTTTAATAAGTAATATGGACAACTTTAGAGGTGATTTTCTCAATATTTTTATTTTTTGCACCCTCAGATTCCAATATAGTTGTATCTCGGCCAAATATTGTCCTATCATAACAAAAAGCTTATTTTTCAGCTTTCAGATGATGTATAAATCTCAATTTTGAAAAGCTGACCCTTATGACTGGTTTTGTGGTCCAGGGTCACATTTATGGAGATGTTGCCCTGCACCATATTAGTCAACAGTCAACTATATGAAATATAAGATGATGTAAAGGTCTGGGGGCGGAAGTAATTATTATTATTATGAAGTAATAATAATAATAATAATAAAAAATCTAAATATGAATAAGCCTTATAATAGTAATAAATAATATCTTTTCCATCTTTATTTGACCCTCTAAATCTTGCACTCTCTATTCCATTTCTAAAAATCTCTATTTTTTGTCATCTATCTTTTCTAAAAAAAAATATATATATATATTCTTTTTTTGGCATCCATCTTTACTAACTTTCTACCTTTTTTTCCTTTTCTAAAAAAAACTATTCTTTTGTCCATCTTGCTCCATTCTATCTATTTTTCTTTTTATTTACTAAAAAACCTTGCTACGTATATTGCAAGTTAATCTGAGACTCGTCATAGCACTTGTCAGAGCATTGCTTATTTGTTGATTTAGATTAGCTTCCATTGTCCTCATTTGTAAGTCCCTTTGGATAAAAGCATCTGCTAAATAACTAAATGTAAATGATAGTTTGTCTCTGACCTCTAGTTTGGCTTTGTTTCCTGCAGCCAGACTGGAATGGTTACACTTGATCGTTCTGTCCAGTATGAGGCACTGCTCCTCTGAGCTGTGATTCTGCAGGAGTGACTTCAGATCGCTGTAACACTGTGGAGCTGAAACACACATTACACATTAGTGAGCTATATCTCAGACTTCCACTATATCTCCTAACCTGACCTCTGAACCCTAAACAAACTTGTTTTCATGCCAAGTTTATTCAAACATGCATTAAGAGCAGGTCAGGTGCAGTGTTGGGGGAAGTTACTTTTAAAAGTAATGTGTTACAATATTGCATTACTCTTTAAAAAAAGTAACTAATTACGTTACTTGGTTACTTTTTATGGAAAGTTATGCTTTACAATATTGCGCTACTCTCTAAAAAAAGTCACTAATTACGTTACTTAGTTACTTTTTATGGAAAGTTATGCGTTACAATTTTGCGTTACTCTCTAAAAAAGCCACTAATTACGTTACTTAGTTACTTTTTATGGAAAGTTATGCTTTACAATATTGCGCTACTCTCTAAAAAAAGTCACTAATTACGTTACTTAGTTACTTTTTATGGAAAGTTATGCGTTACAATTTTGCGTTACTCCCTAAAAAAGTCACTAATTACGTTACTTAGTTACTTTTTATGGAAAGTTATGCGTTACAATATTGCGTTACTCCCTAAAAAAGTAACTAATTACGTTACTTAGTTACTTTTTATGGAAAGTTATGCGTTACAATATTGCGTTACTCCCTAAAAAAGTCACTAATTACGTTACTTAGTTACTTTTTATGGAAAGTTATGCGTTACAATATTGCGTTACTCCCTAAAAAAGTAACTAATTACGTTACTTAGTTACTTTTTATGGAAAGTTATGCGTTACAATATTGCGTTACTCTCTAAAAAAAAGTGACTAATTACGTTACTTAGTTACTTTTTATGTAAAGTAATGCGTTACAATATTGCGTTACTCTCTAAAAAGTGACTAATTACGTTACTTAGTTACTTTTTATGGAAAGTTATGCGCTACAATATTGCGTTACTCTCTAAAAAGTGACTAATTACGTTACTTAGTTACTTTTTATGTAAAGTAATGCGTTACAATATTGCGTTACTCTCTAAAAAGTGACTAATTACGTTACTTAGTTACTTTTTATGTAAAGTAATGCGTTACAATATTGCGTTACTCTCTAAAAAGTGACTAATTACGTTACTTAGTTACTTTTTATGGAAAGTTATGCGTTACAATATTGCGTTACTCTCTAAAAAAAAGTGACTAATTACGTTACTTAGTTACTTTTTATGTAAAGTAATGCGTTACAATATTGCGTTACTCTCTAAAAAGTGACTAATTACGTTACTTAGTTACTTTTTATGGAAAGTTATGCGTTACAATATTGCGTTACTCTCTAAAAAAAAGTGACTAATTACGTTACTTAGTTACTTTTTATGTAAAGTAATGCGTTACAATATTGCGTTACTCTCTAAAAAGTGACTAATTACGTTACTTAGTTACTTTTTATGTAAAGTAATGCGTTACAATATTGCGTTACTCTCTAAAAAGTGACTAATTACGTTACTTAGTTACTTTTTATGTAAAGTAATGCGTTACAATATTGCGTTACTCCCTAAAAAAGTGACTAATTACGTTACTTAATTACTTTTTATGGAAAGTTATGCGTTACAATATTGCGTTACTCCCTAAAAAAGTCACTAATTACGTTACTTAGTTACTTTTTATGGAAAGTTATGCGTTACAATATTGCGTTACTCCCTAAAAAAGTCACTAATTACGTTACTTAGTTACTTTTTATGGAAAGTTATGCGTTACAATATTGCGTTACTCCCTAAAAAAGTAACTAATTACGTTACTTAGTTACTTTTTATGGAAAGTTATGCTTTACAATATTGCGCTACTCTCTAAAAAAAGTCACTAATTACGTTACTTAGTTACTTTTTATGGAAAGTTATGCGTTACAATTTTGCGTTACTCTCTAAAAAAGTCACTAATTACGTTACTTAGTTACTTTTTATGGAAAGTTATGCGTTACAATATTGCGTTACTCCCTAAAAAAGTCACTAATTACGTTACTTAGTTACTTTTTATGGAAAGTTATGCGTTACAATATTGCGTTACTCCCTAAAAAAGTAACTAATTACGTTACTTAGTTACTTTTTATGGAAAGTTATGCGCTACAATATTGCGTTACTCCCTAAAAAAGTGACTAATTACGTTACTTAGTTACTTTTTATGGACAGTAATGCATTACAATTACTTTTCCATTACTTTTGGGTTACTTTTTAAATCTGGGCAGGGCTTGCTTGTTTGTTTTTAATTTAAAAATGTTTGATTTTTAGCAAATGTAAAAGCCCTTTCACACCAAAATGAAATGAAGTGAATAAGGCTAAGGCTAAAGGAACATTAAATTGATGTCTGTACAGTAGAACTCTAGGAAAAGAAAGTTCAACACTCTTCAGCAATGAGAAAAAAAGCACAAAAGTAAGTTTTGCTTATTAGTACATTGGAAAAAATGCTTTTCTTACTTTGATTTTTTGCCTTGTTTCCAGACAAAATATCGAAAAAATCTTAAATCAAGAAGAATTTTCTAGACAAGTTAAAATTTTCTTGTTTTTTCTGAAAACAAATAAAAATTAAGTGTTTTTTTGCTTGCAATGAGCAAAATAATCTGCCAATGGGGAAAACTAAATAATCTAGTTTTCTGTTTAAAATAAGATTTTTTTCTTACCCCACTGGCAGATTATTTTGCTTGCTTTTATCAAAAACGCACTTAATTTTTTTTTTTTTCAGAAAAAAAAAAACGATTTACTTGTCTAGAAAATCCTTCTTGAGTTAAGTTTTTTTATATTTTGGCTGGAAACGAGACAAAACATCTAAGTAAGAACAGTATTTGTGCAGTGTACGGTTGAATTGGATCAAAGGTCAGCAGCAAAGTCATTGGTTAATAAAATGGGATTAAATACATAAAGAAAACAAAAAGTAACTCAGATATTTTCTTGTAAATGAAAAAGTAATGCGTTACTTTACTAGCTACTTAAAATAATATTATTAGGTAACTTGCGTTGCTTGTAATGCGTCTGCTCAGGTGATGTTCATGATGATCATGTGACTGCAGTACCTTTAAAGGTGTAGGGTAGTTCTGCTCTGGCTGCTTCCTGTGCAGCTTTCTTCTGCTGCTCACTCACAGCTGGAGGCTCTTCAGCAGCGGCCTGCTCTTCCTCAGAGCCCTGAGCATCCTCATCCTCACTGCCTTCATCAGACTGCAGGTCACTGTGATCATCATCTCCGTCTTCATTATCATCATCCTCCTCCTCTTCTTCTTCACCCTCAGCAGCAGCATCATCATCCTCTTCATCCTCCTCCTCTTCTTCTTCACCCTCAGCAGCATCATCATCCTCTTCATCATCATCATCATCATCTTCATCTTCTTCATCATCATCATCTCCCTTGATGTTCCATTTGCCGTTCTGCAGACACAGATGAATATTTAAATCACATGCAGTGGAAATGACAAGCTCTAGATATCAAAAACATCTTTTGTGCATCATTCTTTATATTTTAAAAGTCAGATCAAACTTATTTCTGTACCACTTTATTAAATACAGATCATCAAGCAGGTTCACCATAATAAACAGAAAATGTTGACTGTAAACTATAGTTCTCTCCTTAAAAATAAAGAGATCAAACAACAGATTCATGAGTTCATCCAAATTTCACTAAAAGTTTATGCACATAATCGAACTGAATCAAATGATTCGTGAACCCGCAGTGAAGTCCCGAATTGAATCAAATGATTTGCAAACAAGCTCCCAAGTCCCGAATTGAACCAAATGATTCGCGAACCCGCAGTGAAGTCCCGAACTGAACCAAATGATTCGCGAACCCGCAGCGAAGTCCCGAACTGAATCAAATTATTTGCGAACCCGCAGTGAACTTCCGAACTGAATCAAATGATTCGCGAACCCGCAGTGAAGTTCCGAATTGATTCAAATGATTCGCGAACCTGCAGTCAAGTCCCGAATTGAATCAAATGATTCGTAAATCCGCAGTGAAGTTCTGAATTGATTCAAATGATCCGCAAACCTGCTCTGAATCCCGAATTGAATCAAATGATTCGCGAACAAGCTCCCAAGTCCCGAATTGATTCAAATGATTCGCGAACCTGCAGTCAAGTCCCGAACTGAATCAAATGATTCGTAAATCCGCAGTGAAGTTCTGAATTGATTCAAATGATCCGCAAACCCGCTCTGAATCCCGAATTGAATCAAATGATTCACGAAAAAGCTCTTAAGTCCCGAATTGATTCAAATGATTCGCGAACCCGCGCCAAAGTCCCGAATTGATTCAAATGATTCGCGAACCCGCGCCAAAGTCCCGAATTGATTCAAATGATTCGCGAACCCACGCCGAAGTCCCGAATTGAATCAAATGATTCGCGAAAAAGCTCTTAAGTCCCGAATTGATTCAAATGATTCGCGAACCCGCGCCAAAGTCCCGAATTGATTCAAATGATTCGCGAACCCGCGCCAAAGTCCCGAATTGAATCAAATGATTCGCGAACCCGCAGTGAAGTCCCGAACTGAACCAAATGATTCGCGAACCCGCAGTGAACTTCCGAACTGAATCAAATGATTCGCGAACCCGCAGTGAAGTTCCGAATTGATTCAAATGATTCGTAAATCCGCAGTGAAGTTCTGAATTGATTCAAATGATCCGCAAACCCGCTCTGAATCCCGAATTGATTCAAATGATTCGCGAACTCGCGCCAAAGTCCCGAATTGATTCAAATGATTCGCGAACCCGCGCCAAAGTCCCGAATTGATTCAAATGATTCGCGAACCCACGCCGAAGTCCCGAATTGAATCAAATGATTCGCGAACCCGCGCCAAAGTCCCGAATTGATTCAAATGATTCGCGAACCCGCGCCAAAGTCCCGAATTGATTCAAATGATTCGCGAACCCGCAGTGAAGTCCCGAACTGAACCAAATGATTCGCGAACCCGCAGTGAACTTCCGAACTGAATCAAATGATTCGCGAACCCGCAGTGAAGTTCCGAATTGATTCAAATGATTCGTAAATCCGCAGTGAAGTTCTGAATTGATTCAAATGACCCGCAAACCCGCTCTGAATCCCGAATTGAATCAAATGATTTGCAAAACCGCTCCAAAGACCCGAACTGAATCAAATGATTGGTGAAACCGTACTGAAGTCCCGGATTGAATCAAATGATTCTCGAACCCCCTTAAAAGACCCAAACTGAATGAAACGATTCGCAAACCCGCTGCATATAACCAAACTGAATGTAATGATTCACGAAACCACTCCAATCAAAATTATTTACAGCGATGTACAGTCAATTTCAAAAACCTGAAGCACTTTAAAAAGCATACTGCAGGTTAGTGCCCCCAGTGAGTCAATGTACAGAAAAATAACGTAAGAACTAGATTCTTTAAAATACAACTTAGAAATACACTACTAAACCTTCTGGAGAAAATTTTACTTTTACACCCAAAGAACGCTAAACTGGAAGTGATGTAAGGGGAGGGAGAGTAGGTATAGGTTGCCCTAGATATATCATTTTAAGGTTTTTTATGTGTTTCTGACCTGGTAAGCGAGTGTTTTGCGGTCGTCTGTGTTCAGGACGAACCCATCATTAATATCATCAGCAGAGATGTGTGCGCTGGCCTGAACAGCATCTTCCCCAGTGTCTCCCATCATCCTCCTCAGTCTGTCGGCCTGAAACACAAACATTAGTGAGATCTTCACGCATGTGATCAAAAAAGACAAAAAAGAAGGAAAATTTGACCACGCCCCAAGCCACACCCACAAGGCATGCCCCCTGTATATTATATTGTAATAATATACATACTATAATAATCTATAATTATCATTATTATAATGTATTCTATTACATTGTTATCAAGTACTACATTTATTTTAGGAAAGTATATAGAATTGTTATTAGTAAAGTATTTCCCAAAACGATTTTGAAATTAATACCTTCTATATCTATAAATGTATGCTCATCAAGGCTCAATTCATGTAATCAAAAACCATTTAAAGAAAAAAAAAAAAGCAATATTGCTAAATATTACAAATTAAAAAAAACAATTTTAATTTATTATAAAAGCAATAAAAATTGTTATTCCTGTGATGCAAAGCAATATTTTCTTCCTCATTGCTCCAGTTTTCAGTGGCACATAATTTAGAAATAATTTAGAAACATTTCTGATTATTATCAATGTTGAAAACAATTTTGCTGCATCATATTTTGTGTGAAAATGGTGATACACTATTTTTCAGGATTTTTTGATGAATATAAAGTTAATGAACATTTATTTGCATCTATCAAATATATTAAATAAATGTGTTAATGCATTTATGATTTTAAAATGTCTTCATCACTTTAAAATTATTGTAAATCACTTTCATGCATGATAAAAAAAAGTTAATTTCTCTCTTTTTTTTAAATCTTATAAAATTGTTTGAGTGCTAGCCATCCTTGTTTCCACAAAAATATTAAGCAGCAAAACATTTTTAACATCGATAATGATGAGAAATGTTTCTTGAGCAGCAAATCAGCATATTAGAATGATTTCTGCAGGATTATGAGACACTGAAACAACAGATTTATAAACGTTTCTAAAGAATTTCAAATTTTACGCACAGCGCCGCTCATCAATGTCAGTTCTAAAGCAGCGGACCAATCAGAAGAACTCGGAGGCGGGGCAAGCTTCTGTTTACATTAGCAAGTTGGCATGACAACCGTTTTATTTGAGGGAGGAGGCGCTCATAGTGGCTGTGTCTGGATACCCTGAATTATATAACATTTCTATGTAGTTTACCTAGGCTTAAACATGAAGGAATAGTATTATTAAATCAAGTTGCACACCTTTTCTATTTATTTGTTTAAATATTATGTGTACAAGTTGCAGGGTTCCCACTCTAAGCCAAATGTCAAATTCCCTGACTTTTTCCTGACTTTCACTGACTAAAAAGCTTAATTTCCATGACCTATAATGAACAGATCCATCTATTTGCAAGCTATATTTACTTATTCACAGATGTTTTTAGTACAAAACACACATATACACTACTTTTTTTTTTGCTTTTACCTGTTAAATGCACTATTTCTACAGAAATTAATATATAGTTTTCATAACCATAATCTAACTATATCAATAGGCAAAACACGTGAAACAATGCAATAAAACTAAATATGGTATAGAAAATTTACATTTTGATAAATGGAAACAAAAAATAGCAAAAGCAACAAACAAAAATCCCTGATTTTCCATGACTTTGACAAAATAAAGATACAATTCCCTGGCTTTCAATGTCTGGAATAGACCTTTAAAAATTCCATGATATTCCAGAAATTCCCTGACCCATGGGAAGTTGCCTTTGCACACTTGTACAGTTGTTAAAGAAGTTTAAACTCTGCAGTTATAGGGGAAGTTAAGGGGATTGTTTACATTGTATAGTTGCCAGGTGGTTTACAAAATATATATTTTTTTAAGTTTAAATGTTCTGTATTTTGACTGCAACTGTCATGCATTCTGACTCCTTCACTTAATTAGATCATGAGTGCCACCTCTTTGTAAATGGCATCATTTTGTGAGGCCTTGCAAACCTGGATTAATACTAGTGTGCATTTTTCTACAATATTCATTCATATGACTAATAATAAACGGATCCATCTATTTGCAAGCTATATTTACTTCACAGATGTTTTTAGTACAAAACATATATACACTTCTTTTTTTTTTGTCCATTAAACACACTTAGTTTTTTTCTGTACTATTTATACAGAAATGAATTTATGGTTTTTACGGTTTCATAATCGTAACAATAGGGAAAACGCGTGAAACAACGCAATTAAACAAAATACGGTATAGAGAATGTGCATTTTGATAAATGGAAACAAAACATTTAAAGCAACAAAGTCCAAAGCACAAGGAAAATCTGCGCTGAAACAGCTTCATGAGAGAATCATTCAGAAATCTGCTCCGGTCAACAAAAACGAGTACCAACGTCTTAAAATAAGTCAACATTCATAAATGTTAGTACTGGAATTTTACTGTCGTTCTGTAAAATAAAAAAGATAATGATAACGTAATGATAATAAGTACAACAGCTCTATTAATATTTAAGTTAAATTGTGCTTTGTTGGTAAGCTATAATGTCTACTAGAATGTTAGAAATGTTCAGTGTTTAGTAAATATTTAAAAAAAAATGTAAAATTTTTAAATTGTTGTTTTGCAATAGTTTTTTTTCTTTGAAAAGTAAGACAAAACTGTAAAAAGCACATTTGGCATTTTAATTTTATGCAATGGTGAAAAAAAAGCTAAATATATGGGGAAAAAACCCCCAAAAATTCCCATTTCGGCCAAGAATTTTCATTTCGGTGCATCCCTAGTCTTCATTTTTATGCTTTCATAGTCACAACAACAGGCAAAACGCGTGAAACAACGCAATTAAACAAAATACGGTATAGAAAATTTACATTTTGATAAATGGAAACAAAAAATAGCAAAAGCAACAAACAAAAATCCCTGATTTTCCATGACTCTGACAAAATAAAGATACAATTCCCTGACTTTCAATGTCTGGAATAGACCTTTAAAAATTCCATGATATTCCAGAAATTCCCTGACCCATGGGAACCCTGGTATTTATACAGAAAAATCACATCGCTGGATCTTCCTCATCCATATGGCAGCAGGCGTTCATTACCTCCAGTGTCTGCAGGCGCTGTCTCTCCTCTTGGGCGAGCTCCTCCTCGCTCTTCAGCTTCTCTGACGGTTGAGCCTTCATCTCGAAGCCCAGCTCCCGCACCATCATGTCATACTTCTCCAGCTGACAAACACAAACACACATGTGAGTAATGAAGAGCAGAACACTCTCAGAAACATCATCAGTGATTCAGTACCTTGGGTTTCTCCGTCTCCTCGTTCCTCTCTGCTTTGGGGGTTTTGTGCGACAGAAGGCTCTGGATGGATTTCCATTCCTGATCCAGTTTCTCTGTGAGCTCATGCGCCTCCTCTTTCTGCGTCTGACGCTCGCGCTGAGAACATCAACAGCATCAGCATTAACAAACCGTTCACAACTAGAACCATAAAGTCTAATAATCTCTAACTCTACTACTATAATAATAACAAGGTGACTATATTTTTTGGACCACTTTCAGAGCGATTCTTTTTTTCAGCTGATGAATGATAAAAACACGAGAGCCAATCAGAATATATTCAACTTAAGAGCTTGAGCATTTAAAGTGGCAGGCAAGCTGCAGCTCACTTATAATAAACAAAACATTACCATCTTAACAGATATTGTTACAATTATTGTTACAGGCAGTGGTCTAATGTAAGGAAGTAATAATACTTTGTTACAGTACTTAAGTATTTTTTGTCGGGGAAAAAAGACGGGCTCGGGTCAGACTGGGGCCGAGAATTTTGATAAGCTGTCGGGGCCAGGGTCTATATTTGAGGCCCTTGCAGGGCACTAATTATTACGTATTATTACAGTTATAATTCCAGATGCTGTTAAAGAGTTGTTACAGCTCTAGGTATAGTTGTCATCACAGCGCTTGTTACAATTATTGTTACAGCTGTTATAGTTACCAGTGTTGGGGAAAGTTACCTTTAAAAGCAATGCGTTACAATATTGCGTTACCCCCTAAAAAGTAACTAATTACGTTACTTGGTTACTTTTTATGGAAAGTAATGCGTTACAATACTGCGTTACTCCCTAAAAAAGTGACTAATTACGTTACTTGGTTACTTTTTACGGAAAGCAATGCGTTACAATATTGCGTTACCCCCTAAAAAAGTAACTAATTACGTTACTTTTTACGGAAAGCAATGCGTTACAATATTGCGTTACCCCCTAAAAAAGTAATTAATTACGTTACTTGGTTACTTTGTACGGAAAGCAATGCGTTACAATATTGCGTTACCCCCTAAAAAAGTAACTAATTACGTTACTTTTTACGGAAAGCAATGCGTTACAATATTGCGTTACCCCCTAAAAAGTAACTAATTACGTTACTTGGTTACTTTTTATGGAAAGTAATGCGTTACAATACTGCGTTACTCCCTAAAAAAGTGACTAATTACGTTACTTGGTTACTTTTTACGGAAAGCAATGCGTTACAATATTGCGTTACCCCCTAAAAAAGTAACTAATTACGCTACTTTTTACGGAAAGCAATGCGTTACAATATTGCGTTACCCCCTAAAAAAGTAATTAATTACGTTACTTGGTTACTTTGTACGGAAAGCAATGCGTTACAATATTGCATTACCCCCTAAAAAAGTAACTAATTACGTTACTTGGTTACTTTGTACGGAAAGCAATGCGTTACAATATTGCGATACTCCCTAAAAAGTAACTAATTTAGTTACTTGGTTACTTTGTACGGAAAGCAATGCGTTACAATATTGCGTTACTCCCTAAAAAAGTGACTAATTACGTTACTTGGTTACTTTTTACGGAAAGCAATGCGTTACAATATTGCGTTACCCCCTAAAAAAGTAACTAATTACGTTACTTGGTTACTTTTTACGGAAAGCAATGCGTTACAATATTTCGTTACCCCCTAAAAAAGTAACTAATTACGTTACTTGGTTACTTTTTATGGAAAGTAATGCGTTACAATATTTCGTTACCCCCTAAAAAAGTGACTAATTACGTTACTTGGTTACTTTTTATGGAAAGTAATGCGTTACAATATTTCGTTACCCCCTAAAAAAGTAACTAATTACGTTACTTGGTTACTTTTTACGGAAAGCAATGCGTTACAATATTTCGTTACCCCCTAAAAAAGTAACTAATTACGTTACTTGGTTACTTTTTATGGAAAGTAATGCGTTACAATATTGCGTTACTCCCTAAAAAAGTGACTAATTACGTTACTTGGTTACTTTTTACGGAAAGTAATGCGTTACAATATTGCGTTACTCCCTAAAAAAGTGACTAATTACGTTACTTAGTTACTTTTTACGGAAAGCAATGCGTTACATTACTTTTGCATTACATTTGCGTTACTTTTTAAATCTGGGCAGGGCTTACTTGTTTGTTTTTAATATAAAAAGATTTATTCTTAGCAAATGCAAAAGCCCTTTCACACCAAAATGAAATGAAGTGAATAAGGCTAAGGCTAAAGGAAAAATAAATTTACAGTGTCTTTACAGTAGAACTGTAGGAAAAGAAAGTTCAACACTCTTCAGCAATGAGAGAAAAAACACAAATGTTAGTTCATCTAAAGTAAGTTTTGCTTATTGGTACACTGCAAAAAATGCTTTTCTTTTTTTTAGATTTTTTGTCTTGTTTCTAGCCAAAATATCTCTTAATAATATATATTTCTTAAACCAAGAAGGTTTTTCTAGAGAAGTAAAAATTCTTGTCAAAATTTAAGGTTTTTTGCTTGAAACAAGCAAAATAATCTCCCAAATGGGGAAAGCTAAATTATCTTGTTTTCTGTTTGAAATAAGATTTTTTGCCTACCCCATTGGCAGATTATTTTGCTTGTTCTAAGCAAAAAGTCACTTATTTTGACTTGTTTTTTTCTGAAAACAAAAAAATTATTATTTACATCATTTAAGATTTTTTTGTGATATTTTGGCTGTAAACAAGACAAAATCCAAGTAACAGCAGTATTTTTGCAGTGTACGGTTGAATTGGATCAAAGGTCAGCAGCAAAGTCATTGGTTAATAAAATGGGATTAAATACATAAAGGAAACAAAAAGTAACTCAGATATTTTCTTGGAAATTAAAAAGTAATGTGTTACTTTACTAGTTACTTGAAAAAAGTCATTATTAAGTAACTCAAGTTACGCCCAACACTGATGGTTGTAAATATCATAGTGTGAACAGGTCTTAAAATCACAGTAAAGCAACACTTTCTGACCTTCTCCTGTTTGGATTTGATAATGAGCTCCTCGATCAGCTCCTGCCGTGATTTGGGTTTGTGTTCTTCCTCTTCGTCTCCAGCGCTCTTCTTCCTCAGCAAACCTCCTCCGCCGCCAAAATGCGTGGCGGTCAGTTCAGCTGCAGAAACACCCGTCGACAAATCAGTTAGAGACCGCGACGCTGATTAACGATTGAAAAGTGAAGGTCTGGTGATTCACCTGACAGCAGGCCCCTCTCCTCAGAGTCACTGTCGTTGTCAACCACATCCGTCATCTTCTCCATCTCCGCCAGAGACTGGCCATAATGGGTCAGCTCCTCTTCCTCATTCAGATTATACAGGTCCTTTTTGTCCTGAGTGCGCTACACAAACACACAGAAACATTAGTAATCAGAGCTGGGGAGTAAGTGATCAGATGTAATCTGGATTATATAATCAGAATCCAAAATGATTAGAGTAAATTACATTTGAAAATACTCCTAATCAGACTACAGTTACTTTATGGATTACATGTTTACATATTATTCACACAACAGCAATAACTCATTGATTCCCCCTAATTTCTATTTTTCATTTTCCTTTCTAAAACAGCCTACCAATTATATACATTCAGAAAGTCCAGTTTAGTGGACATTCACACATAGACTAGTCATTATTCAGCTGGAGACACAGCATTTGACCACTGGATTTAACATTGCATCAGCTGATGAACACACTCATTTTTATTTCAATTATCACTCTGTAGTTTTTTAACCATGTATTATTGTCTTTGGAAGGCTTTTGTCTTTCATACTCATTAAAATGCAGCATTATTTCTTATTTACATGCAATGCATGCATTCACAAACTTTTTGTCATCTAAACCTTATTCACCAAATATATTTACTTTAAGTTCCCCTGAGATTTTAAAAGAAATATTTCAATAATTAAGTTTCACGGTTTCTTTGATGTTGATTAATGGTCACATGGCATGCAGGTAAATGAAAATATTTCATCTTTTTAGCAAATGTTTTATTTGAATTGTTATTTTAAAACAAAGACTAATGAAACACAATGGCGGTTCACTCTTATACTTATGAATGAGAGAAACTGCAACACGCAAGATGGAGGAATAGACCCACCTTATAAATGAAAGACACTAATTTCCCATAGAAACCTGAGGCTAGACCAGACAATGCACATTTTCTGGTCTATAGCCTTAAAAATAAGCCTTTTAAACACTATTTGAGCATAAGAAACAACATTCATGTGGCAATTAATTTCAGATTTGTGTTGCTGGTTTGATAAATGTCATTTAATTGTGAGTTCAGCGAGGAGTTTTTGAGATTTCAGGATTCATTCATTAAGATGGACTTGGTCTTGTATGAGCTGCAAATATGGCCACCAATTAAAGAGACTTTCCTCGAAAAGCTTTAAAATGATTTTAATTTTTTTTAATGATTTAATTAATTGTTAACTTTATATTAAACCCACAAACCCTCTGCAGTTCCTGTTCGAACCCTAGTTTGGGAAACCTTGATGTAATAAAATGTTTAATGCACTTCATGTTGTAAATTACAATCAATGGAACATATTTTCTTACTCTTTGCATTTTTTACATCATTGTGCTACAAGATAATCCTATTTAAATCAATGTGAAGTCAAAAGTAATCGATTAATTACCTAAAATATGTAAAGTAAATGATTACATTATTAACTGACTACAGTTTTTGTCATGTAATCTGGAATCAGTAACGGATTACAATTTGTAAGTAATCTCCCCAGCTCTGCTATTAGTAATGATCAGAAAGTGTGATGGATGAATGTGATGTGATACCTGTCTCTCCAGTGTGAATCTCTGCAGGATTTTCTCCTCAGGTGTGATAGTGCTGTCATATTCACCAAAGCGTCTGTCCACGAACTTATTGCTTTTGTTTTTCAGTCTGAACTCCTGC
Source organism: Cirrhinus molitorella (assembly GCA_033026305.1). NCBI lineage: Eukaryota > Metazoa > Chordata > Actinopteri > Cypriniformes > Cyprinidae > Cirrhinus > Cirrhinus molitorella. The sequence continues at coordinate 698,298 of CM065138.1, read as the reverse complement.
AGGAGAGTGTCCTTCCTCTGAGGAGTCAAACAGAGATTTAGCACAATAGGTCACAATTGTAAAAAAAGTTTTCATTTTAAAAGCTCTAAACACTTTACTGACTGATGTTTTAGTGCACTTCCAGCAAATACGGGGAAAATAAAGGGTCTCAATTAAATATGTGCAGTTTCACATGCTTAGTGCATATTGTCACATGACCAGAGCAGTTTATTTCCTGTTTGCACCAAAGCTCCAAAACACAAGGCTAATAAAGTATGTTATGGTAAAGATATGGCAAGATTTTTGGTGCACATTATCTTTAAGGTGTCTAGAATTAATATTTAAATTGACATACATTCAGTTTAGTTGAGTGTTGTCACAGGATGAGTAAACATGATAACAGTGAACTTCAATTCAAAAGTTCAAATGTTACAAATATTGCGCTAAATCAAAAGTTCAAATGTTACAAATATTGCGCTAAATCAAAAGTTCAAATGTTACAAATATTCACAAATTCAAAAGTTCAAATGTTACAAATATTGCGCTAAATTAAAAGTTCAAATGTTGCAAATAAGTTACTAATATAACAATTTAATGATATATGCTACAATAAAGTAACAAATTTGAAATACGTTGATTATTTATTTATTTATTTAGTCTTTTATCTCAGTATTCCTATCAATGTTGTATAGGTTTTGTTTTTTTTGCTTGTTTGTTTTTTTTCTTTATGAATAATAGTAACCCTAGAATGTGATCAAACTGTGTCAAATAGCTGGGTTAAGATATATAACCATTTTTATGACTGCAGAAATATATATATATATATATATATATATATATATATATTCATTATACAATTTTTTTATTATTACAATTATTATTTTCACACACTTTTCCAAAAAAAAAAAAAAAAAATTTTCAAAAAATAAATATGCATTATTTCAAAGGGTACCTAAAGACACATGATTTAGATATTTTCATGTCTGGGAAAAATTTGGGATTAAATGGGTTAATAATCATAAATAAGAATTAGGACTGTCAAATGATTAATCACTGATAATCCAAAATAAAAGTTTGTGTTTACATACCATATGTGTGTTTACTTCGTGTACGTATAATGTACATATAAATACACACACAAACATGTATATATTAAAATAAAATATTTATATGTATATATATTTTTATACATGTATACAGTTTAGATTATAAATAAATATAAATATTTTAGATATAAATCTAAAATATTTTTCCTTAATATATACATGCATGTGTGTGTTTATATGTACATAATAAATATACACAGTACACAAATATATAGTATGTAAACAAACTTTTATTTTGGATGTGATTAATCGTTTGACTGCCCTAATTCTTATTTATGATTATTAACCCATTTAATCCCAAATTTTTCCCAGATATGAAATATTCATATATTTATATTTATATATACATATTTATTTTTTGAAATATATATATTTTTATACCATAGCGATACAGTGACGGTATGCGATGATACGTTACACCGCGCCGCGTTTAACGTTGACGTTACTCAAAAACACAAACATAACTGTTGTTTACCTTCTGAATGGCTTTGGATCTCGAGACCCCCGGCAGACCCACGTCGTGTTTACCCTTTCGGCCCAAAACATCGAACTTCTTGCGGTTGATTTTCACCTCGAACGGGTTTTTCTGAATCTCCGGAGCCGCTTTAGACTTGCGGACTTTATCGGACAAACCGCGGCTGGGCTTCTTCTGTTTCTTCATCGTTAAACGCTCTGATCAGACACTAAACAGCAGATCGATTCTGTCATTTAATCACACATTTATAGTCGTTTAAACGAGCTTTGAATCCCGACAGCGTTTCATCCGCTCACCATCACAAACTCACACGCTGCGGACACGAGCACAGAAACACACACGCGAAGGAAGGACGCTGATTGGACGATGATCGCCTCCTGCGGACTGGAGAGGAACTGCACACGAGCTGCGCGCTCACGGGAAACACAGCCGCGTATGGCAAGCCGTTTTAACATTTATTCATTCGCAGGATATGAATTCTTGATATCAACAATTGACATTTCAACTAGTGACAATTGAAATCTTGATATCAGGAATTGGCATTTGCACTAGTAACAAAGAAATAAAGTAAATTTAAAATAAAATAAAATAATAAAATAATCAAAAATAATCAAAAAATAAATTTACTAGTGAGAATTATTTCTGATATGTGAAATTTACATTTTAACTAGTAAGAAATCAATTCTTGATATAAACAATTACATTTGAATGGGAGTCTATGGTGACATTTAACTAGTGAAAATACAATTCTTCATATCAACAATTATAGTTTTTACTAGTTGAAATTCAATTGTTGATATCAATAATGAACTTTTTACTAGTGGAAATGTAATTCCTGATATCAAAAATGGCCATTGTTACTAGTAAAAATCCAATTTCTAATTCCAAGAATTATAATTTTATATTTTATATTATAATTATATTTTAACTAGTGAAAACTGAATTGTTGATATCAAGAATTCATATCCTGCGAATGAATAAAAGTCAAAACGGCTTGCCATAACATCACTGATGTGCCAAAAATGGGTCAAAATGATTGATTTCTCTTTTATGTCAAAAATCATTAGGATATTAAGTAAAGATCATGCACCATGAAGACATTTTGTACATTTCCTACTGTAAACATGTAAAAACTTAATTTTTGATTAGTAATATGCATTGCTAAGACCTTCATTTGAAACAATTTAAAAGCGATTTTCTCAATATTTGGATTTTTTTGCACCCTTATTCCAGATTTTCAAATAGTTGTATCTTGACCAAATATTATGCTATCACAACAAACCATACATCAATGGAAAGCTCATTTATTTTCAGAAAATTGACCCTAATGACTGGTTTTGTGGTCCAGGGTCACAAATTTGAAAAGCTTTAGAATGTGTTTTGTTTTTAAGAGCTTCTTATTTTGAAATCTCATATTAGAAAACGTTTCAAAGTATATTTTCAGGTCAGTGTTACAAAATGTAATATGATTTGTGAATATAAAACTATTCGCTAAGATAATCAAAAGACTGATCACATAAAATATGGGTTTTGTAAACAAAGTAAAATATCACCAGAATCTAAATGAAGGGCTTTGCTTAATTTCTTTATGTCTATTTTAAAGTCAATCAAAAATGAAATGGCAAAAGGGAAACAGAAAAATAAGTGTTCAATATCTTTATGATTTTTAGTAATATCTCTTGGATTAAAGCATGAAAATCAAAAGTAAGTTTTGTGTCAGTAACAAAATTAAGGACGTGTCTTATTAAATACCTCCAAGCATGTTTTGGAAAGATTTAAGTTTAATATTTCAATAAAAACTATTTTTCATTTTTGTTTCATTACTAAAGGTTATTTTGTCAAAGAATTTGGAATTTCATATTAACAGAAAATGCGGTTTATGATAGATATTTGAGTATTTGATGTGCTTTTGCATATATAATTTGCTTATTTTATTTGAAAAATACCATATACACAAGTAAAAGTTGGTTCAATGTAGACCAAATTTTCCTCTAAACTATATGAACATCTATATTAATCTCTTGGAACAAAAAAAACAAAAAAAACAAAAAGCATTGAAAATGCTCTTAAAGCATTGAAATGTATGTAATTTTCTTTCTTTTTTTCTCTTTTCTTCTTTGTTCTCTGGCAGCTAATGTTAATTTGACATGAATATGTGACTTTATATTAAAAAAAATGCCAAAAAGCATGTTTTTCTTATGCTATCATGCTTTTATTGTGTGTTAGCTGTATGTTTGTTGTTATTTTTACCTAATCAAAATAACCCAACTGCAGTCTGATTGAGATTAATTGGAAATATATATATATATATATATATTTTTTTTTTTTTGAAAACGTAAAAATGGAGTTATCTGTTTTTGCAAATGAACACTTCATCAAATACCTCTTGTTCTTGTGCCATTGAATTAATAAAGCATAACGTTTTTGCATCTGAACTCTTCATATTATACATTTGTTTATTTTATTTGGAAAATACCATATACATAAGACAAAGTGGGCTCAGTGCAGACCAAATTTTCCCCAAACTTTAAACTATATGTAAAGCAAAAATTTAATTTTCTTTCTCTTTTTTTCTCTTTTCTTTTCTTCTTTGTTCTCTGGTAGCTAATGCTAATTTGACAAGAATATGTGAAGAGTTTATCTTTCATTTTTTTTAAATGTGAAAAATCATGTTTTTATTATGCTATCATGTTTATTTGTGTAAATTAGCTGTATGTTTGTTGTTATTTTTACCTAATCAAAATAACCCAACTGCAGTCTGATTGAGATTAATTGGAATGAAAAAATATATATTTTTGAAAACTTAAAAATGGAGTTCTGTTTTTGCAAATGAACACTTCATCTAATACCTCTTGTTCTTGTGGCATTGAATTAATAAAGCATAATAAAGTTTTTGTTCACATCTTGAAGGAGACGTAAGTTTTCAAATTTTGTCTTTACCTTAGGTTCGTGTGTGTTTGTAATTTATTTATTTATTCATTGTTTTGGTTTAGTTCATGATAATAACCTGCTCTACTGATGGAGCTGATGATAAATACTACGATAAACAGCACAAAAGACACAATTTCCTTTATTTTTTTAACCTGTAGTGGAAACAGGCTTCACTGCTGAATGAAAGAAATTCTGTTTTAATAAATAAAAAAACAATTGTGACAATTAAATGCAGCTTGTTTGGAAAATGTACCTCCAATTGTTGAGCAGCAGGGGTCGCAGTGATCATGTGTGTGATGATGATGATGATGATGATGATGATGATGATGATGTCACTGCAAGCTCACCTCAAGCCAAAGAAATTAACACACATTTCTTTACTTTTCTGGTTTGTAGTTTATTTGCTGCTCTGTGAGAACACACACACACACACACACACACACACACACACACACACAGACTCTCCAGATGTTTCACCACAGTCTCTCTCTGTCTCTGTGTGTGTGTGTGTGTGTGTGTGTGTGTGTGAGCCTGTAATCTAGACCAGACTCATGCATTTACCCTTTTGCTAATTGCAATGGAAGCCTGCTGGTCATCTAAACACACACACACACACACACACACACACACACTCAGTGTCACATTACAGTGGCAGTGTAAGGTTACAGTGATTTACTGTATTTCACAGCTTCTTTCTTCAGTTTGTGCAGTTTCTCTGACTCCGTAGTCGTTTGTCAAATGCTGCAGAGCGTCTCTGAATGGCACACGTCAGCAACACATGTGGGGTCAGAGGTCACCGTGTGCTGGAGTCATTATGGGTTAATAAGAAAAAGAGTTTATGATACACAACCGACACTCAGTGCAGTTTCACTGGCACACAAACCACAATCTGGAAACAATCAGCTACGTTTTCTTTCTGCTGTCTCTCTCTCTCTCAGTGAATGACACAGGATGTGAGTCAGGCTTTGGCCCGTGTGTGTGTGTGTGTGTGTGTGTGTGTGTGTGTGTATAGCAGTAGATTCACTCACATCAGCTCTTCTGCAGTATAAACACTCTAATGTGAGTCTGACGGATGATCATTGAATCTCCAGCGCTGATCAGACTCCGCTCATGTAGGAAACGCCACTTTAAAGAGACGCTTCAGCTAAAAACGTCAACAAACCTGTATGACTTTCATACATATAAGAGTTTTAGAAGAACACTAGCGTCAGACCCCATTAAGTTTCAAGATGTGGACAGAAAAAAGTTGTTTTCTAGTGAAGAAAGTCATAGAGGTTTCTAAAGACATGAGGAAGAGTTATTAGATGAAGTGTCCCTTTAAGGGCTTTATATTTACATGATTATGAGAGAACTTCAGTCACACTAATCTACAGAAGCTTGTTTCCACCACAGGATAAAACTAAATAAATAATACATTATTGAAAAGTATACTGCAAAACATGCTTTTCTAGCTAAGATTTTTAGTCTTGTTTCCAGCCAAATTATCTAAAAATTCTTAAATCAAGAAAGATTTTCTAGACAAGTAAAAATTATTGTCTTGTTTTCAGAAAAAAGTCGTCAAAATGAAGTGAGTTTTTGCTTGAAACAAGCAAAATAATCTGCTAATGGGGTAAGCAAAATAATCTTATTTCAAGCAGAAAACCAGATTATTTTGCTCACCCCATTGGCAGATTATTTTGCTTGTTTCAAGCAAAAACACAACTTTTTTCTGAAAACAAGACATTAACGTGTACTTGTCTAGAAAATAATTCTTGATTTAAGAATTTTTAGATATTTTGGCTGGAAACAAGACAAAAAAATCTAAGCTTTTTGCAGTGTAAAGCAACTTTTTATCTTACAAATTTAAATTGTTAGCAATTCTGAGTAAAACAGAATGATATTGCATGATATTAACTGGCATTTATGAAAAAAGTCAGAATTGCAAAATAAAAGTCACAATTACCCCCATTTATTTTTTATTCAGTGGTGGAAACAAAAAAACAGAACTGTCAGAATTTAACATCAGTTAACATCATGCAATACTGAGAAAAAAGTCATAATTGTGAAATAAGAATTTGCAATTATTTTCTTATTTTTATTATGTGGCAAAAGGTTCCATAGTATTATAATAAACTAAAACTAGATAGAAGGCAAGATGAGTGCCAGCATGAAAATCAAATACAGTCACAATTAATATGATTGAAAGATTTATGTTGCTGTCCCAAAATTGTGGCGTGGTGAGTGTGAGAAGACAATTTCACACACAAAGGTTAGTTTCAAAATGTCAAAGCTTTCAGAGATACAGCCTCAGATGCAGTTTGGCATCATTCCAGCAAATTTGTTGATGCATTAAACGTTAACTTTTTGTATATGAACAAAAAAATCCATAACTGTTTGCCAGCATGATCAAATTTGCTGAAAATTGGACCAATATCCTAGGAGGAGTTCAAAAAGACATTAATCAAAGTGGCAGACAGGAAGTTCAGCCAATGTTGGCATAATTGGTATCGATGTTCTCCGCATGACCCAAGGAGTATATTGAGATCGCTTTCATTACAATAGGCAAATTTAATCAAAGGTTATTGGCATTTTTTGCTAAGCAGTTTTGTGATTTTTAGGCAAACCATTCAAAAGGTATAAGCAAAAATAGGTATTGGCCATTTTTCATATCTCCTGTGCAGGTAGCCCCAGGTCATGGTTATTATAACACCCACCACGTTTGGTCTTAATACAGCAAAGCATAGATATAACACAAGATACAATGATATAGCCTTATATTTTTCATTGCATTTCATTTTCTTACATTTTCACATGATATTCATAGAATTTGTTCAGGAGTTATTCAACATTGGTTTGACTAATCAACTTAAATTCCATAACGCTTTGCAAGCATGGTCTGAAGATGATCTGAGCCAATTTTGGTGAAAATTAGACAAGCCATTAAGTTCAAAAAAGTAGTTAAACCTTATGATTTTGCTAATTGCACTTGACTCCGCAAGAGCCAATGAGTCAGAAGAAAGAGAATTTTCCTTGTAGAGCTTATGGTTCAAAAGTTATTAGCATTTTTACCTAATCAAAATAACCCAACTTCAGTCTGATTAATTGAAATGCACAATGAAAAAACATGATTTTTGAAAACTTAGTAAACTCTAAACTTATCTGTTTTTGAACAGATGAACACTTCATCTAATACCTCTTGTTTTTGTGGCACTGAATTAATAAAACATAATAAAGTTTTTGTTCACATCTTGAATGAGACAAGTTTTTACCTTAAGTTTTCGTGTGTGTTTGTAATTTATTTATTTATTTATTGTTTTATTTTAGTTCATGATAATAACCTGCTCTACTGATGGAGCTGCTCACAGGTTCTTTAAAAATACTATGATAAACAGCGCAAAAGACACAATTTCCTTTATTTTTTAACCTGTTGTGGAAACAGGATTCACAGCTGAATGAAGGAATGTCTGTTTTAATGAACTAAATGATCTAGGACAAGTTCACAAAAGTAGTTAAACCTTATGATTTTGCTACTTGCATTTGACTCGACAAGAGCCAACGATTCAGAAAAAAGATCATTTTCCTTCTAGACCTTATGGTTCAAAAGTTATTAGCATAAAGTGGTGGTGCTAGAGAGTTAATGTTGAGGCTGTCCTCTATCAGTGTGCCAGACTTCATTACTTTCCCGCAGGTGGTTCTATGGGCTGCCATAGACTCAAGAGCGGAAGAAGACATGGAAACGAAGGAATAAGAAGAAGAACGCCAACAGATACAATAGGTGTCTTCGCCCCTAAATACTAAGCGAACACTTACTGTATTGCAAAACAGCACTCAACCTGAATCTGACACACACACTTCCTCCAGTGCTGCAGGGGTCACTGACCTCCGGAGTGTTTTGCAGGAAGTTGAAGTGAAAAACAGACAGTGGAGCGACGCTTGTGTTTAGTCATGGCTTCTTTATTTGGCAGAGATGTTGGTGAACACTAGAGAACTAGAGACAGACACACACACACACACACACACATCTTTGGTTCTATGGGTCTCAGGTCTGGTTCGGCAGCTCAAGGCATCAGTGACTTTGGTGTGATTTTGGCACCGGAAGAGCTTCAGTGATTTTGGCACATGCTCACTGATGCGGTTCAGCGTTCACAATCATCTCCTCACACACGAGACGGAGCGCCGCGGCGCAGTGGTTTCTGGGCGACGGGAACCCACGATCCTTCACGATCATATTTACATTATATACAGGTATGTATTTACATCAGACGGACAGCACAAACACCACAAACAGACACAGGAAGTCAAATCCACAGGCTGACCGGCGGAGCGGCGCGCGCTCTGGTCCCACCGAGCGTCTCACAGCAGACAGATCAGGCTCTTGCCCTCCTCGATCTCCTCCTGCACTTTATCGCTGGACGTGGCGATCTCGGCCTGAGCGGAGAACACGGCGCAGATGAAGGTGAGGACGGTGCCGCCCAGCGCCGTGTAAAACGCCCAGCCCATGGAGCACAGGCCCAGCTGATAGGGCGCCGCGTCCGGACCGCAGTACAGCTGCACCTTATCTGAACCCCAGCCGGCGGGATACAGCATCAGACCCATGATCAGGAACAGACCTGCAGACGGACAGATGGACAGATGACATGTTAACACAAGGCTGGAACCAGTGTTGATTTTGAAAGCAAATTTTGATTTAGTTTTAGTCATAGTCTTTTGACTAAAATGCCATTTAGTTTCTGAATTGTTTTTAGTTTTAGTCTAGTTTTAGTCGACTAAATATCATAAGATTTCAGTCAATGCATTTATTAAACATTCCTCTAAAATGTCCAAACTCATCATATAGGTTTGATATTAAGGTTTAATCATGATAAACACACAATTTAACTGCGGTGATACACAACATGCCTTAATATTAAAGTTAAATAAAACCACTTCTCATTAAGAGCATGGTCTTCTTCTGAATGTAATCTCAATGGTTATATCGGCTAATGATGCTTTCTTTATAGTCACTTGTTTACCATATTCTTCATTCTTTCAAACAGACATGTTTATTTCTAGAAATTAATTTAGATTCATCTTTAGGGCTTCAGTCAAGAGCAGTGTTTGTTTTCTGTCTTTCTTTTGTTGCTTGATGAACATCAGTGACTCAGACAATAGACACTAAATGCGGCTGCTGTCCCTTTAAAACCGAAAGCACAAATGCAATGGATGCAATGCACTGATACACTTTCTCTCTTGTTTGCATTCATTTAAGATGTAATCGGCTGTGTCAAAGCGGACAATTCGATATTGTTTTGTGTGTATTTCCCAGTTCATGCAACGTGAAAGTGTGTGTCGTGTTTTCTGTGTGTTTGCTTCAGTGTCTGCGCTCAGAAAACAAGAGTCGTCAAATTTATCCATATGTCTGCACTTCTCCCACATTTTGACATTTTTGAGTGTTTTATTAGACGTGCTGCAAGTGTATTTGAGCTTGTGTCCCGCCGGTTTGTACATCTAACCTCCTACTACACAACAGATTTTTCTGAAAGAATCTCTTTCCAAATCGTCCCTAACATTTTCGTCTCGTTTTTATTCACTGATGAAAATCCCAGTAGATTTTTGTCATAGTTTTTGTCATTCAAAAAGAATTTCAGTTCGTTATCGTTTCGTTTGTGAAAAAAATGTTGTTGCCGACAATTATGACAAAAATTTTTCATCAACGAAATTAACTCTGGCTGGAACACAGAGTAGGGATGAAAAATACCGGTATATATTATATTTCACACGGTTCGATTTCATCATTTTTCCCAGTTCGGTATTTCATACACTGCTGTTCTGATGGTGCTTCCCAAATTGCTTCAAAGCCAGTAAACGTGACGACAGAAAAATGCAATGGATCATCAAACAGATAAAACTTGAAACTAGTAGAAGTGAAATCTGGCATTATTTTGCATACAAAACAGATGATAAAGGTGAACGAACTGACCTTACTGCAGCTGTATGCAAGAAATCAAACATTCGTCACTTGCTCATCCTGATCTTTTCAGATGAGTGCATCATTCATCAATCAAACATTTGAATCACTTTTATTGACAAATGATAGTGGACAGTAGTGAAGTATTTACTTTTACTTTAAAAAGCATCTAGTTTATCAGAGTGTTTTTCTTTGGAAATTTTTTACTCCATTCCAAAGCATAATGTCAATTTTTTCTAAACTACATTGTTTGTTTTACCTTTGATAATTAAGAATATTAACAATGTAGTATTTTCTTGTACTCAAGTCAATTTTAGAATTACTTTCACTTGAGAGAAAGTAAGAAAGTCAGAATTGTAAAATAAAAGTTACAATTACTCCTTCAGTGGTGGAAACAGAACTGTTGGAATTCTGAGCTAATAATACTAGAGAAAAAAGTAAAATTTGCAATGAACTATTTTCTTATTTTTATCATGTGGCGGAAGTTTCCACAGTATTCTAAAACTGTAATAAAACTAAAACTAGATAGAAGGCAATCATAAAAATCAAATCGCTATTAATATGATTGAAAGATTTATGTTGCCGTTCCAAAATTGATGTGGCGTGGTGAGTGTGAGAAGACAATTTCACACACAAAGTTTAGTGTCAAAATGTCAAATCTTTCAGAGAAACAGCCTCAGATGCAGTTTAGCATCATTCCAGCAATTTTTTTGATGCATTAAACAATAACCACTTTGTATATCAACACAAAATCCATAACTTTTTGCCAGCACGATCACATTTGGTGAAAATCGCACCAATATCCTAGGAGGAGTTCGAAAAGACAGTAATCAAAAAGGTAGACAGGAAGTTCAGCCAATGTTGGCATAATTGGTATTGATGTTCTCCGCATGACCCAAGGGGCATTTTGAGATTGCTTTCATTACAATAGGCAAATTTTTATAAATTAGATTTATAAATAAGATTTTAATAACTTTAATTCACAAATGATAGTGGACAGTAGTGAAGTATTTTACTTTACCCAAGTAAATTTAAAAAGCATCTGCAGTTTATCAGAGTGTTTTTCTTTGGAAAATGTTTTACTCCATTCCAAAGCATTACATCATACCTTTTTCGAAACTACACTTCAATAAACAAAAGTTGTTTGTTTTTGTTTGTTAGACCTTTAATAATTAAGAATATTAACAATGTGGTATTTTCTTGCACTCAAGTCAATTTTAGAATTAAGAGTAGAAGTAAGAGAGTAATATATTTCTAATGTAGTAAAGTATTAAATATTTATTATGAAACAGTGCAGTAAAAAGTACAATATTATGCTTGGGAATGTTGTGAATCAAAGCTTTTTAAACACTCTAATAAAGTACGGACACTTGAAAAGTACTGACACACACCACATTCACAGACACATGATGAATGGTACAGCTCTGTTTGATTTAGATTTAATTGCCAAAGTCCAAGACAGCAAGTTTCCATTTTGTATGAGTGGATTTGCAAAAATAACATCATCCCAGACGCTCTGATGAATCACACGCTCCAAAACATCAGCCTCTTCCTCAGTATTTTTATCTCGTTTTCCAGAACATTCAAGAACAGATCTGTCACCTCGACATGTTTTCTCTCCGAATGAAGCTTATGTTTTGGCAGATATTTACTCTTGTTTTAAGTTTGATCAGTTTCTCATAAAACAAGACTTATCATTTTTTATTTCTCTTTATGAGTAAATGTGTCTTGATATTTGAGACCCTGGACCAGGGTTGCCAGGTTTACACAACAAAACCCACCCAATTGCTACTCAAAACTAGCCCAATCGCGTTTCAAGGGGGGTCCCCATGTTAAAAAACGCATTCTGGGTGACAAAATACGCACTGTTTGTCAGGATTCCCCTGGTAAATTCACATTTCAGGGGCGAAATAAGACATTATTGGGGTCGATTCAACCCACGGACATCAAAAACAACTCGCGGCAACAGTGTTAAAGTAGCCCATTTCCGCGGGAAAACCACAAAAACTTTTTTTTTTATTGAGACTACACATCATTTGAATAAATAAGCTTTCAATCAATGTATGGTTTGTTAGGATAGGATAACATTTGGCCGAGATACAACTAGGAAAATCTGTAATCTGAGAGTGCGAAAAAATCTAAATATTGAGAAAAATTGCCTTTAACCCCTCAACTGTCACCTTACTTCAATATTTTACAAATAAATCCTAATCTAATCATGACACACTATATATCGTATTTTTTTGTTACAAATTATTTAGGAAAAGTAATAAATTAATTTATGACAGGAGTGCACCTCAAAAATCTACTTCATATCAGGAGTTCCTTTGACAAAAAAAAAAAACTTTTTTTGTTGCCTTTTTCTCTGTCACGTTTTAGAAATCATTCGAAATTACATATCAGTTAGTTGAAAACTTCAAATCTCAAAATTCATCCTTTGAAAACCATTTTAAAATCAGACATTGCATTACCATGAAAAATGTACATCAAAATCATATTACAAAATGTATTCGTTCATGAATTATAAAAATGTAAGTTTGAATACTGCATTTTCACATCTATGTTCAAAAATGGGAGAGACAGTTAAAGGCTTAAAGTTGTCCAAATGAAGTTCTTAGCGATGCATGTTACTAATCAAAAATGAAGTTTTGATATATTTACTGTGGGAAATGTAGAAAATATCTTCATGGAACATGATCTTTGCTTAATATCCTAATGATTTTTTGTGAGGTCACATGAGTGTGTGATTAACCAGATCTAGTTAAGACCCGCCCACTTACACAGGAAGAGACGTCTGACTGACATGTGAAGCGACCAATCACAGGTCACAGCTTTATCTGACAATAACACTAGACTCGGTGTGAGTGAGTGTGTTGGTCTGCTATAATGTGAGGAAATGAAAGTAGGTCATAAATTCTTTCCACATGTTGTTGAGGGTCTGAAGGTCTCAAAGCTGCACACACACACCTGACCATCACACACTCTCTCTCTCTCTCTCTCACTCGCATACTGACTCACTCACTCTCGCTCTCTCCGAATCCCAAACCTGTGTTTTCACTCAAGACATCATGCTGACCTCTGACCTTACAGGTTTAAGGAGTCACGGGTGAAGAACCATCAGACAACAGCATCAGCTGATTCATTCTACATGAATCAATCACACACACTGTGCTTCACTGCGTCTCTGTTGATTTTCTGAATCCACAGTGATTCCTCCTCATGTTTAGGGAGGCTCAGAAACACAAGAAAACACAGCAGACCTAGAGTTGGGTACCAAACTTGGTACTTTTTTAAGGGTACAGAACGAATTGCGTCAGTACTCAGAGAAACAATTCACATTAAATCAATCAGTGCCAAATTCTGGTGCCTAAGAAAGCATCTGGGTGCATACATTACAGAGAGAGAGAGAGCGAGAGAGAGACCCTGAGATGTGATGTCTCTCTTGATGCAACTCAAACAGGGCAACCCCAAATGTTATGAAGTGTTTTGAAGAACATTTCTAAGGCCATATGGTTTCTGCAAAACACGGACAGGATTGCAGAGTCCATTCATAAAAAATGCACTATAGCCCAGAATGTCACAGAATTCGTACATTTTTGGATTAATAAATAAAATAGATCTGTCACTTTATTCAAATCACAGTATAGACCTAGTGTCTGTGAATATTAAAACACAAAAAGAGCGTTTAACTATGAATCCTGCATGTTCAGCTCATCTCTGTATGTATGAATTAATGGCGACTCTGTTTTATCACACAAATACTGAAGCACGCATGACCTTTGTGGTATTTTCGGCCTCTGCGTCTCACTATATGACGACATGAACACATAAACTTAATATCCAGAGTCACTTCGTGAGAATTTTACGGTTACATTTGAGATCATACTGTATGTATATACACAGAAACCTCACGGCAAACTGTCTAAATAAAAATACGAATTAACAACAGAAATATATTCATCCTGTATTACTTTTGTACAGTATAATGTAGGTCTTTTTCTGTCAAATTTAAATAAAACTATTAAATGATAGACAAATATGTGACCCTGGAGCACAAAATCAGTCTTAAAGTAGCACAGGTGTATTTGTAGCAATAGCCAAAAATACATTGCATGGGTCAAAATTAAAAAATTTTCCTTTATGGCAAAAATCATTAGGATATTAAGTAGGAGATCATGTTCCGTGAAGATATTTTGTACATTTTCTTCCATAAATATATCAAAACTTAATTTCTGATGTGAGTAATATGCATTGCTTAGAACTTCATTTGGACAACTTTAAAGGCAATTTTCTCAATATTTTAATTTTTTTTATTTTAATGTTTTAAATGGTTGTATCTCGGCCAAATAGCGTCCTATCCTAACAAACCATACATCAATAAAAAACTTTCACATAATGTATACATCTCAGTTTTTAAAAAATGACCTTTATGACTGGTTTTGTAGTCCTGGGTCACATATTACAACCAGATTAATGGTCAATACTTTTTTGAAGGAATATTCACACAATTTTTCTTTCATGTGTTCATTTTTAACAGTAAACCTCTGATTGCTTGCCAAAAACTGTCACTCCCTATTTTGAACATAGACGTGAAAATACACTATCCAAATTACATTTTTTATAATTCATGAACAAAAACATTTTGTAATATGATTTTGATGTACAATTTCCATGATAATGCAATGTCTGATTTTAAAATTCCTTTCAAAGGATGAATTTTGAGATTTTAAGTCTTCAAGTGATATATAGTTTCTTATGATTTCCAAAGGGTGATAGGGAAAAAGGCAACGAAGAAGTCTTTTTGTGAAAAAGGTTGTAATGTAAATTTTTTGAGGTGCACTCTTGTCACAAATTAATCTGTTACTTTTCCTACATAATTTGTAACACAAAACAACTCCTATTTATTTAGGAGTCTTAGACCTTTCCAACGATATATGGTTTGTCGTGATTAGATTAGGATTTATTTGAAATATGGTGAAGTAAACGTAGGCGTCCTGTGGCGGGATGGTAACAGTTAAAGAGTTAATTTTCATTCGATGAAAAATAAACAAATGTTTAACGCCTTCATTTGATTATCAAAAAAATAATCAAAAAACAAGACAAGAATTTCTGAGGGAAAAAAAAGAAGAAAAAAAAGATTTTAGGGCCCTGTTGTTCAATGTTGAAATGGAGAGTTTTGGACTTACTTTTTCACTGAAGTAAATGTTGTTTTTGTTATTACACAGAGAGTACCAAAAAAAGTACTGTTGGGCACTGGCACCGAATTTCTGAAGTTAATACCCCTACTGTACTGGTTAAAATATGAATGGTACCCAACCCTTGTCAGACCTGACACACACACACACACACACACACACACACACACACACAGATATTCAACAGTGACATGATGTCATCACAGTGTAAACAAGTTGCATTCCCACAAATACCCATCAGCTCTTTCACTCTCCTCAGGGTCAGAGGTCAGACTGACTCACACATGAGTGGAATCCTCTGGAAAACACACAAAGTGACCTCATCATCCCATGCGACCCGTCCCACACACAGCATACTGCTCTACAGTGATCAGTGTTGGGGGTAACGCAAGTTACATTATAATATTACTTTTTTCAAGTAATAAAGTAACGCATTACTTTTTCATTTACAAGAAAATAGTTACTTTTTCCCTTTGTTTTCCTTTTTTTGTTTTGTATTTAATCCCATTTAATCCCATTTCAGAAAGTGAGTTTTTGCTTAGAACAAGCAAAAATAATCTGCCAATGGGGTAAGCAAAAAAAATCTATAATTTCGAACAGAAAACAAGATTATTTTGCTTACCCCATTGGGAGATTATTTTGCTTGTTTCAGGCAAAAACACACTTAATTTTGACTTGTTTTCAGAAAAAAACAAGACAATAATTATTTACTTCTCTAGAAAATCCTTCTTGATTCAAGAATTAATTTTTTGCAGTGTACTAATAAGCAACACTTACTTTAGATGAACTAACATTTGTGCTTTTTCCTCATTGCTGAAGAGTGTTGAACTTTCTTTTCCTACAGTTCTACTGTACAGACGACAATTTAATTTTCCTTTAGCCTTATTCACTTCATTTCATTTTGGTGTGAAAGGGCTTTTACATTTGCTAACAATCAAACTTTTTATATTAAAAACAAACAAGCAAGCCCTGCCCAATGCATTACTTTCCATAAAAAGTAACATAATTTGTTACTTTTTAGGGAGTAGCGCAATATTGTAACGCATTACTTTCCATTAAAAGCAACTTAGTAACGTAATTAGTTACTTTTTTAGAGAATAACGCAATATTGTAACGCATTACTTTCCATTAAAAGTAACTAAGTAACGTAATTAGTTACTTTTTAGAGAATAACGCAATATTGTAACGCATTACTTTCCATTAAAAGTAACTAAGTAACGTAATTAGTTACTTTTTAGAGAATAACGCAATATTGTAACGCATTACTTTCCATAAAAAGCAACTTAGTAACGTAATTAGTTACTTTTTTAGAGAATAACGCAATATTGTAACGCATTACTTTCCATTAAAAGTAACTAAGTAACGTAATTAGTTACTTTTTAGAGAATAACGCAATATTGTAACGCATTACTTTCCATAAAAAGCAACTTAGTAACGTAATTAGTTACTTTTTTAGAGAATAACGCAATATTGTAACGCATTACTTTCCATTAAAAGTAACTAAGTAACGTAATTAGTTACTTTTTAGAGAATAACGCAATATTGTAACGCATTACTTTCCATAAAAAGCAACTTAGTAACGTAATTAGTTACTTTTTTAGAGAATAACGCAATATTGTAACGCATTACTTTCCATTAAAAGCAACTTAGTAACGTAATTAGTTACTTTTTTAGAGAATAACGCAATATTGTAACGCATTACTTTCCATTAAAAGTAACTAAGTAACGTAATTAGTTACTTTTTAGAGAATAACGCAATATTGTAACGCATTACTTTCCATTAAAAGTAACTAAGTAACGTAATTAGTTACTTTTTAGAGAATAACGCAATATTGTAACGCATTACTTTCCATAAAAAGCAACTTAGTAACGTAATTAGTTACTTTTTTAGAGAATAACGCAATATTGTAACGCATTACTTTCCATTAAAAGTAACTAAGTAACGTAATTAGTTACTTTTTAGAGAATAACGCAATATTGTAACGCATTACTTTCCATAAAAAGCAACTTAGTAACGTAATTAGTTACTTTTTTAGAGAATAACGCAATATTGTAACGCATTACTTTCCATTAAAAGTAACTAAGTAACGTAATTAGTTACTTTTTAGAGAATAACGCAATATTGTAACGCATTACTTTCCATAAAAAGCAACTTAGTAACGTAATTAGTTACTTTTTTAGAGAATAACGCAATATTGTAACGCATTACTTTCCATTAAAAGTAACTAAGTAACGTAATTAGTTACTTTTTAGAGAATAACGCAATATTGTAACGCATTACTTTCCATAAAAAGCAACTTAGTAACGTAATTAGTTACTTTTTTAGAGAATAACGCAATATTGTAACGCATTACTTTCCATTAAAAGTAACTAAGTAACGTAATTAGTCACTTTTTAGGGAGTAGCGCAATATTGTAACACATTACTTTTAAAAGTAACTTTCCCCAACACTGACAGTGACACACCAATCATCAACATCCTGCGCTCTAATGAACTAATGAATGAAGCACACAGTCTGGAGTGAACACAGTGTGAGTGCGTCTCACCTGCGATGGCCTGCAGGAGTCCACACACGTTGAAGATGCTTTTCTTCATGATGCTCTGGAAGCACATGGTGAAGACGGAGATGAAGGCCACGGCGCACAGCAGCAGAATCCCGGCCGCCAGGAAGATGGAGGTGGCCTGCCAGAACCCGCTGGCGATCTCTCCGAAGTGCACTGCGTAGGGGCCGCAGAGGACGCCGCGGCGCAGGTGTGGAAGCCGTATGCAGCGTCCGTAGATGCCCAGCGTGGGCCGGTACGCTTCTCCCGCCGCCGTGGCCCCGTGCGGAGAGAAGACGGCGTCCGGCGTCCGCGGGAATCCCACCAGCCAGTCGGTGCTCAAGAAGGCGATGAGCTCGCTGAACGCCGCCACGATGCTCAGCAGCGTCCACAGCATCGAGCGGCACGTCACGATCACGTGACACATGGTGCGCGGCCGAGGTCGAAGGTCACAGGGAACCGTGGGTGTGTCGTATGGGCGAGCGGAGGCGCTGGAACGACTCTCTCTCTCTCTTTCTTTTCTCGGTGTGTCCGGAGTTCCTTCCTCTTTCTGTCTCTCTTCCTCCTCCTCGTCTGGATTCTACATCTTAGTGCGGAAGTCTGGCCATCTTCTCAAACACAACTGCAGGAAGACAGAAAATAGGAAAGCAGCGGTTAAAAACATGTCGGAATAAATAAAAACATGAATCTCGCAAGCTTTCAGGGCTCTATAGTGTGGCTATGAAAAATATTTAGGAGCAGCAGTGTTTTTTGTGTTTGCGCCGAGGGGAGCTTCAAAAATTTCTACGTGTTTTTGCAATGTCAAATAACGTATTACAGACATATCTGATGAATCCTTTCATAAACAAAGTGTACATAAGAGACCGATTGTGCAGTGTAGACAGTTTTGTTGATTTGTGAGATCGCGATGAGCGACAGCTTTAGTGATTTTTAAGGGAGTTTGTAAATGAGATATTGATTTAATAAAAGTTAATTTCGTTGATGACACTTTTTCAGAGACAAAAACGAAGCTATAACAAACTAAAATCCTTTTTGAATGACAAAAACTTTGACGAAAATTTACTGGCATTTTCACCAATGAATAAAAATGAGATGACAATGTTAGGGAGGGACGATTTGGAAAGAGATTCATTCAGAAAAATCTGATTAGATGCGTACAAACCGGCGGGACACAAGCTAAAATACACTTGCTGCACGTCTAATAAAGCGTTAAAAAATGTCAATATGTGGAAGAAGTGCAGACATATGGATAAATTTGACGACGCAAGAGAGAACTCAATTGGGTCTTGTTTTCTGACGCAGACACTGAAGCAAACACACAGAAAACACGCCTCACACTCTTTCACGTTCATGAACTGAGAAATACACACAAAATGATCTTGAATTGTCCATTTTGATGAGTATTCATGTAAACACAGCCGATTAGGTCTTAAATGAACGTAAACAGTAGAGAGAAAGCGTATCAGTGCATTGCATCCATTGCATTGGGTTTTAAAGGGACAGCAGCCACATTTAGTGTCTATTGTCCGAGTCACTGATGTTCATCAAGCAACAAAAGACAGAAAACCATTCACTGCTCTTGACTGAAGCCCTAAAGATGAATTAAAATTCATTTGTAGATATAAACATGTCTGCTTGAAAGAATGAAGAATATGGTAAACAAGTGACTATAAAGAATGCATCATTAGCTGATATAACCATTGAGATTTCATTCAAAAGAAGACCATGTTTTTTATGAGAAGTGGTTTATTTAACTTTAATATTAAGGCATGTTGTGTATCACCGCAGTTAAATTGTGTTTATCATGATTAAACCTTAATATCAAACCTATATAATGAGTTTGGAAATTTAGAGAAATGCTTAATAAATGCATTGCACTGTAAATAAACCCATTACATTTTAGCCAACTACATTTACTGTAGATTTATAGTTGACTAAAATCTTATATTTAGTCGACTAAAACTAGACTACAACTAAAAACAATTCAGATGACTAAAATATGACTAAAACTAAAATGGCATTTTAGTCAAAAGACTATGACTAAAACTAAATTAAAATTTGTTGTCAAAATTGAATACAATATTAAGTGACTTAAATTGTCTGACTATTACACTATTGCCTGATTTTGCTCTATTTTGTTGTCAAAAATAGTTTGAAACAAGTCACAACTGTTTTGTTTATGAATGAATGTGCATTTTTAAACTAATTTAATGAGTTAATGATTCAATTTCCCATTCGTCACTTGATTTATTCCTGAATGAATCAGCCGTTTGAATGAATCAACTGAATGAATGATTCAGTAATTAAATCAGTGACTTGCCGCCACCTACTGGCAGATTTAGTTTCATTTTTAAAGAGTAACGCAATATTGTAACGCATTACTTTCCATAAAAAGTAACTAATCTCAACATGAATTTATCAATTGGATTGCACTCATGCCACATCTGAGCCTCATTAAACATGAAAATGCCTAATGAATTTTTTTTAAAAACAAATCAAAAAATTAATTTTGTTTTGATTGGTAACTTATTCTACTTGTTTTTATTCTGTTGTTTTAATTAGAACTTTTACAAAGCTTATAAAATATAATAAAAAAAAAAGACATAAAAGATGACACACTTTTAATAAAGTTAGAAAAATGCCATTACAAGGGTAAAAACAAAATTCCACTGTAAATCACTTTAAGGAGGCAAATATCACCTCTTAATCAGAATTTTTGATTATTGATTAGAAGGTGCTCCTAAAAAGAAAAGTGAGCATAGAGCCCCTTTATTTGTTTTGTTTCAGTCACAGCATAAAAAAAGTCATTGCCATTTTTTATCTCAATTTAGAAAATGTTTATGCAACTGTGAAACAAAATTACGAGATGTAAACTCTGTGGTGGAAACAGGTTTCCATACAAACAGAGTTCATGATATGAAATCAACAAAATAAGAACAAGAATATTCAGAATAAACAGATCTCTGTATTAGAATTTATAATCTAAGTTTTTTCTTTTCATACTGCTCGTTCAAACTCTGTTTCAACTGTTTTCTATTGTTTTAATGCTTATCTACTACAAATGTGCTTCTGACAATCAAAAAAGCTTTTTTAATGAAACTGACGGTGATGATGAATGTAATCACTCGTCTACAGTTTAACAGAGATCTTGGAGAAAACAGCAGGGACGTGGCGAGGTCTCAGAGCGAGTGCAATGTGTTGATGCGGATGGAGTCTGCGCTGTGATTGTGTTCTTCTGAGACTCTCGATGGCTGACCACAAACACATGTGGATGATGTCACGGGTTAACCAGCCGAACACCCATGAGTCACTGCAGCAACACACGACGCTTCATCCGTGTATTGCACAGGGGATGATGGGGAATGGGCTAACGAGCTCATCCTCTCATAAACGGCTATTAGTCGTGCTTTATGACAAGATCAAATCAGAGCACCTCTAACTCAGTCACTCAACGTTTCTAAGAATCAGAGCCAGAGGCATAAACACAGCCCTTAAAACTAGACTAACTAACTGTGTTTGCTCTCAAATTAGCTTTTATGCAACTGACTTGAGTAGCCCCTACGAAAAAGAAGTTTATTCAAGTGTGCTATTAGTATGCTTCTTTTAAACTAAACTTCCAGTATACTTTTTATCCACTTTTAAGAACTGCGCTTTATATACTTCTCAGAATTATACTTCAAATGACATTTAAGTATACTTGACTTACTTAAGAAAAAGTCTAAGTATATTTGAGCTATGCTTGTGCTCTTAGAATCTGTGTTTTCGTTGTTATACACTATTGCACATCTTCTGTACAGAACTTCCAACAAAGAAACCGAAACAACAGATGCTTCCACATGTAATCTAACACAATCGTCAGACATAAAACAGCATTAAAACCATAGATATGTACAACTGTTTAATACAGGGTTCCCACTGTAAGCCAAATGTCAAAGTCCCTGACTTTCACTGAGTAAAAAGCTGAATTTCCATCACTTATAATGAATGGATCCATCCATTTGCAAGCTTTATTTACTTGTTTACGGACGTTTTTAGTACAAAAAAATACTATATTAAAAATAGGAGAAAAATAGGAGTTTATATCATACAATTCTGACTTTTTTTCTCGCAAATGCAAGTTTATATCACACAATTCTGACTTTTGAGGTGGAAACTGGCTTTTCTATACTATTTCTACAGAACTTAATTTATTGTTTTTATGATTTTACACTGCAAAAAAAGCTTTTCTTAGATTTTTTGTCTTGTTTTAAGCCAAAATATCTAAAAATTCTTAAAACAAGACGGATTTCCTAGATAAGTAAAAATTGCTGTCTTGTTTTCAGAAAAAAAACAAGTCAAAATTAAGTGTGGTTTGCTTAATACAAGCAAAATAATCTGCCAGTGGGGTAAGAAAAATAATCTTGTTTTCTGTTTGAAATAAGATTTTTTTTTGCTTATCCCATTGGCAGATGATTTAAGAATTTTTAGATATTTTGGCTGGAAACAAGACGACAAAATCGAAGTAAGAAAAGCATTTTTTGCAATGTTTAAACACTAAAGGGTTTTCTGTTTGTAATCAAGTTCATCATTCAGTTTTTTATATTTTCTTCACATTTAGTTTTTGCTTTTCTATCATCTACTTTTCACACCTAGTCTTTGAAGTGGTCATTTTATAGCCAAAGTGGTACAGAAAAAATACATTTTGATACATGGAAACTAAAATGTAAAGCAACAAACAAAAATCCCTGATATTCCATGACTTGGACCAAAAAAATACATTAAATTCCCTGACTTTCATTGACCTGAATAGACCTTTTAAAATTCCATGATATTCCAGAAATTCCACAACCCATGGGAACCCTGGTAATATTATGGAGCATAATGTCAACCCAGGAAGAGCTAATAACGACTGTCAAGGTTTGGGGTGTTGATCAACTCCATCTACTTTTTGATGATCATGAATAGGCTTTTTAGCTTTTTGTTCAAAATGTTGTTTATTTATTTTTTATGTATTAACTTACCCACATTCAAGTGTATTTAAAAAAAAAAGAAAGATTGAAACTACCATAAAATGTTTTTGTTTTCAAGCAGATGCTCTGTTCTTTCTTTTGATGTTTTATATGTTCAGATATTCATATAACAAAATATATACTAATTAATACCTAAATAGGGACATAGTAGCATACTTAAAGTATGATGATTGCAGTATAAAACTACTAAACTAGTAGTTAACCGAAACTATACTTCAGTGTGTATTAAAATTCAAAAAACAGTATTTAATTAGTAAACTGTCAGTATACTGTACCTATAAGTTCACTTTTAGCATGAAAACAGATGTAAACCAGTCATGTACTCAGAGTTATATCTAAAGTATACTTAAAAGATTACTTTATATACTAGAAAGTGGGCCAATTTAGTCCCAATGAGTATTGAAATAGTACACTACTAGTACACTGATATGTGTATACTGACATAAAGTATACTTAAAAATATACTTGAATTTTAAGCATACTTAATAAAATAAACTTGAAGTGACAAACTTTTTGGTAAGGAGTCCAAAAGAAAAAAAAGACCAACTTGAAATAATGATGGTCTTGTGTGTGCAACTCATAAAAATACTCATATATACACACACACACACACACACACACACACACACACAACTAACAATATCAACTGAAACAAAACAACTTCAGAATAAAGAAGGAGGATTTCCTGAACACACAATGGCACTCACACACACACAGACACACACACACACTCTCAGTGGCTCCATGCAGGTATAAACAAGGCCTCATTTTGTCTGAAACACACAAATGCGAAATTGAAACCAAATGCTCAGATCACATGACCTTCTGAAAGGCCTTGACCTCTGACCTCTGCTGACTGCAGCCTGATGAGTGATAAAAACCTCGCAAGTGTGTGTGTGTTTGTGTGTCTGATCAGCTTTATACATCCTGAGCTCCTCACAAACGAAAGTCACACGTTTGTTTCACTATACAGTATTACTCATCTCACAGACCTCCATTGTTTTCCTATCAGCTTAATGATTTTTCTCCGTTTAACCCGAAAGAAACCTCATAGAAAAAGCACAAAACGCTAGATTTAAATACAAACACGGTTTGACAGATTTCTCAGCAAGGATTTTAACAAGCAAGGACACATAAAGTGCCCTCACTAGCCGCTTGTCATTATATTTTACTATATAAGTGACGACATTTGACCCTCATAACTAAACACCAAGTATAACTAAACACTCACACACACAAATACCTGGTTTTGCTCTGATTAATCACTTAGGTCCCAGCGTGTCGTCTCATTCACTTCTCAGTGTGAATGACACTCTGCTGCAGTGATGTCATATCTCTAGCCCCGCCCCCCCAGTGGCTCCGCCCCCGTGGGGCCCGGCTCCAGCTGAATCTGGGTTACAATAACACTCAGTGTGGCAGGAGCTGATGAAGTCCTGCTGTCTAAAGTCTAACGCTGCTAAAGTTCATCATCCCATCATAAAACTGAATGCGCAATGAATATGACGGTTCAGGATCTCCACCCTGATCACATGATTTAGATCTGCGTCATTATCATTTAAACAAAACTCCTGTGATAAAGCTTGAGAAACATGAGCATACGTGTCATGTTTTATATGTCTGTGTGCACATTGAGCGTTTTCGCCACACCCGAGTGCTGATTTATGTTGATTATTGAGCCGCTGAATGACAAGAGTGACAGAAACAGAGAAACACAGAGGAGATGAGAGAAAAATCACATCAACACAAACACTGACGAGCACTAAACCAGACCTCACACTAGCAGGAATAAAAACAAACCTTTACACAACTTCAAAATGACTCGGGTATCATTCTGTTTATACGATTAGATCACTTCCAGAACAAAAATGTACAGATAATCTACCCACCCCCTTGTCATCTAAGATGTTCATGTCTTTCTTTCTTCAGTCGTAAAGAAATTATGTTTTTTGAGGGAAACATTCCAGGAGTTAGGGTATGGGTCAATGACATGACGCTCATTTTTATGTTTATATGGTTTAATTAAATTTACAAGTGTTAAAGTGATCAAATAAATGTGCAAAACAATTGCATACATTCATTTTTGTCAACAAACAATGGTCTTTGGCTGTAGAAGCAACATGGTCAGGTGGTGTAACTGGTTTGTGTCAATTGGAGTAACCTTTTTTTTTTATACAAATATAATTATATCCAGAAAATTAATGTGGAATTAAATTTAGTACTCTAGTTTAGTGTGATAATTTGGTTTTTAACATTTTAATTTGTCAAAGACTATTTATAAAACAGAGGTGTTTTCAGCATATGCCCCACCAAATATTGCAAAAAAGTTTACATTAGAGATAACTCTTAATAAAATCTATTTTCATGTGATAATTAAGCATTTACTTCAATGAGTAAGCTTACATACCATCTCGGAGGATGAAATATTTAATATTTCTCATTCTTTGGCAGTTTTTATGTACATTCAGTCTTAGCTTTTTTATAAAAAAAAAAAAAACAATTGGTGCATATGTCATTTTTAATTAAATAAAATTAACATAAACATGCAGTGTACATTTTAAAATACCCGATGCATGCTTTTAAAACAAGTTTTTAAAAGATTTTTGAATTTTTCATCTTGCCAAACCATCTGATTTTCTCCTACAAATTCAAAATCCCAGTGTTTACAAAGTGAACATGCAAAGAAGATCAAACACCCTTTAAAAAAAAAAGAGGCAAAACAGCGATGTAGGGCGATTTTGAAGATGGATGAGAAAATGGACATAATCAGAGCTAGACAAGACCAGCATTTGAGTTTTAAAAAGTATATAAACTAGTGCTCTCAAATGATTAATCGTGATTAATCACATCCAAAATAAAAGTTTATGTTTACATAGTATATATTTGTGTACTGTGTATATTTATTATGTACATACTGTATAAACACACACACACGCATGTATATATTAAGGGAAAATATTTTCGATTTATATCTAAAATATTTATATCCATTTATAATCTAAATTGTATACAGGTATAAATATATATACATATAAATATTTTGTTTTAACATATACACTACCATTCAAAAGTTTGGGGTCAGTAAGACTTGCAATTTTTTTTAATGAAGTCAAGGCTGCATTTATTTTATCAAAAATACAGAAAATAAACTGTAATATTACAAAATGTTATTACAATAGAAAATAATGTTTTTTTTCATATACTTAAAAATATAATTTATTCCTGTGATGCAATGCTGATTTTTCATCAGCTGTTACTCAGTTTCCCAGGCTTAAGTGTCACATGATCTCTCAGAAATCATTCTGATATTCTCAATTATTAGTAGAATTATCAGTTTTGGAAACAGTTGTGCTTTTTTTTGAACCTGTATTTTTTTCTTTCAAGAACAACACTTATTCAAACTATAAATCTTTTCTAGCAATGTCAATCTATTATGTCACTTTTTATTAATGTAACAATTTATTCATTTCTTTAAAAAAAAAAAGAATGAATAAACATTTACCGACTCCGAACTTTTGAACGGTAGTGTACATGTATGTGTGTGTATTTATATGTACATAATAAATATACAAAGTAAACACACATATAGTATGTAAACATAAACTTTTATTTTGGATGCGAATAATCACTTGACAGCCCTAATATAAACTAATGTTTTTTAGAAAATAACCAATCGTTTCACTAGATAAGACCCTTATTTCTCGTCTGGGATCATTTAGAGTCCTTTGAAGCTGCATTTAAATGGCATTTTGGAAGTTCAAACTCATGGGCACCATAGAAGTCCACTATATGGAGAACACTCCTGAAATGTTTTCCTCAAAAAACTATTTGTTTACGACTGAAGAAAGAAAGACACGAACATCTTGGATGACAAGGGGGTGAGTAAATTATCTATACATTTTTGTTTTGGAAGTGAACTAATCCTTTAATAATCGAATGGTTAAAGAGAGTTCTGTTCCACAGCACACATAAAGCTTAACATGAAGTAAACATAAAACAAACGACTTGCATCTCTGCATGAAACACAAAGACACATATTGTAGAAACAGCGCGAGTTAGTTCATCTGTAATATGAACAGATTCACGTAAATCTCCTGCGTTGATTCAGAGTGACTCCTGTAGTGAACACACACTGAGATCAGCTGAAATCAACTCTGATCATCTCCATCTGGCTCCGAATGATGATTCCTGACCAGCACAAACGGCCGTGATGCTCATGGAAAAACGGCCCTCATGCACACATGTGTTCAGTGAGATCATGTTTATGATGCAAACACACACACACTTGCTCACAGGGATCAAACTCAGAGCGTTTCCATGGCAACCGGATTATTGGCTGATAAAACACACGCAGGATCTGTGATGAAACGCAGCCAAACGCAATCAGTCGAGCGCAGCTCAGTGCGAGAGTAACCAGGAGAAACTCATCATAACATCACAACAGCAGAGCCATTCACTGATGTCATCATCAGCACCGGCACGAGCCCCACGGCGTCACACACACACACACGAGCTGAATGAGTTTCCAGAAGCGGTCGTTAATGTGTCCTGTAAGCGGTTTAATATTTGCATGTTTTCACACTCATCCCACAATCCATCACAACAACAAACCACAAACGCAGAGCACTTTTGGGTTTCTTCTGCTGTCATCACAGGAAGCGCTAGTACTTCACTAAACACTTCACTAGTTTGCTCCGCAGATCGTGAGCGTGGGAAAACCAGGAGCGCTGTTATTCCACACGGGGTCAGCTGGGAGAACACCTGCGACTGAGAGGTGAACGGCTCCCATAATGCCTCAGCAGAGACTGGCTGAAGGTCACACGATGAAGAACAGCAGCTACAGAACCATTCTAACTGACATGCCATCAACACTTCAACATAACCTCATATGTGACCTTGGAGCACAAAACCAGCCTAAAGTAGCACGGGTATATTTGTAGCAATAGCCAAAAATACACTGTATGGGTCAAAATGATCAATTTTCCAATATTAAGTAAAGATAATGTAATCTACTGTAAATTTATCAAAACGTAATGTTTGATTAGTAATATACATGGCTAAGAACTTCATTTAAACAACTTTAAAAATGATTTTCTCAATATTTTGATTTTTGCACCCTCAGATTACAGACTTTTAAATA
>CM065138.1:607500-665000 GCA_033026305.1 Cirrhinus molitorella | reverse complement strand
TTGTAAAAATTTATTTTTACAAATACACATCCTGTGTGTGCATTTTCCTTAAAAACCCATCAAGTTGACTAACGATACCATTTATTATAATCGCAATCGCACGTCGCAATATGAACACTTTCTCAAATCGTGCAGCCCTAACACAAACACAATCGCTTCAGTTTAGCTCAAAACAATCCTGACCGTGTGACCCAGATGCGTTTCAGGTCTTTCACATCTTTCACGTTCATTCAAATACAAATGTGTTGAGCGACTGCCGACAAACACGCTTTAAAGAAGGCGTTACGTCACGACGATTGAAAGCGGCCCGTCAGGCGTAACATGTCAAACATGAGGATAATTGAGTTGATTACCACGGTTCAGAGCACAATGACGTCACGGGTCACGAACCCCAAAAGATGGTCAAACGGAGAACTAACAAGTCCATTAGAGAACCTGCACATATCAGCTCATCATATCATGTTATCCACACACAATCACATGCATCAGCACAATATCAGTGAAATCTGCCTGACTCAATCTGACACAATGGTCCTGATGTTTCTGGAGGAGAACAGCAGGCTTCAGCAGATGCTTTTATCCAAAGCCACTAATGCTGCATTCACGGTTTATATGTTATTAGATCAAGCTCTGGGATCGACTGTCTGAGCTATAGATACTGCTGATCTCTGCTGACTCTAATGAGACTCATCTGACACACACGAGACTCACATACGTCTATTAGAGACACGTGATAAACACAGACACGAACGCAGAATACAGTCAGAAACTGTGTGTACACTAGCAGTCAAAAGTTTGGACACACTCTCTCATTTAATGTTTTTTAAAGTCTCTTCTGCTTGTCAAGGCTGCATTTATTTGATCAAAAATACAGAAAAAAAACAGTAATATTACAAAATGTTATTACAATATGAAATAATGTTTTTTATTTGAATATACTTTACAATATAATTTATTCCTGTGATGCAAAGCTGAATTTTCATCAGCTGTTACTCCAGTCTTAAATGTCACATGATCATTCAGAAATCATTCTAATATGCTGATTTATTATTTTTTGCAACCTGTGATTGTTTTTTCAGGATTCTTTGATGAATAACAAGTAAAAAAACAGCACTTATTCAAAATATTAATCTTTCCTAACAATGTAAGTCTATGCTACCACTTTTTAATAATTTAAAACGTCCTTGGTAAATAAAAAAAATAATAATACATTTTTAAAAAAAAGAAGAAAGAATACAAATTTACTGAGTCCAAACTTTTGAACAGTAGTGTATATTGTTAGAAAACCTGTCTATTTTAAATAAATGCTGTTTTTTTTTTACCTTTTATTGATCAAAAAATCCTGAAAAAAGTATCACAAGCAGTGTTAAAGTATTAAGCAGCGCAACTGTTTCCAGCACTGATAATAAATCAGCATATTAGAATGATTTTTAAAGGATCATGAAAATTACAGCTTTAATTACAGATATAAATTACATTTTAATGTACATTAATATAGAAAAACATTCATTTACATTGTAATAATATTTCCCAATATTATTTTTTTCTGTATTTTTGATCAAGTCAAAACAGCCTTGACAGCCTTAATAATATACATAATAAATAAACACAGTACACACACATATTATGTAAACAAAAACTATCCTGGATGCAATTAATCGTGATTAACATTTGACAGCACTAACACACACACTTTTTCATTTGAATAAATTTTAAAAAGGTGATATAACTGTTAAAGTTTTATTAATTCCATTGATTACCACTGCGTTTGACAATGAAACTGAGATTAATCTGAAAATGACATTAAAACACAGAATTTGGAAAAAAAAATGTAATAAAAATTTTACAGAAAATATAATTATTTTTCTATTGTTAAAATTTTAATAAACACTTACAAATGCTATAAAACAATTGATTAAACAGGCTTTCTGATTATTCAAAAACTAGCCCAGAAAAATGTAAATAGAAAACAGAATTTGTGGAATAAATCTAAAGACTTCAGAATGTCTGAGAAGACAGCAGAAGGACTGTCAGACTGATGAGGGCTCACGGATGTGCCGCACGGACACACGCTATGGGAACCCAGAATAATAAACCCCACGTCACACACACCATCCATTAGGCTCACATCAAACACACACAGCAGAACTGAGCTGCTGGCCAGATGGACCTTCAAAGGTTCTGGAGAAAACCCTTCTAGAAGCTTCAGTCTGCTCCACACACACACACACGGCTCTCGCTCATGTGTTTACAAGCACACAACATCCGCACTCCACATTAGAGTGGAATATTAACCATAAACACTGGATTCATCAGATCTGATCACATGTTACTGATCTTCATCTGATGGATTCTCAACAGCCACAAGCCTTTACAGAGCACTTCCTGTTTAAACACCCATACTGACACACTGAACTACTGAACCCACTGAGAAACGGCCTGTCTGTCTGTCTGTCAGTGATTTCAGCTCGTTCTCTCCTGCTCCACAATCATCCAAACATTCCCACAAACCCCAGCGAGAAATATCACAGAGATATCAGGCATTCTCAACGACCTCTGACCTTCACTGGGAGACATCCAGAGCTCACACGCACGAGCCTCTGAGGAAATCTGACTCAATTGTGTCCTGAAATTCCTCAATGTTTTGCCAAACCCTGTGAAATACAATAGTTTCTCTAAGCTGAAGTCCCTGTGAGATTTAGAGTCGTATTTCAATAATTTAACAAAACATTTCAGTAAATGATCACGTGACATGCAGCTAATCAAATGAATAGCACTGCAGTTCTAAAACGAAACATTATAGTTCCAAAATGAATCACTATAGTTTCAAATTCACTCAGGGTTCCCACTCTAAGCCAAATGTCAAATTCCCTGACTTTTCCCTGACTTTCACTGACTAAAAAGCTGAAATTTCATGACCTATAATGAACAGATCCATTAGTAAAAAACACACATATACACTACTATTTATTTATTAAAAAAAAGTTTTGCCTTCACCCATTATTGCACTTTGATCTTTTTCTTTTTTTTGTAATATTCTATAGAAATGAATTAAACACTAGGCAAAATGCATGAAACAACACAATAAAACAAAAAAGGTATAGAAAATTTACATTTTAATAAATGGAAACAAAACATTTAAAGCAACAAACAAAAATCCCTGATATTCCATGACTTGGACAAAATACATATACAATTCCCTGACATTCAATGTCTGGAATAGACTTTTTAAAATTCCATGATATTCCAGAAATTTTACTATAGTTCTAAAATGAATCACTATAGTTTCAAAATGAATCAATACAGTTCTAAAGAATCACTATAGTTCTATAATGTAACACTATACTTCCAAAAGGAATCACTATAGTTTCAAAATCACTGCAGTTCTAAAATGAATCACTTCAGTTCTAAAGAATCACTAGTTTTTAAATGAATTACTATAGTTCCAAAATGAATCATTATAGTTTCAAAATCACTGCAATTCTAAAATGAATCACTACGGTTCTAAAGAATCACTATAGTTCTAAAGAATCACTATAGTTCCAAAATGAATCACTATAGATTCAAAAATCACTGCAATTCTAAAATGAATCACTTCAGTTCTAAAGAATCACTAGTTTTTAAATGAATTACTATAGTTCCAAAAGGAATCACTATAGTTTCAAAATCATTGCAGTTCTAAAATGAATCACTATAGTTCTAAAGAATCACTACAGTTTTAAAATGAATTACTATAGTTCCAAAATGAATCACTATAGTTCCAAAATGAATCACTATAGTTTCAAAATCCCTGCAGTTCTAAAATGAATTACTATAGTTCTAAAGAACCACTATAGTTTTAAAATGAATTACTATAGTTCCAAAATGAATTATTATAGTTTCAAAATCACTGCAGTTCTAAAATGAATCACTACGGTTCTAAAGAATCACTATAGTTTTAAAATGAATTACTATAGTTCCAAAATGAATCACTATAGATTCAAAAATCACTGCAATTCTAAAATGAATCACTATAGTTCTAAAGAATCACTATAGATTTAAAATGAATTACTATAGTTCCTAAATGAATCACTAAAGTTCTAAAAATTAATCACTATAGCTCTAAAATTGATCACTATAGTATCAAATACACTGCAGTTCAAAAGTGAATCACCACAGTTCTAAAGAATCACTTTCATTTTAAAAATGAATTACTACAGTTCCAAAATGAATCACTATAGTTCTAAAGCATCACTATCGTTCTAAAATCTGCAGTTCTAATCCTGAAAATCAGTCTGATCGTGGGTTATTAACACATCACATTATGGTGATTGGATCACACTCAAGTGTGTTTGCACTACAGAATAATATAGTGAACACAAGCGGTCAAGAGCTCAACGTAGAGATGAATAATACAGGCGGCTCCTGCGGGGCCCCGAGCACAAGAGTCCCCCAAGAACAAAGACAGACAACAACTGTCCTGAAGCGTGCGGGGGTTCGGGTGGGTGAGCCGAGCCTCCTCTTTGCTAAAACACACCCCGCTGCTTTCAGAGAAAACACAGCATGAGCTCATGAGGACGACACACACCGAGACAAAGAGAGACAGACAGAGAGACAGAGAGACAGAGAGACAGACAGAGAGAGCAGGAGGAATTTGCTTGATGCAGCACAGATGAAAAACACACACTAAAAGCAAGAGAGAGAGAGATAAGAACGAGAGACTGGTTTACTACAGCACTAATCTTATCAGTGTGCATGACTGACCTGCACTACAGCTCAGACCCTGAACACTGGCCTCACACACACACACACACACACACACACACACACACACACTACAATGAAGATGATGATATACAGGTCACCTGACATCAGATGGACACACACTCACTCTGTGTCTCTCTCTCTCTCTCTCTGTGTGTGTGTGTGTGTGTGTGTGTGTGTGACGGCCAGCGCTCAGAGCTCTGGGCTTGATTTGAAGGCAGCGCGGCTCGGCTGGTTTTAATTCAATCAAACATGCTCCTTTTGGGAGCGCTGCATGGAAACTCCAGCACGTAATGTGACCCATTTAAAGCCCTTCTGCGCTTAAACAGAACCGGCCACATCCAGATTCCCGTCGGTCTGAACCGTGTGCCTGCGACTCTCCTGCGCAAACGTCCGCACCATCAGAAAGCGGCGCATTTCGGTGCTGATGAGCTCCGTCGGCAGCTGTGCCGCAAACCGCGGTGCCTGCTTGACCTTTGACCTCCAGCACACATTCAATTAGCATTTTAACACTGCGTTTGTCTCGGGTTTCACATTCACACACACAGACACACTCTGGCTCGCGTTACAGATGATCTTAGTGTAGAATACCACATAGCTAAACTACTCTAAAAACATTAATCACTACGCAAGTATTCCGAAAAACCATTTGCTACACTTGCAAAATGTGACTCTGGACCCAAAACCAGTCTTAAGTAGCACAGGTATATTTGTAGCAATAGCCAAAAATACAGTGCATGGGTTAAAATGATTGATTTTTCTTTTAAGCCAAAAATCATTAGGATATTAAGTAAAGATCATGTTCCATTTGTAAATTTCCTACTGTAAATATTTCAAAACATAATTTTTGATTAGTAATATGCATTGTTAAGAACTTCATTTGGACAACTTTAAAGGCGATTTTATCAATATTTTGATTTTTTTTGCACCCTCAGATTCCAGATTTTCAAATATTGAAAAATTGTCCTATCATTACCAACCACGCATCAGTGGAAAGCATATTTATTCAGCATATTTATTTTGAAAAATTGACACTGGTTTTGTGGTCCAGGGTCACAAATGAGCTTCTACAATATTGAAATCAATCACTACAGTTCTAAGATGAATCATTACAGTTCAGAATTTGATCAATGCATTTTCAAAACGAACCACTGCAGTTGTAAAATGAAACACGATAGATACAAAACCAAACTCTGTAGGTCTAAAATGGGTCATAGTTCAGAAATGGATCAATACAGTTCCAAAATGAATAACTACAGTTAAAAAATGAATCACTATAGCTTGAAAATGAATCACTTTAGTTCTAAAATGAACTGGTATAGTTCAGAAATGAATCACTTCCATTCTAAAATGAATCAGAGTTCAGAAACGAAAAAGATTTTGTGACCCTGGACCACGAAACCAGTCTTAAGTCGCACAGGTATATTTGTAGCAATAGCCAAAAATACATTGTATGGGTCAAAATTATTGATTTTTCTTTTATGCCAAAAATCATTAGGATATTAAGTTAATGTTCCATGAAGATATTTTGTACATTTCCTACTGTAAATATATCAAAACTTAATTTTTGATTAATAATATGCATTGTTAAGAACTTTGGACAACTATAAAGGCGATTTTATCAATATTTTGATTTCTTTTGCACCCTCAGATTCCAGATATTCAAATATTACAAACCATACATCAGTGGAAAGCATATTTATTCAGCTTTCAGATAATGCATCAATCTCAATTTTAAAAATTTGACACTTTTTTTGTGGTCCAGGGTCATAAATGAGCTTCACTACAGTTCCAAAATGAATCATTACAGTTCAGAAATCAATCAATGCATTTTCAAAATGAACCACTGCAGTTGTAAAATGAAACACGATAGATACAAAACCAATCTCTGTAGGTCTAAAATGAATCATAGTTCAGAAATGGATCAATACAGTTCCAAAATGAATGACTACAGTTAAAAAATGAATCACTATAGCTTGAAAATGAATCACTTTAGTTCTAAAATGAACTGGTATAGTTCAGAAATGAATCACTTCCATTCTAAAATGAATCAGAGTTCAGAAACGAAAAAGATTTTGTGACCCTGGACCACGAAACCAGTCTTAAGTCGCACAGGTATATTTGTAGCAATAGCCAAAAATACATTGTATGGGTCAAAATTATTGATTTTTCTTTTATGCCAAAAATCATTAGGATATTAAGTTAATGTTCCATGAAGATATTTTGTACATTTCCTACTGTAAATATATCAAAACTTAATTTTTGATTAATAATATGCATTGTTAAGAACTTTGGACAACTATAAAGGCGATTTTATCAATATTTTGATTTCTTTTGCACCCTCAGATTCCAGATATTCAAATATTACAAACCATACATCAGTGGAAAGCATATTTATTCAGCTTTCAGATAATGCATCAATCTCAATTTTAAAAATTTGACACTTTTTTTGTGGTCCAGGGTCATAAATGAGCTTCACTACAGTTCCAAAATGAATCATTACAGTTCAGAAATCAATCAATGCATTTTCAAAATGAACCACTGCAGTTGTAAAATGAAACACGATAGATACAAAACCAATCTCTGTAGGTCTAAAATGAATCATAGTTCAGAAATGGATCAATACAGTTCCAAAATGAATCACTATAGTTACAAAACAAATCACTGCAGTTCTAAAATGAACCACTACAGCTTGAAATCGAATCCCTTTAGTTCTAAAGTGAATTGATATAGTTCAATGCCATTCTAAAATGAATCATAGTTCAGAAATGTCTTCAGTTCTAAAATTAATAATTATACTTCTAAAATGTCGCTGTAAATCGCTGTCGGTGTGTTCTCTCATTAGAAATTGGCCAAAATCAGCATGATGCTTCTGCTATGGTGTCTATGTAGGCAGCTCACTAGGATTCTAACACATCCAGGTCAGGAATCACAGCAGTGGGGCGCAGACAGACTGTGTGGTCTGAGATCCAAACAGCACACAGTGTTTACCTGACGGCCCACAAACAGCGAAGGAAAACTCGCCTCTTGAGTTTCCACTCGTTCCGAGCGGAGGAAAGCGCCTGCGTGTTGGCAGCGCATGAGACGGACGCGTGTGTTTTCTCTTGGCCTGAGCGGCCTGTAATGAAGCGTCTG
Source organism: Cirrhinus molitorella (assembly GCA_033026305.1). Lineage (NCBI taxonomy): Eukaryota > Metazoa > Chordata > Actinopteri > Cypriniformes > Cyprinidae > Cirrhinus > Cirrhinus molitorella. The sequence continues at coordinate 657,122 of CM065138.1, read as the reverse complement.
TGTTTTTATATGGTCGGAGCGGAGAGCGGCAGGACGGTCCACGCTCTTATTCTTAGCTTCCATAAAGTGAACGTTCACTGATGATTGAGCGCTGGTAAACCAGCTAACCTCAAACAGACCTTAAAGGGCCAGCGCAGGGAAAAAAGACATCATGCTGAGCCCAAGGCATTGTGGGACGGAGCTGGGTCCTAAAAAATTATTCTTCAAAGTTAATAAAGATAATTAATGTTTTAAGAGAAAATACAGGCTTTCTGCTTTTAAAAATGTGAAATGCAATTTATTTTTTATTATTATTTATTTATTTATTTATTTATTTTTGTTTGTTTAGTCCCTCAAGCAGCTTTGCTTGTTTTTAAACAAAGAAAATATAAAACTTTATAATGCACAGCAAAGAGAATTACTGTTTTGAGCCTTTGAAATCGGACAGAATTGTATTTAAATAGAGAAAAAAATAAGTAATTATCATCAGTATCTATTATCTGCCTAATAATTACAGATTTCAAACAATACAGATGTGTCATTATAGACACATTATGACCATAACTTGACCTGACCTGCTGAAAACAGCCTTAATTCATAAAATCTGTACATTACTTTCATTATTTCTCCTAGCCAGCAGTGAGAATAAATGAAAAGAAAGACTCACATGCGTCTCCTCACATCATACATATATGGCGACATACGATTTTGCCATGATTACATGTCTAATGACCACGTTAGTATCTTCGATTCATTATAAATCTACGTTTTTTAACATTATTTCACAATGCACCCAGTGATGGTATAATTGTGTGAATCAATGCAGTTCTCAACTGAATAATTAGTTCCAAAACGAATCGTTGCAGTTATAAAACATTATAAATAACAAAATAAAACAGTATAGTTTTGAAGAATCATTAGATTTCAAAACAAATCACTGCAGTAAAATGAATCAATATAGATACATAACAAACGTCTGTAGTTCTAAAATAAATTAATATATTTCTAAAGCGAATCGTATACAAAACAAACATCTGTAGTTCTAAAACGAATCAAAACATTTCTAAAGTGAATCATTTTGCATCAAAATCAAATCACTGCAGTTCTAAATTGAGTTATGATTAAAAATGAACCACTATAGTTTGATAATGGAGACTGAAAATGTCTAAAAAGTCAGTGTAAATCACTGTCAGTGTGTTGTCTCATTAGAATGTGGCCAAAATCAGAATAATGTTTCTGCTATTGTGTTTAAGATATGGTTTAAAAGAAAATTAATACAGTTCTCAACTGAATAACTGGTTTCAAAATGAATCACTGCAGTTATAAAACAAAACATTATAAATAAAATAGTATAGTTTTGAAGAATCACCACATTTCAAAACAAATCACTGAAGTTCTAAAATAAATCATTACACTTAAAAAAATGAATCAATATAGACATAAAACAATTCTAAAGTGAATCATTTTATATCAAAAACTGCAGTTCTAAATTGAGTTATGATTAAAAATTAACCACTATTGTTTAAAAAAGGGGACTGGAAATGTCTAAAAAGTCAGTGTAAATCACTGTCAGTGTGTTGTCTCATTAGAATGTGTCCAAAATCAGAATAATGTTTCTGCTATTGTGTCTATGATATGGTTTGAACACTGATTTTCGATAATATTATTTCACAATCCACCCAGTGATGGTAAAATTGTGTGAATCAATACAGTTCTCAACTGAATAACTAGTTTCAAAATGAATCACTGCAGTTATAAAACATTATAAATAAAATAAAACAGTATAGTTTTGAAGAATCATTACATTTCAAAACAAATCACTGCAGTAAAATGAATCAATGTATTTAAAAAATGAATTAAAATAGATACAAAACAAACGTCTGAAGTTCTAAAATGAATCGTAGTTCAAAAATGAATCATTTTACATCAAAAACAAATCACTGCAGTTCTAAACTGAGTTATGATTAAAAATGAACCACTATAGTTTGAACATGTGGACTGAAAATGTCTAAAAAGTCAGTGTAAATCACTGCCAGTGTGTTGTCTCTTTAGAATGTGGCCAAAATCAAAATAATGTTACTGCTATTGTGTTTAAGATAACACAGATCCATTAAACAACTACGAGATTTTCATTAACATTATTTCACAATCCACCCAGTGATGGTACAATTATGTGAATCAATACAGTTCTCATCTGAATAACTAGTTTCAAAATGAATCACTGCCGTTATAAAACATTATAATAACAAAATAAAACAGTATAGTTTTGAAGAATCATTACATTTCAAAACAAATCACTGCAGTAAAATGAATCAATATATTTAAAAAATGAATCAAAATAGATGCAAAACAAACGTCTGAAGTTCTAAAATGAATCATAGTTCAGAATTGAATCATTTTACATCAAAAACAAACCACTGCAGTTCTAAAATAAATCAATACATTTAACAAATGAATGAATATAGATACAAAACAAATGTCTGAAGTTCTAAAATGAATCTTAGTTCAGAAATGAATCATTTTACATCAAAACAAATCACTGCCGTTCTAAAATGAGTTATGATTAAAAATGAACCAGTATAGTTTGAAAATGTGGACTGAAAATGTCTAAAAATCAGTGTAAATCACTGTCAGTGTGTTTTCTCATTAAAATGTGGCCAAAATCAGAATAATGTTTCTGCTATGGAGTCTAAGATATGGTTTAAACGCTGATTTTCGATACTATTATTTCACAATCCAGCCAATCCAGATGTTTCTGAATGAAATACAGCAAATAAAGTGATTTGTTGTGATAAACGAATCTCGTCTGCAGTTTGAATGAGTAACGTTAAATCTGAACGATCCTCCTCACGGAAAGAAAAAACATTATACCGAACACTTGAAACCTAAGAACAAATAACGATTAAATCAGCTGTAAATAACACGTTAAAGACTATCAAAACGCTTTCAACAGAGAATGGAGACAGAAGGAGAGAGAGAGAGAAAGAAGGAACTCGTCGTTTCTCCTGCCACGACTTTCCGTTCTGGACACACGGACGATAAAACACCTCAAAACCGATCCAAACGACCAACTTTTTGACCGAAGTCTCCACGTTAAGCTTTTCCACACATAACGTTAGTTAATCTGATGTGTTTGCGTTGATCTGAGGCAAATGTAGAAATCTGAGGTAAATCGGCGAGAACAAAAGCTACTCACGTTCGCGCGCTCTCCAGCCGGACGGTCTCGCCGAAGAAAGTCGTTGACTTCAAACATCCAGAAAACGGAGGTTTCCGTTAAACCGTCCGCGAGCTCACCAACTCATTCACCGACACCCTCTTTCTCCTTTCTCTCTCTCTCTCTCTCTTTCTCGCCACCGTCCGTCACCAAGGCAACACACCGGCGCCTCCACGCGGGGTTACAGCTGTGCGCGCGCGTGCGCGTGCTCAACACCAGCGCGAGGGTCGCTCATTGTTTCGCGTTGAGTTCTGAATGATGCTGACAGAAACAGCTGCTCAGATCTGTGTCTTCATCACATCTGTCCATCACAGCATCTGACTCCATCACAGAGACATAATAAAGACTTCAGTTTACAGCTCACACAAACAGAGCTCTAATATTCTCACACTGAATACAGCCAAAAACTACAGCTAAGCAGTGTTGGGAAAGTTACTTTTAAAAGTAAATGCATTACAATATTGCGTAATTATTTACTAAAAGGTAACTAATTACGTTACTTAATTACTTTTTGTGGAAAGTAATGTGTTATGTTACTTTTGCGTTACTTTTTAGATCTGGGCAGAGCTTGTTGGCTTTTAATATACAAAAGTGTCATTTTTAGCTCATTTAAAAGCCCTTTTACACCAAAAAGTGAAGTGAATAAGCCTCAGGCTGGAGGAAAAGTAAAGTCTGTACAGTAGAACATAGAAGAAGAAGGTTTAACACTCTTCAGCAATTAAAAATAAAACAAAGTAGCACTATTAGTTTATCTAAAGTCATTTTTGCTTATTAGTATGGTTATACTGGATCAGCAAAGGTCAGCAGTAAAGTCATTGGTTAATAAAATGGGATTAAATGCATAAAGGAAACAAAAAGTAACTGTTTGTTGAAAAAGTAACTGAGATATTTTCTTGTAAATTAAAAAGTAATGCGTTATTTTACTAGTTACTTTTTTAAAAAGTAATATTATTACGTAAAAACAATTCGTTGAGACTTAAAATAATTTGTTACCCTTCTGCCTTAAAATTTTAAGTTTAGTCAACTCAAATAAGTTCATTCAAGTGGAAATGTTAAGTTGTACTAAGTGACAGTGTAGACATTTGAGTTGACTAAACTCAAAAAATGTTTGTTAAACTTAACAGCTGTGTTTGTTACTCAGCTGCATTCACATTTTAAGTTGAATCAACTCAAATATCTAAATTGTCACTTACTAAAATGTGACAAAATGTGACTTTTTTTTTTTTTTTTGAGTTGACTGAAGTTAAAATTTCAAGGCAGCCAGGTAACAAATTATTTAAAGTTGACTCAACAAATAGTTTTTACAATGTGTGTCAAAATCAAAATAATACAGAAGTTTAAATTAATAAATAATATGATTTCAAAGTGATACTCCAGTAAGGTTTTTCCCTCACAATTCTGTTTTTTGTTTTGTTTTTCAGCCACTAAATAAAAAAAAAAATTCTTTCTTAAAAGAAAGAATTCTGAGAAAATACTTGTCATATGTGACCGTGGACCACAAAACCAGGCATAAGGGTACATTTTTTGAAACTGAGATTTATAAATCATCTGAAAGCTGAATAAATAAGCTTTCCATTGATGCCTGGTCTGTTAGGACAATATTGGGCTGAGATACAATTATTTGAAAATGTAATAAGTCCTAAAAAATAAAAAGTCGCAGTTGTGAATTATAAAGTCAGAATTGTGAGATATAAACTCGCAATTATGTGAACAATCTTTTTCTTCTCATCAGAAATGGACTTTATATCTTGCAATTGTGAGTTTATATCTCACAGTTCTGAGAAAAAGTCAGAATTGACTGATATAAACAAGCAATTGCGAGAAAAAAGGTCAGAATTGTGAGATAAAAAGTCGCAATTATCTTTTTTATTTTGTATTCGGTGGTGGAAAATAGAAAATCTGGAACCTGAGGGTGCAAAAAAAATCACCTTTAAAGTTGTCCAAATGAAGTTCTTAGCAATGCATATTATCAAAAATTAAGTTTATGGTAGGAAATGTACAAAATATTTTCAAGTACCATGATCTTTGGCATGAAAGAAAAATTGATAATTTTGAACAATATAATGTATTTTTGGCTTTTGCTACAAACATACCCCAGCGACTTAAGACTGGTTTTGTGCTCCAGGGACACATTTTTTGAAATTGACATTTATAAATCATCTGAAAGCTGAATAAATAAGCTTTCCATTGATGCATGTTTTGTTAGGACAATATCAGGCTCAGATACAACTATTTGAAAATATTACGGAAGCCTGTTTCTGCCACGAATGCAAAATAAGAAAAAAGGTGATTGCGACTTATCACACAATTCTGACTTTTTTCTCACAATTGCTAGTTTGTATCACTCAGTTCTGACTTTGAGATAAAAAAAGTCGCAATTGCAAGTTATAAAGTCAGAATTGTGAAATATAAACTTTTTTTTTTCTTCTCAGAAATAGACTTTAAAACTCATAATTTACGTTTATATCTCACAGTTCTGAGAAAAAGTCAGAATTGAGTGATACAAACTAGCATTTGCAAGAAAAAAGTCAAAATTGTGAGAGAATTATCTTTTTAATTTTTTTATTCAGTGGTGGAAATAGAACCTGAGGGTGCAAAAAACATCTAAATATTGAGAAAATCACCTTTAAAGTTGTTCAAATTAAGTTCTTAGCAATGCATTTGACTAATCAAAAATTAAGTTTTGATATATTTCCGGTAGGAAATGTACAAAATATTTTCATGGAACATGATCTTTATTTAATATCCTAATGATTTTTGGCATTAAAAGAAAATAATTTTGTGCTCCAGCGGCACATATATAAATTCAGAACTGCATAAAGTCACAATGTCTGTTTTGATTTTGTATCCTGTGGCTGAAACACACTTCCATATCTGTTTGTCTTTCTCAAGGACATGAAGATCGTTGTTTTCTCCAGCAGGTCTTCTGTAATCTCTCAGACGTGTGTTTGGAGAGGCTGCGTGTATTTGTTTGGACGGCACACATTCTTCACCCGCCGTAACCCCGGCGGACCACCGCTGATCCCAGATCATCCGCGCTGCTGTCACACACAGCTGAAGAAATAAGAGGTGTGTGGAGATCTGCGTGAGCTCACCGTCATCACAGCTCATCACACATCTCAGCTGTGTCTCAGCTCATCGTCCAGCGTCTCTCCTCACATTCCCCACATCTAAACGTCTGGAGGACACGCGTGTAACATTACCAACGACTGCTCTCACCAGAAACAGGAGACTTCAGTAAAAGCCTCCATTTGTCCTCAGTTTAATCTCACTTGCTTCTTAGGAGAAACAGCTGAGATGCACAGATCCTCATGCTGCTCATCAGTCTATATGTGGAGCTCATGTAATAGACTGTGAACATGAGGAGAAACACTGGAATAAATATGAGATGGAGGAGAAATTACATTTCAGTGCTTCTGCATTCTCTCAAAAGCACTGTGCAATACATTTGTGAGTGAATGCAAGCGAACACAAATGTATTGCGTGCAAATGCAATGTTTGTTTTGAATTCTGGGGAAAAGCAATACTTTTGCGAGTGAGCATTTCTTTCCCCTGAGAAACCTTGTAATTTGCTCGCAAAAACATTTACCTTTTCTTTTTTTTTTGCAAAAGTATTGTGTTCTCCCAAAATTAACTTTGCATTTGCATCCAAACTGAAATACAGACTTACCTTTAACCTCAGAAATGGACTTTATTTTGAGAAAAAGTCAGAATTGAGTGATACAACAAGCAACTGCGAGAAAAAAAGTCAGAATTATGAGATAAGTCGCAGTAACCTTTTTTCTTATTTTGTATTCGGTCGTGGAAACGGGCTTCCTTAGAAAATCTGCAATCTGAGGATGCAAAAAAAATCTAAATATTCAGAAAATCGCCTTTAAAGTTGTCCAAATGAAGTTCTAAGCAATGCATATTACTAATAAACAATTAAGTTTATGGTAGGAAATTTCCAAAATAATTTCAGGTAACAAAAACATTTACCTTTTTTTTTTTTTTTTAGCAAAAGTATTGTGTTCTCCCAAAATTAACTTTAATACTTTAACTTTAATAAACTGAAATACAGACTTACATTTAATCTTAAAAATGGACTTTATTTTGAGAAAAAAGTCAGAATTGAGTGATAAGTCGCAATAACCTTTTTTCTTATTTTGTATTCGGTGGTAGAAACGGGCTTCCATAGAAAATCTGCAATCTGAGGATGCAAAAAAAATCTAAATATTGAGAAAATCACCTTTAAAGTTGTCCAAATTAAGTAACAAAAAAAAAAAAAAAATATATATATATATATATATATATATACTACCTAAGTCAAGGCTGCATTTATTTTATCAAAAATACAGAAAATAAACTGTAATATTACAAAATGTTATTACAATAGAAAATAATGTTTTTTATTTTCATATACTTTCAAATATAATTTATTCCTGTGATGCAATGCTGATTTTTCATCAGCTGTTACTCAGTTTCCCAGGCTTAAGTGTCACATGATCTCTCAGAAATCATTCTGATATTCTCAATTATTAGTAGAATTATCAGTTTTGGAAACAGTTGTGCCGCCAATGTTTTTTTATTTTTTTTTTTTTGAACCTGTATTTTTTTCTTTCAAGAACAACATTTATTCAAACTATAAATCTTTTCTAGCAATGCAAATCTATTATGTCACTTTTTATTAATGTAACAATTTATTCATTTCTTTCAAAAAAAAAAAAAAGAATGAATAAACATTTACTGACCCCAAACTTTTTGAACGGTAGTGTAAATATATATATATATATATATATATATTTTTTTTTTTTTTTTTTTTTTTGCAAAAGTATTGTGTTCTCCCAAAATTAACTTTGCATTCACATGCAAACTGAAATACAGACTTACCATTCACCTCATATTATTTATATATCAAAAGAATATACTGCATTGGTTCTCAAGGGAATGCAATACTTTTGCAATTGACTTTCACTGTTTGAAAAAAGAAAACCAACACTAAGACTAAATATCTCCTTTTGTGCTCCACAGACGAAAGATCATCTAAGAGAAGACAGACATCAAAACAAAAGACTGCGGGACGATCCGTGGCAGATTTACAGTGATTTCACCAAATGAAAGGCTGTTCAGAGACAACTGGCACAGAGAGAGTGTGATAGAAAAACAGAAGAAGAAAGAAAGCTGAAAGAGAGAGCAGATGGACGAGTGAGAGGAGAAGAAGCACACCGGTGACGGACAGACTGATCTGAGGTCAGAGGTGCAGCTGTCAGGACCTCACTGACATCAGATCAAAGGTCAAAGGTCACACCCACGATAGTGGCAGGACGGCTTGAGGTGTTTCCTGTGACACATACACAGTTAGCCATATTTGAGTTTGGCATTAAAATCACTGATAATGTTCAAAGATTCAGCGCTCACATCAGGAGAATCATCATGAATCTGTTCATCGACTCACACTGACCTTATCTGCTGAATCTCACCTGACCTCCATCTCGCCCTGCACACCTCCTGCTGTGGAAAATCTAAATCAATCAATCACCTGATCTAATCAATGATCTCTAATCAGTACATAATCAAGAGTTCTGCTGAAAATCTAATAATATTTATGTACTGAATGTGAAATTCAATAAAAATAATAGTCATATAGCTTAGTGCGATCATCAAATCAATGTCTGTGTTTATATTAAATAAACTGTATGCAAGCATGAATGAAATATTCGTTTTTAATTTTACAGTATAATTGTAATTTATAACAGTGGTACAGTTGAGGTCAAAAGTTTACATCCCCCTTTTAGAATCTGCAAAATGTTAATTATTTTATCAAAATAAGACGGATCGTACAAAATGCATGTTGTTGTTTATTTAGTACGGACCTGAATTTCACATAAAAGATGTTTACATATAGTCCACAAGAGAACATAGTTCAAAAGTTGTGTTGTTGCCTGAATGATCCACAGCTGTGTTTTTTTGTTTAGTGATAGTTGTTCATGAGTTCCAGCAAAATACATGCTTTTAATCAGAAAAATCCTTCAGCTCCCACAAATTCTTTGGTTTTCCAGCATTTTTGTCAATTTGAACCCTTTCCAACAATGACTGCATGATTTGAGGTGCATTAAGAGCTGGGGGGTGAAAACTTTTAAACGGAATATAGATAGTACATTTTTCTTATTTTGCGTAACTATCACATCTTTTTTTATTTAGTACTGTCCTTCAGAGGCTACATACATGTTTCCAAGAAGACAAAACAAGTTAAATTTACCCTGATCTTCAAATTTCAAAAGTTTTCACCCCCTGGCTCTTAATGCATGTTTTTTCCTTCTGGAGCATCAGTGAGTGTTTGAACCTTCTGTAATAGTTGCATATGAGTCTCTCAGTTGTCCTCAGTGTGAAAAGATGGATCTCAAAATCATACAGTCATTGTTGGAAAGGGTTCAAATACACAAAAATGCTGGAAAACCAAAGAATTTGTGGGAGCTGAAGGATTTTTCTGAAGAACAGCAGACAGTTTAACTGTTCAGGACAAACAAGAGACTCATGAACAACTATCACTAAACAAAAAACACAGCTGTGGATCATTCAGGAACAACACAGTATTCAGAATCAAGGGGATGTGAACTTTTTATAAATTCAGCTATTATTTTCTCTTGTGGACTATATGTGAAATATCGGAGGTCTGTACTAAATTAACAATAACATGCATTTTGTACAATCCCTTTTATTTTGGTAAAATACTGAACATTTTGCAGATTCTAAAAAGGGGGATGTTAACTTTTGACCTCAAGTGTATATTTCTGTATTCATTTTTATATCAGTGTTAAAACATGATTGAAGTTTATTAATTTTTCTGCTTTGCACTACTATGACTGAATGGGCGTCAAATAGCAAAACTACACATAAAAGTATAAAAACAAACAAATAAATACACTGCAAAAAATGCTTTTTTAGCTTAGATTTTTTGTCTTGTTTCCAGCTGAAATATCTAAAAATTCTTAAATCAAGAATTATTTTCTAGACAAGTACGTTAATGTCTTGTTTTCAGAAAAAAAGTTTAAATTAAGTGAGTTTTTGCTTGAAACATGCAAAATAATCTAGTCTTCTGCTTGAAATAAGATTATTTTGCTTGTTTCAAGCAAAAACTCACTTAATTTTGACTTGTTTTTTCTGAAAACAAGACAATATTTTTTTCTTGTCTAGAAAATCCTTCTTGATTTAAGAATTTTTAGATATTTTGTCTAGAAACAAGACAAAAAATCTAAGCTAGAAAAGCATTTTTTGCAGTGTATAATTGTGCAATACCAATAATGTTTCTAACATTTTAATGTGTTTTTATATATTATTAATATAACAAATATATCAAATAATAGTAATAATAATATTTATATTAATATTTTTTATTTTTTTTATTGAGATCAGAGAACTGTGATGCAAATGTGTTGTTGAATTACTAAAATATTAATTATAGTAAAATCTCAGTGGAACTTCAAGCACATATTTCCAAATCTAAGGAGTTCAGTCATTTAACTTTGAAGCGGTGTGTGAGTTTAGCTCAGGAGATAAACTGCAGTTTGACAGCTGGAAACACTTTGTTTAGTGGTTTGGGATCTTAATGTCCAGCTTCATGTCTCACTCGAACCTCTCTGGACTGAAACACTTCAAACGGCTGAAAATGAGCCTGGAAATGAGCTGCGATGGTCCTTTGTGTGGCTCAGAATGGCTCTTTTCTGTCTGACACAAACACAGGACCCTGATGTCCCATTAACCCGTCTGTTAATGTTCACGTGTAACGAGACACAGCACAGCGGTTTGGACAAACACCTCCAGCGCTTTCCCAGAGTCACACAAAATTACCACCTTCATCTGTGAGCGAGATAAACATGGAATCTGCTCTATTTTCAGCTGCAATGAAAATAGTGACTGAAATCAAACATCCAACAAAACACACAAGCGCTTCCTCTTCTCACCTGATATCAGTCCTCATCTGAAGAGCTCGGTATACTGCAAAAAATGCTTTATTCCCACTTTATTTAGTTTTTTCCAATATGACATTTGTTTTTTCCAGAACAAAGGTAAAAAAAAAACAAAGCTTTTCTTACTTAGATTTGTTTTTTTTTGTTTCCAGCCAAAATATCTAAAAATTCTTAAATCAAAAAGGATTTTCTAAATTGACTTGATATTTGCTCTTGTTTTGAACATGAACTCATTTTTGTTTCTCATGAACAAGACTCAGTATCTTCTGGCATTTGACAATGTATTGATCTTCAGATTTTTAGATATTTGTACTGAAAAACAAGACTGAAATCCAGATGCAGAGCATCGTGAACATGAGCACTCAGACTCCAGACGTGCAAAAAAATGCTTTTCTTAGATTTTTTTTGTCTTGTTTCCAACTAAAATATCTAAAAATTCTTAAATCAAGAAGGATTTTCTATAAGTATAAATTATTGTCTTGTTTTCAGACAAAATATGTTCAAATTAAGTGAGTTTTTGCTTGAAACAAGCTAAATTATCTGCTAATGGGGTGAGAAAAATAAAACTTATTTTTAACAGAAAGCTAAATTATTTTTCTTACCCCATTGGGAGATAATTTTGCTTGTTTCAAGCAAAAACTCACTTAATTTTAGCATATTTTATATTAAGACAAGACAATAATTTATACTTGTCTAGAAAATCCTTCTTGATTTAAGAATTGTTTGATATTTTAGCTAGAAACAAGACAAAAAATCTAAGTAAGAAAAGCATTTTTTGCAGTGTAACGTCTGGAGTCTCTGAGTGCTCATGTTCACGATGCTCTTCATCTGGATTTGTCTTGTTTTTCTGTACAAATATCTAAAAATCCGAAGATCAATACATTGACAAATGCCAGAAGATACTGAGTCTTGTTTGTGAGAAACAAAAATGAGTTCATGATCAAAACAAGAGCAAATATCAAGTCAATTTAAAACGAAAACAATATTTTTTTGAGCCCATTGACATTTAACAAAGGCAAAAAAAAAAAAAAAGCTTTTCTTACTTAGATTTGTTTTTTTTTGTTTCCAGCCAAAATATCTAAAAATTCTTAAATCAAAAAGGATTTTCTAAATTGACTTGATATTTGCTCTTGTTTTGATCATGAACTCATTTTTGATTCTCTTTTGTTTCTCATGAACAAGACTCAGTATCTTCTGGCATTTGCCAATGTATTGATCTTCAGATTTTTAGATATTTGTACTGAAAAACAAGACTGAAATCCAGATGAAGAGCACTGTGAACATGAGCGCTCAGAGACTCCAGACGTGCAAAAAAATGCTTTTCTTAGATTTTTTTTGTCTTGTTTCCAGCTGAAATATCTCAAAATTCTTAAATCAAGAAGGATTTTCTAGACAAGTATAAATCATTGTCTTGTTTTCAGACAAAATATGTTCAAATTAAGTGAGTTTTTGCTTGGAAACAAGCAAAATTATCTGCCAATGGGGAAAAAAAAAAAAAACTTATTTCAAACGGAAAGCTAGATTATTTTTCTTACCCCATTGGCAGATCATTTTGCTTGTTTCAAGCAAAAACTCACTTAATTTTAGCATATTTTGCATTAAAACAAGACAATAATTTATACTTGTTTAGAAAATCCTTCTTGATTTAAGAATTTTTAAATATTTTAGCTGGAAACAAGACAAAAAAAAATCTAAGAAAAGCATTTTTTTGCACGTCTGGAGTCTCTGAGCGCTCATGTTCACAGTGCTCTTCATCTGCATTTCAGTCTTGTTTTTCAGTACAAATATCTAAAAATCTGAAGATCAATACATTGGCAAATGCCAGAAGATACTGAGTCTTGTTCATGAGAAACAAAAATGAGTTCATGTTCAAAACAAGAGCAAATATCAAGTCAAAGGAAAACAATATTTTTTTGAGCCCATTGACAGATATTGGTTCTTGTTTTAAGCATTAGAAATCAGAAACGTGGACATGTGGAGACGCTGAGCTTCTGCTCCAGCCAATCACAGAGCACCGTTCCACAGGCACAGGAAGTGCAGAGGAGGGTCTGATTACAGGAAGTGAGCTGCAGTTTCTGTGCCGTCTCTGGAAAAGTCTGTCTCCTCCTCTCTAATGGCTTTTCAATCTGTTCTCCGTCTCTACAGCGAGGCACAAACACACTTCAGACTGATGAACACATTGTGTTAGAAACCAGAAGTGATTCCTCACTGGATCTGGAGCAGATGGAGATCGAGTTTCATCACGTCAAACCTGCAGATTCAGAGTCTGACCTGTCAAATCATGCTAGAAATCTGCCCACAATGTGCTCACAGGACATCCTAGATGAAGAGGAGTTTGTTTCTTCATCAGATTGCATCACTGTCTCACCAATGGATCCTCTGCAGTGAATGGGTGCCGTCAGAAAGAGAGTCCAAACAGCTGATAAAAACATCACAATAATCCACACCACTCCAGTCCATCAGTTAACATCTTGAGAAGACAAAAGCTCAAACAAATCCATCATTAAGACTTTTCTTACTTAGTATTTTTGTCTTGTTTCTAGTCAAAATATCTACGAATTCTTAAAATTAAGATGCATTTACAAAATAAGCAAAATGGTATAAGATATTTAGTTTTGTTTTAAGCAAACTGCACTTAAGTTATTTTTCTTTCCCCCTGGAAACAAGATTAAATATCTTTTGTCATTTTGCTTATCTAGCAAATGCATCTTAATTTAAGGAACAAAAACAAAAACAAGACAAAAATAACTAAGTAAGATAGCCTTTTTTCCAGTGTAATCCATAATAACGCTTCCTTCAGTTAAAACGTGGTCTGGTCTGAATCAGGAGAGAAATCTGAACAGATCAAGGACCGTTTACAAGCCAAAACAGCTCTTGCATTCATCAGATTTGTAGAAATGTCATTTCATCACATCGCATTTACAAAATAAACAAAATGGTATAAGATATTTAGTTTTTTTTTTTTAGCAAACTGCACTTAAGTTATTTTTCTTTCCCCCTGGAAACAAGACTAAATATCTTATGTCATTTTGCTTATCTAGCAATGCATCTTAATTTAAGGAACAAAAACCAGACAAAAATACTAAGATGAGCATTATTTTGCAGTGTAATCCATAATAACGCTTCCTTCAGTTAAAACGTGGTCTGGTCTGAATCATAAGAGAAATCTGAACAGATCAAGGACCATTTACAAGCCAAAACAGCTCTTGCATTCATCAGATTTGTAGAAATCTCATTCCATCACTGTCTCACCAACGGATCCTCTGCAGTGAATGGGTGCCGTCAGAATGAGAGTCCAAACAGCTGATAAAACATCACAATAATCCACACCACTCCAGTCCATCAGTTAACATCTAGAGAAGACAAAAAATCTATCTCCTGTTGTCTCTCGCATCAAAATCCAGCCACATATTTGTTTAGAGCTGTTTTGGCTTGAACTGTCAGCAACTGACTACAGCTCAAACTATTTCAAATATAGTGAATTAAGCTACAAACTCCATCATAATGCACAATGTCTCCATCTAACATGTATTTTGAGCTGCAGCTCGTCATATTAATGGAGTGTTTAACTAGTTAATAGTAGTAAACGCTTCAATATGCTCCTAGATTTGTGTTGGATGTTATCTTTGGAACGGAAATATTGATATTCTATTTGTAAACATCAGTTATGTGCGGGTTGATCCAAAATGAGCGGTTACCCGCGGTTACGAGTCATCCAAAAATATTTTTAATGAAATTAAATTAAATAATGAATTAAATTATTTTTAATCATAGACTACATTTGAAAAATAAAAGAGCTTAAAGTGTGTGAAATATAATGTTTACCAGGATGGAATGGTGAGTTCGTTAGAGTGTTTCCCAATTTTCCTCGCTTTTATTAGCTTTTAAATCGCATCAAATCGTATTTTACAGCATGCTTAACAAAATCATGATATATATATATATATATATAGGCTAGGCATAATTTAAAAATCGGGTACAATATTTTCTTTTTTTTTTTCTTTCTTTTTTTTTGCGGGCGGGTTAGTTGAAAACGTCGGTCGGGTGCGGGTTGTTTATACATTGACCCGCGCATCACTGATAAACATTAGGCTATACTTTTTTTGCTTTTTTAGGTTCATGTCATAAAACTAGTAAACGATGCCAGTAGTAGTACTGACAGTGTCGAGTAAACATGGCTGAACACGAGAAAAGGACAGACAAACTGAATCAATTGAGTGATTCATTTTCGCTAGAACCACTCTGATTGATTCAAGCGATTCACTAGCAAAAAACAAATCAAAAGAGCATTTCATTTTCAAATTTCGGCATCACTGATAAAAAAAAAAAATGTGATGGGTGAAACAAAGCTTTTCGAAACTCCGAATCAGTTAAGCATAGCGTTGCAAAACGATTCACAGTTTCGAAGCACTCCGATCGGATCACCTATCGCGAATCAATTGATTTGAACTTCAGAGTGGGTTAGTGAATCTTTTCATTCAGTTTGGAATTTCGGTGTTCTGGATCATTTTGCGAATTGAATGATTCAGTGAATGAATAATGACTCGCGAACCATCATTTCAGATCGGGACTTTGGAGCGCGGATCACGAATCAGCCAATTCGCGAAATGATTCGCAAACTGAAAGTCCAAACTGAAAGAAAAGATTTATTAGATCGAAACGGGTTCGTGAATCTTTTGATTTCGATCGGGACTTCGGGTGGATTTGCGAATCGCTTTATTCTGATCGGAACTTCGGAGCGGGTTCGTGAATCATTTCGCGAATTGAATGATTCGTGATTCACAATCCGAAGTCCCGGTCTGAAATATGGTTCGTGAATCACTTGATTAGATTGGGACTTCAGTGAGGGTTTGCGAGTCATTTGTTTCAGATCGGTTTCAGATCAGCGGATTTGCGATTCTCTATTTATTTATTATTGAACAGTAGGCTACAAACCCATGAAGATATGGAATCAGATTTGTGCCAAATAAAACGAACGAAACCTTTGCAAAAAACAAAAATATACATTGATAAATGAGAAAAACTATCTGAGAATAAAAACAATCAACTTACTTGCGATAGTTTCCATTTACTTGTCTAGATCAACTTTAAATAAAGAAAAGAGAGGTTCAGAGATAGATTTTGTTTATATACCCTCTCATTTAATGTCTTTTAAAGAAGTCTCTTCTGCTCATCAAGGCTGCATTTATTTGATCAAAAATACAGAAAAAAACAGTAATATTGCAAAATGTTATTACAATATAAAATAATGTTTTTATTTGAATATACTTTACAATATAATTTATTCCTGTGATGCAAAGCTGAATTTTCATCAGCTGTTACTCCAGTCTTAAGTGTCACATGATCCTTCAGAAATCACTCTAATATGCTGATTTATTATTAGAATTATCAATGTTGCAAACGGTTGTGCTGACAAATACTTTTTTGCAACCTGTTATTCTTTTTTTTAAGCTTCTTTGATGAATAACAAGTTAAAAAGAACAGCATTTATTCAAAATATAAATCTTTTCTAACAATGTAAATCTATGCCATCGCTTTTTATTAATTGAACACATCCTTGGTGAATAAAAGTATTAATTTCTTTCAAAAAAATAAAGAATAAAAATGTACTGACCCCAAACTTTTGAACAGTAGCGTATATTGTTAGAAAACCTTTCTGTTTTAAATAAACGCTGTTCTTTTTTAATTTTTTATTGATCAAAAAGTCCTGAAAAAGTATCACAGGTTCAAAAAAAGCAGATAATAAATCAGAATATTAGACTGATTTTTGAAGGATCACGAGAATGATTCTGGAAATTCAACTGTAATTACAGATATAAATTAAATTTTAATGTATATTAATATAGAAAAACATTGATTCACATCATAATAATATTTCACAATATTACATTTTGTTCCTGTGTTTTTGATCAAGTGAAAACAGCCTTGATAAGCATAAGAAACTTCTTTAAAAAACATTAAATGAAAGGATTTTAGCTAGCAGGAAACAAAATTATTTAAGGTTATAGGTCTATTTTCCTATATTTTCTTTTGAGTAGTCAAACAAGAAATCAGAATCAATGACATATTTAAGAAAAGAACTACAGTTTTAAAGCTTGTTATGGATTTCAATGCTGTAGAATTTAATAGAGTGACCCCTGATACTTAAATCATTGTGTGTCAGTATCTGCTTATCAGACTACTGTTATAAAGATCTTTTTTTCCACCCAGCCAAAAAGTGAGAATTCATATTTTAGCTCTGAAACCTGCAGTATGTTTTTATTGTAGAGAAACATGTATATATGAAAACAGTTTGATTCTCTGTTTCACGATTCCTTTAAATGGGGGCTGTAATCACACACACTTTAATATAAACACCCAAAGCAAGAATCAAATAAAAGATTAAAACATTCAGAAACTGCATGATTGTTCATCAGCGTCTCAGACGCTTCAGTAGCTCATTGAATCCTCACGAACAACTCGGTTCAGTTTGCATCACTAGCCTTCATCTTCATCCTCACTCCCAGGGTCCCCAGGCTCCGGTGGTTTTAGGGTCACAGTGCGGGTCGTCGGGCGGAAAGACGACAGGTTTGGCCTCTTTCTGGTACTGCTGCAGACGCCTGAGCAGGAAGGACACCACCTCCGGACGCTGGTGGGAAACCTCCTCACGCTCCTCGGGATCCTTCTCAATGTCGAACAGCATCACCTGCTTCAGCGGCTCAGACGCCTCCACCGGACGGCCACCGGGGGGCGCAAACCACAGAGGACAACCTGAGAGAAACCATGAGCTCCTGTCACATGATCTCACACACAACATGAGGCCTAATATGTATGGAAGCATATGTACAACCATGGACCACAAAACCAGTCACAAGGGTCAATTTTTCAAAATTGAAAAATGTATTAGATCGAAACATTGTCTAGATCAGCTTTAAATAAAGAAAAGAGGTTTAGAGAGAGATTTTTGTTTATATACACTAGCAGTCAAAAGTTTGGACACTCCCTCTCATTTAATGTTTTTTAAAGTAATGTTTAATGTTTTTTAAAGTCTCTTCAAGGCTGCATTTATTTGATCAAAAATACAGAAAAAAACAGTAATATTGCAAAATGTTATTACTATATAAAATAATGGTTTTTATTTGAATATACTTTACAATATCATTGATTCCTGTGATGCAAAGCTGAATTTATTATTTATGCTGATTTATTATTAGAATTATTAGTGTTGGAAACAGCTGTGCTGACAAATATTTTTTTCAGGATTCTTTGATGAATAACAAGTTAAAAAGAACAGCATTTATTCAAAATATAAATCTGTGCTATCACTTTTTTATAAATTGAACACATCCTTGGTGAATAGAAGTATTAATTTCTTTTTAAAAAAAAAGAAAGAATAAAAATGTACTGACCCCAAACTTCTGAACAGTAGTGTATATTGTTAGAAAACCTTTCTATTTGAAATAAATGCTGTTCTTTTTTTAACCTTTTATTGATCAAAAATCCTGAAAAAAGTATCACAGGTTCCAAAAACAATGGTTTCAAGCACTGATAATAAATCAGTATATTAGAGATACAACTATATGAACATCTGAGGGTGCAAAAAAATATTGAGAAAAATCACCTTTAAAGTTGTCTAAATGAAGTTCTTAGCAATGCATATTTCTTTTTAGAAATTAGGTTTTGATATATTTACAGTAGGAAATGTACAACATGGAACATGATCTTAATATCCTAATGATTTTTGACATAAAAGAAAAATCACTAATTTTGACCCATACAATGTATTTTTGGCTATTGCTACAAATAAACCCCAGCGACTTAAGGTCAAATATGGGTTGCAAAATTCAATTTGAAATGTGCAAAATGGCAATGCATTTCTGTATTTAAATGTACATTTTCCAACATAAGTGCAACATTTAGTACAAAAGAAAAAAGAACATTCAATTCTATAATTTACATTTGCCATTTCCTACACTAGTTTTAATATGCAAATCAAAAACCATATTTTAACGCTTTATAAGTTGCAAAATTAAAATGTATTACTCATATTGATTAGATATCTGTAGAAACTGTAGCAAAATGATCATTTAAATGGTGTTTTTCCTAAACGCATTTAGACTTACGGATAAGACACATGGGATTGCGTTTTCATCATAATAGCGTGTTAATTTTAGCAAAATTCACTGAAAATACATTCCAGAATGCATTCTGAGCCAAAAGTGCAGCAAAAGGGTAGCAAATGTCTTTTTTTTTCTTAAATGCACTGACACTTACATACATGACATTTCAATTGCTTGGACATGGAAAACATCTATTCAATTCGGGTAATACGTTTTAATTTTAATTTTGCAACTTCTAAAGCATTAATATACGTTTTTGATTTGCATATTAAAACTAGTGTAGGAAATGGCAAATGTAAATTCTATCATTTTATTTTAATTTGTATTTTGCACTAAATGTTGCACATATGTACATTTAAATACAGAAATGCATTGCCATTTTTAATATTACATTTCAAATTAAATTTTGCTACCCATGTGCTTCCATAAATATGTGACCCTGGAGCACAAAACCAGTCTTATGTAGCACAGGTATATTTGTGGCAATAGCCAAATATACACCTTATGGGTCAAAATGATCAATTTTTCTTTTATGCCAAAAATCATTAGGATATTAAGATCATGCTCCATGAAGATATTTTGTGCATTTCCTACCGTTTATTATTACTCATTACTTTTTTATGATTATTTGAACTCATCTTATGTTTTCATGATTATTTTATTTCCTTTTATGTAACGCACCATTACCATTGTGTATGAAATGTGCTATATAAACTTGCCTTGCCTAACGTAAATATATCAAAACTTACTTTTTATATAGTAATATGCATTTGCTAAGAACATTAAAAGGTGGTTTTCTCAGCATTTAGATTTTTTTGCACCTTCAGATTGCAGATTTTTCAAATATTGTCCCATCCTAACAAACCATACATCAATGGAAAGCTTATTTATTCAGATCTCAATTGACTCAAATGACTGATTTTGTGGTCCAGGGTCACATTTGAGCTATAATATCAATAAAAACTTTGCATCAAAGACAGATTCAAGGTTTCTGCAGGCTTTACGAAGGTAAATTGAGGACTTTCTAAAGACCAGGAAAAGTATTAAATAAACTGAAGGGAACACAAATCTTCCTCAGTGCTTTCCTCTAGTTTTCCAGTAAAATGTCTAAAAGATTCTTAAATCAAGATAAATTTACTGCAGTGAAATATGTGAAAATGAGCTGAGAGTTGATCAAATCATCACAATCTGGCTCAGATTCAGACAGGAATCATGCGCTTGTGCAGTTTTTCTGCTGATCAACGGAAAATGCCAGACTTTTTCACCTCACTAATGGTTACAATCAGCATTTTTGTAATATTTTTGGAATGGGCAGCTCAAAATGAATAAGAAACCAGGATTTCATCCAGCAAATATGAAGAAGCGCAATCACACGCTAACAGCTGCTCACACAGTCGGGAAAATAAATGAAGTTACGTAAGACTTAGGTTAGATGTGCTATTGCTTCCTATTAAACATTGTATTGGTTTTAAAATCTTGCTAATAATTTATAAAGCCTTGTAGAGCTCTTATCACATTATAGTCCCTTACACCCGCTGCGTTCTCAAAACTCTGTCAATCTGATAATACCCAGAATATCTAAATCAACTGCAGGCGGCAGATCATTTTCTTACTTAGCACCGAAACTATGGAACAATCTCCCTAATTCTGTTCGGGAGGCAGACACACTCAGTCAGTTTAAATCTAGACTAAAGACCCATCTCTTTAACCTGGCCTACACATAACACATTAACACATTTCTATAATTCAAATCCGTTAGGCTGCATTAATTAGGTCAACTGGAACCGGGAACACTTCCCATAACACCTGATGCACTCACTGCATCATAAGAAGAATGGCATCTACGCTAATATTGTCTGTCTCCTGCTTATTCTGAGGTCAGATCCAGTCTGTATCCTGAGCAGTTGGCCACTGCAGTTCCCTGATCCAGTCCATATCCAGATGGTGGGTCAGCACATACAGTGGGTACGGAAAGTATTCAGACCCCCTTTTTTTCCTCATTAATGTACACACAGCACCCCATATTAACAGAAAAACACACAATTGTTGACATTTTTGTAGATAAAAAAAAGAAACACTGAAATATCACATGGTCCTAAGTATTCAGACCCTTTGCTCAGTATTTAGTAGAAGCGCTCTTTTGGTCTAATACAGCCATGAGTCTTTTTGGGAAAGATGCAGCAAGTTTTTGACACCTGGATTTGGGGATCCTCTGCCATTCCTCCTTGCAGATCCTCTCCAGTTCTGTCAGGTTGGATGGTAAACGTTGGTGGACAGCCATTTTCATGTCTCTCCAGAGATGCTCAATTGGGTTTAAGTCAGGGCTCTGGCTGAGCCATTCAAGAACAGTCACGGAGTTGTTGTGAAGCCACTCCTTCGTTATTTTAGCTGTGTGCTTAGGGTCATTGTCTTGTTGGAAGGTGAACCTTCGGCCCAGTCTGAGGTCCTGAGCACTCTGGAGAAGGTTTTCATCCAGGATATCCCTGTACTTGGCCGCATTCATCTTTCCCTCGATTGCAACCAGTCGTCCTGAAAAACACCCCCACAGCATGATGCTGCCACCACCATGCTGCACTGTTGGGACTGTATTGGACAGGTGATGAGCAGTGCCTGGTTTTCTCCACACATACCGCTTAGAATTAAGGCCAAACAGTTCTATCTTGGTCTCATCAGACCAGAGAATCTTATTTCTCACCATCTTGGAGTCCTCCATGCGGGCTTTCATGTGTCTTGCACTGAGGAGAGGCTTCCGTCGGGCCACTCTGCCATAAAGCCCCGACTGGTGGAGGGCTGCAGTGATGGTTGACTTTCTACAACTTTCTCCCATCTCCCGACTGCATCTCTGGAGCTCAGCCACAGTGACCTTTGGGTTCTTCTTTACCTCTCTCACCAAGGCTCTTCTCCTCTGATAGCTCAGTTTGGCCGGGCGGCCAGCTCTAGGAAGGGTTCTGGTCGTCCCAAACGTCTTCCATTTAAGGATTATGGAGGCCGCTGTTCTCTTAGGAACCTTAAGTGCAGCAGAAATTTTTTTGTAACCTTGGCCAGATCTGTGCCTTGCCACAATTCTGTCTCTGAGCTCTTCAGGCAGTTCCTTTGACCTCATGATTCTCATTTGCTCTGCACTGTGAGCTGTAAGGTCTTATATAGACAGGTGTGTGGCTTTCCTAATCAAGTCCAATCAGTATAATCAAACACAGCTGGACTCAAATGAAGGTGTAGAACCATCTCCAGGATGATCAGAAGAAATGGACAGCACCTGAGTTAAATACATGAGTGTCACAGCAAAGGGTCTGAATACTTAGGACCATGTGATATTTGAGTTTCTCTTTTTAATAAATCTGCAAAAATGTCAACAATTCTGTGTTTTTCTGTCAATATGGGGTGCTGTGTGTACATTAATGAGGAAAAAAAAATAACTTTAAATGATTTTAGCAAATGGCTGCAATATAACAAAGAATGAAAAATTTAAGGGGGTCTGAATATTTTCTGTACCCACTGTATAGACCCCCTCTACAGGTCTGTATGGGAGTATAAACTACTTGTTTATTGGTCAGAGGAGAACTGACCCCCCGACTGAGCCTGGTTTCTCCCAAGGTTTTTTTTCTCCATCTGTGTCACAGATGGAGTTTTGGTTCCTTGCCACAACAACTAAATTGGGGACAATCCATTTATTAATTTGGAACTATTGATTAATTTCCTCTAACTAAAATTGTTTATGGTTTCTTTTTGCATTATTGATATATTACTTTCCTATTTGATACTGTAAAGTTGCTTTGACACAATTTGTATTGTAAAAGCGCTATATAAATAAAGCTGACTTGACTATACCTGGGTAACCTGTGAGAAGCTTCCAGTTCTTGTAGCGAAGGGCGGCGTGAATCGAGATGTTAAACTCGGCGTGAGACCCGAGAGCGACGGGCCGAGACGACGACGAGCGCAAAGACTGCTCCAGAAACTCACCCGACGTCGCATCGCCAGGACCTGAAGGAGACACAGAGGAAACTCAGACTCAGGATCTCAGACTCCAGACGGGAGTTAAACCACATTCTGGTCTGGATGCGAAGCGGTCTCTGACTCACATGGAGAGGTGTCCACAAACAGCGGGTCGATGTTGTGCAGAAGCTCGACTCGAGGAGATGCTTTCCCACGACTAAAACACAAAAAACACACAGCTACAGCTCATCTGATCATTACATCAAAATAACATTCATCAGCACAGGAACACTGTCTGACAGCTGCAGCAGACGATCAATTATGAAACGAAGACCTCATTTATGAAACGAACGCACGACAGAAAATCAGGCGTTCGGTCGTTTCTATGCAAAACTTGTAATTGATCAATATGGAGGTGAGATCAAATCTCATGTCAGGTCTGAGCTCATGTACACAAGTTTTTGAAAAAATGAAGTACTTGTAATTAGAGTAATTTACATTTTAAAATACTCCTAAAACAGTTACTTTATGGATTACATGATTACATAAAATGACTTAAATGTCTTTTTTTTTTCTTAAATGCACTGACACTTACATCTATTCAATTTGGGTAATACATTTTAATTTTGCAACTTCTAAAGCATTAATATACATTTTTGATTTACATATTTAAACTAGTGTAGGAAATGGCAAATGTAAACTCTCTAATTTAATTTTAATTTTGCACTAAATGTTGCGCATATGTTGGAAAATGTACATTTAAATACACAAATGCATTGCCATTTTGCATATTTCATTTCAAATTGAATTTCGCTACCCATGTGCTTCCATAAATGGATTACATGATTACATATTATTCACACAATAGCAATAAATTACTCATAATTTCTCTTTTTCATTTTTAACTTTTCCTTTCTAAAACAGCCTGATTATATCCATTCAGAAAGTCCAGTTTAGTGGACATTCACACATAGACTAGTCATTATTCAGCTGGAGACACAGCATTTGACCACTGGATTTAACATTGCATCAGCTGATGAACACACTCATTTTTATTTCAATTATCACTTGGTAGTTTTTTTTAACCATGTATTATTGTGTCTTTGGAAGGCTTTTGCCTTTTATACTCATTAAAATGCAGCATTATTTCTTATTTACATGCAATGCATGCATTCACAAACTTTTTTGTCATCTAAACCTCATTCACCAAATATATTTACTTTAAGTGCCCCTGAGATTTTAAAAGACATATTTCAATAATTAAGTTTCACATTTGCATGTTCATGGTTTCTTTTAATGTTGATTAATGGTCACATGGCATGCAGGTAAATACAAATATTTAATGTTTTTTAGCAAGTGTTTTATTTGAATTGTTATTTTAAAACAAAGACTAATGAAACACAATGACGGTTCACTCCTGTACTTATGAATGAGAGAAACTGCAACACGCAAGATGGAGGAATAGACCAACCTTATAAATGAAAGACACTAATTTCCCATAGAAACCTGAGGCTAGACCAGACAATGCACATTTTCTGGTCTATAGCCTTAAAAATAAGCCTTTTAAACACTATCTGAGCATAAGAAACAACATTCATGTGGCAATTAATTTCAGATTTTGTTGCTGGTTTGATAAATGTCATTTAATTGTGAGTTCAGCGAGGAGTTTTTGAGATTTCAGGATTCCCCCGTTCATTAAAATGGACTTGGTCTTGTAAGTAATTAAATTTTTTTAATGATTTAATTAATTGTTAACTTTATATTATACCCACAGACCCTCTGCAGTTCCTGTTCGAACCCTAGTTTGTGAAACCTTGATGTAATAAAATGTTTAATGCGCTTCATGTTGTAAATTACAATCAATGGAACATATTTTCTTACTCTTTGCATTTTTTACATCATTATGCTACAAGATAATCCTATTTAAATCAATGTGAAGTCAAAAGTAATCTGATTAGATTACCTAAAATTTGTAATGTAACTGATTACATTATTAACCTCCAGAGCTGGGGAGATTACTTACAAATTGTAATCAGTTACTGATTCCAGATTACAGGACAAAAACTGTAGTCAGTTAATAATGTAATCATTTACTTTACATATTTTAGGTAATCTAATCAGATTACTTTTAGATTACTTTTGACTTAACTCGTTTATCACATTGATTTAAATAGGATTATCTTGTAGCAAAAGTAAGAAAATATGTTCCATTGATCGTAATTTACAACATGAAGTGCATTAAACATTTTATTACATCAAGGTTTGCCAAACTAGGGTTTGAACAGGAAATGCAGAGGGTTTGTGGGTTTAATATTAAATTAACAATTAATTAAATCATAAAAAAATTAAAATTAAAATGAATCATTTTAAAACAAAGTCCTTTTTGAGGAAAGTCTCTTTAATTTAATGAATGAATCCTGAAATCTCAAAAACTCCTTGCTGAACTCACAATTAAATGACATATATTTAATCAGCAACAAAAATCTTAAATTAATTGCCCCATGAATGTTGTTTCTTATGCTCAGATAGTGTTTAAAAGGCTTATTTTTCAGGCTAGACCAGAAAATCTGCATGCACAGCCATATTTGTATTTACCTGCATGTCATGTGAGCATTATTCAACATTAAAAAACTGTGAATATGTAAATGTGAAACTTAATTATTAAAATATTTCAGGGGTACTTAAAGTAAATATATTTGGTGAATAAGTTTAAATGACAAAAAAGTTTGGGAATGCATGCATTGCATGTAAATAAAAAAAAATAACGCTGCATTTTAATGAGAATAAAAGGCAAAAGCCTTCCAAAGACAATAATACATGGTTTAAAAAACTACAGAGTGATAATTGAAATAAAAATGAATGTGTTCATCAGCTGATGCAATGTTAAATCCAGTGGTCAAATGCTGTGTCTCCAGCTGAATAATGACTAGTCTATGTGTGAATGTCCACTAAACTGGACTTTCTGAATGGATATAATCAGTAGACTATTTTAGAAAGGAAAATTTAAAAACGAATAATTTATTGCTATTGTGTGAATAATATGTAATCATGTAATCCATAAAAAAAGTAACTGTAGTCTGATTAGGAGTATTTTCAAATGTAACTTACTCTAATTACAAGTACTTCATTTTTGGAATCTGATTACGTAATCCACATTACATCTGATCAATAACTACCCATCTTTGTTAACGGACTACAGTTTTTGTCATGTAATCTGGAATCAGTAACGGATTACAATTTGTAAGTAATCTACCCAGCTGTGTTCTCACCTGATAGCGTCCCAAACGTTGAACCCGTCCAGAGGTTTGGTGCCATTCGTCGACCCCCCGGCCAGACCCACAATCGTAGGCAGCCAATCAGAGACGTGGATGAGCTCTCGACTGACAGCTCCAGGCTGCTCTATCAGCGGCCCGCTCACGAAGGCCACGCCCCTGACTCCGCCCTCCCAGAGCGTCCACTTCCTGCCACGCAGAGGCCAGTTATTCCCTCCAGTCAGCGTCTGACCACCGTTATCTGGACAACAGAGGAGAAATAGCGCCACCTTATGACCAATCAGCACACACACAGGTTTGATGAAGGACAATTTTAGGAGCAAGCAAAGAAAAGTTTAACCCTTGTGCATTCAAAAAAAGGTGCAAAATGGACAAAAATGTCCAAAATATGATTTATTAATATGTTTTGTGTTATGCCACAGGTGTTTTTTCATGAAAAAATGAAAAATAGTAGTTCATTTCCATATACTAAATGCTAAGCAGATTTTTTTCCTTTGCATATTAGATTCTTGGTTGTGTCAGTGAATAAAAACAACATTCATTTTGAGGCATTTGTATTTTTTAAAAAACTAACACTTAGGTCCATAATGGACAAAAATGTTCACGGTCAAAAACGGTCATAAAAATATGATTTATTAATATTTTTTCCACTTTCACTGATGTCGATTTTTTTAACCAGCATCTGTTCTATCCATAGATACCAAACATTTGTTGATTTTCAGAATTGTAACCCTTTAAATGTTGGTTTGTTTACATAATGCCACAGGTGTTTTTTTATGAAAAATATGAAAAATAGTAATTAATTTTATATACTAAATGCTAAGCAGAAATTTTCTTTGCATATTAGATTCTTGGGTGTGTCAGTGAATAACAACACATTAATTTTGAGGCATTTGTATTTTTATGTAGTGTCAGATTTTTTAAAAAAACTAACACTTAAGTCCATGATGGACAAAAACTGTCATAGAAATATTATATATTTAGTTATATACGCTACCGTTCAAAAGTTTGGGGTCAGTAAGACTTGCAATTTTTTTTATGAAGTCAAGGCTGCATTTATTTGATCAAAAATACAGAAAATAAACTGTAATATTACAAAATGTTATTACAACAGAAAATAATGTTTTTTATTTTCATATACTTTAAAATATAATTTATTCCTGTGATGCAATGCTGATTTTTCATCAGCTGTTATCATTCTGATATTCTGAATTATTAGTAGAATTATCCGGGTTTTTTTTTTTTTAACCTGTATTTTTTTCTTTCAAGAACAACATTTATTCAAACTATAAATCTTTTCTAGCAATGTCAACCTATTATGTCACTTTTTATTTATGTAACAATTTATTCATTTCTTTCAAAAAAACAAAAGAATGAATAAACATTTACTGACCCCAAACTTTTGAACGGTAGTGTATATAATATTTTTTTCCACTTTCACTGACTGTTTTTTTTTAAATCAGCATCTCTTCTATTCATAATTACCAAACATTCATTCATTTTAATGCTTTAAAAGCTGGTTTCTTTCATCCTCAGCTTCTAATGCACCTGTGAAAAAAATGAAAAAGTGCAATCCAGGATTAAGATGTGTGTTTGGGTGAAAAAGAAAAATCCTCAAAGCTCATTAACCTTCTTTGACCTTATTCATAGTTGACCTTTGACCCTGCCAAGGGTGTGACTCATATACATGGAGCGGGATTTTTAATTTCCAGTACAAAATAAATTCTTTCAAACTGATTACATGCATTAAATTTTTAGCAAACACATGTAAACCACACTCTGACATCCTCACCAACATACCCACACAATTATAGCTGCATTATTTGTCCAATTGACTCTATAATAGACTATAATATGCATAAGCAGAAAACACAAATAAAGCAAGTATTTCTTTTATATGTCAAATTTGAAAAAAATGGCAAAAATGTAAAATCTGAAGTCCTGCTGATAAAATAAATGCCTATTAGCAAATATTGCATCATTTTATAGTCAAATGGCCCTGGGTTAAAAAATTGTTTTAATGGGTTTCAATGTGGACATTTTTGTCCTTCAGGCGCTGAGTGTGAGTATTTTTTAATATGGAGGGTAAAATTGATTTTTTGAAGGAAATGAGGGTGAAATATTAAACTTCCAATAAAAATACACACCTGAGCCAAAATGTATGCAGTTGGCATTAACACAGGTGCACTTATAACATAAAACAAAAGTGAAATGGACAAAAATGTCCATAAGGTCACACAAGGGTTAAAAATACAGCTTCCAACAGATCTCCACTTGTTTTCAATTCATTTTACTATAGAAATAATTAGCTAACTGGAATATGAAAATAACTTTTCTGTATTCTGTATGGTTTCGGTGCAAATGTTTGAAGATACATAAATCAGGATGCATTTACTCCAGAAGCAAAATGACATAAAACAGGTCTTGTTTTCTGAAAAACTGATCAGAAGTGAGTTTAGGATTAAAAGTATCTGCCAACGGGCTCAGACAAATCAACATAATTCGAAGGAAATGTGCTTTCATTCCCCACTGAGAGATATTTTTCATTTTAATCATAACTTCATTTTGTTTCATTTCTCATAAAAACAAACAGTGTTGCCAGATTCGGCGTGTTTCAGCCCAACTGGGATTCTTCTGATGGGGTTGGACTGGATGTTATTTTAATACATTTGAACGTGTTTTTAATTAAGAAAGTAGGCCAAAGCCAAAGTTTGTTAGCTTGCTCGGCTTGTTTTTGACGTTGAACGTGATGCATGTGTTTTTCCGAGGGTTAAATGAGTTCAAACATTTTTTGGCTGCCGAATATTTTAAATACTTCAGGTTTGGACATTTTTGTTGTCACATATTTGCTCATTCTCTTTTACTCTTTATGCCATGTTTTGATGCATTTCCCCATCTCTTGGCTAGGAAACCGATTCATTTTTTATAACTTTTTATTGTTCTCATTATTTAAAGTTAAGGAGGCAAAAAATGTATTAATTTTGGCAGACAAGGTGATGAAATTCTACAGAATTATTTTCGCATTAAACGTTTTAAGTGTGTTTTTCACAGAACGGGTGGGTTTTAAAGATTATTTGGATTTTGACTCAATCTGGCAACCCTGAAAACAAGACTTCATGTTTTCATATCTCCAGTAAAGTTTGTAAGTCTTGACTTAAGGACGTTTAGAAGTTTGTATTGGAAAACAAGACACCGAGGAAGAAATTAGTTTTTTAGTGCACGCAACATTTCATGCCACGTCTTTATGAATGTAAGACTTTTGGCTCGGATTTAAAACCTTTTAAAGCCTTCATTTGTGACCCTGGACCACGAAACCAGTCTTAAGTGTCAATTTTCAAAATTGAGATTTATATATCATCTGAAAGTTGAATCAATAAGCTTTCCACTGATGTATGGTTTGTTAGGATCAGGCAATATTTGACTGAGATACAACTATTTCAAATCTGTAATCTGAGGGTGCAAAAAATCTAAATATTGAGAAAATCGCCTTTAAAGTTGTCCAAATGAAGTTCTTACTAATCAAAAATTAAGTTTTGACACATTTGCGGTACAAAATTTACAAAATATCTTCATGGAACATGATTTTTACTTAATATCCTGATGATTTTTGGCATAACTTTTTTTTATCTATCAATTTTGACCCATGCAATGTATTTTTGGCTATTGCTACAAATATACCCCAGCGACTTAAGGTTTTGTGCTCCAGGGTCACATTTGTGGAAGGGTGAATTAAGCTGTTTAAGAGGGTTTTTTTCTACAAAACCCTTTCATTTTGACTGATTATGCACATTTATCATCATAAATACATCATTAGATTCTATATTAATCAGTCATATTTCAATACTCCAATTCAGATTCAATTCAGATTGAGGAATGTCTTAATTTGCTTCTGAATGATGCATCAGCCAAACTAAACCAGAGAGGTCTGGTGTGGTGTTCAATAGGGATGTGACGAGATCTCGCGAGATCTGATGCGTCTCGCAAGGTGTTTACATTAGAGATTGCGATCTCTGTTTGAACGCCAACTTATTCCTGTCTTTCAATCACATGATAATTAGCCTATTATTTCTGTGTTACAGACATTTAAATAACAGAAGTACTAGAATAAAAGTTTATAGTTTGGGGATAAACACTTAATGTCTATAATAGCGATCAAACGAAAGTATCTTAACACATCTATGTATTGTAATGTTTATCTTCCACCAGGAGGTGGCGACAACTGCAGGTCTAAAACACATTTATCAGGAGATTCCAATAGTAAATTAAGTCTTTATTAATTAATTTGATCGAATATATATATATATATATAAAAAGACTCAAGCAATGAACGCTGTGTCAGAATCACTAGTAAATAGTTATTTTGTTTAGATTTCTAATTAACTTTTTCTTCAGAATCATGAGAGAATCGTGACCTCCAATCGTGTTTTTTAATGTAATTATTACTGCATATAATTCATTAAAATGGAAGTTTAATTTTATAAAGTACAAGTTCATATCAAAATGCACCTATATTTTTTGTTTTTGCAGTTGAATAAAATACTATTTTTCCCTATATATTTCATTATTGAGGATAATTTATTTCATGATAAACAATACTGAGAGAGAAATAAATAGATTTGTGACAGAAATGCATAAAAAACTAATTCTACAGAGTTTGGGTGACACACGGTGGCTATTTTTGGTATAACGCATAAACAAAATTGTATATGAACCTGTTTTTTTATATCAACTTCAAATTTGGAACACAACTTGTGTAGACATATGGCTTTAATTTTATAGCAATTTTGTATTTTTAACTATTTTTTAATATGTGTTTTATATCAAATATAAGAAAAATAGTACAATACATTTTCTTTACTGTAAATTTAAACTTCCATAACTTTTGAATGCTTTAATTTTATTGAAAGATTTCACTTCTGTAATAATCTGTCTTCTTTAAAAAGAGACCAACCTCAAGTCAGTATTCAAAAGCGTTCATGGATAGTAATTTAAGTTTGGATAGTGCACTTTCTTGTGAATTTTAAAAAATAGGGCTCACAGTTAAGGGGTTAAAATAGAAGTTTAATTTCATAAAGTACAAGTTCATATCAAAATGCACCTGTATTTTTTGTTTTTGTAGTTGAGTAAAATACTAGTTGTGACCCTGGAGCACAAAACCAGTCTTAAGTCGCTGGGGTATATTTGTAGCAATAGCCAAAAATACATTGTAAGGGTCAAAATAATATTAAAAAAAAAAAAAATGTATGCCAAAAATCAGATCATGCTCCATTAAGATATTTTGTAAATTTTGTACTGTATGTTAATGTATCAAAACGTAATTTTTGATTAGTAATATGCATTGCTAAGAACATAATTTGGACAACTTTAAATGCGATTTTCTTAATATTTTTTTTTTTTTCCACCCTCAGATTGCAGATTTTCAAATAGTTGTATCTCGGCCAAATATTATCCGATTAACAAACCATACATCAAAGGAAAGCTTATTTATTCAACTTTCAGATGAAACATAAATCTCAATTTTGAAAAATTGACACTTATGACTGGTTTTGTGGTCCAGGGTCACATATATTTCATTATTAAGGATTTCTTCAAAAGAAGATTAAAAAATCTTGTCTTGTCTCGTGGGATAAGTGTCTCGTCACACCCAATTTTAATACTCATCGATCATCGTAGTCAGTGCGCAAATTGAATCGAGCCTTACATTTTATTATTTTAATAATAAAAGGTAATGACCTTTCAGATGGTATTTAATTAAAAATCTCTTTAAAATCTATAATACCTTAAGCTTATTTGATATTTTATCTTTGCTATTATTGGATATTAAGACACACCTGCAATTCTGGCCAAATTAAAGAAACTATGTGTGTGAATTTGCACATGCTATAGGCCTCATGTAAACATCATTAATGACCCCTTGTGTTTAAAACAAAACAATAAAAAAGATTAATTGGTGAAATTAAAGAATAATTTATAAAAATGTGAATGTTCAGTTATAAACATTTAGATTTAATTTTAGATTCACATTTAAAAACATTTTTAAAAATATACATTTAGAATTATACACTTTTATAAAAATACAAAGCAAGTATTTTTTTTTTCTTGAATCGTTTATTAATCCGAACTGAGTGCACTGTATTTTATGTATGATCAATTTTATGAAAAATGAAGATTCATTCAAAAACGAAACAGAAACGTTCCTGAAATAAGTAACTCCTTATGTTAACTTTTGTATAAAATCTAAAATTAATAATACTGTTGCATAAATGTAATTTCACATTTGCAAACTCCCTTTAAAAAACTATAACTCGTCTTGGTGATCTCACAAACTTACATTTTAATTAATGAGGCTACTGAATCTATTATTTACATTGTCTCTATACTTTTTTGTTACAATGAATGACAAAACTGCAGTCTGTTTTCACAACTTGAGGCTCACCAATAGAGAAGCATTTCTGATGAAGTCTCCGATCAGTTGCGTGAAACGCTGTTCCCCTCGAAATTCATTCCCGACTTTACAATTTACATTTGCATTTGTTGTTAATACTAATATAAAATTTGTATTTATATCCTGCACTGTAGCGATTAAAATAATGTTAGAATAAAATAATAATAAAATACATTTAGAAAAATCTGTATTTTCTGAATTTTGTTGGGGGGGCGGAAATCTAAAATCTCGCCTAGGGCACCAACAGAGCCTGGGCCGGCCCTGCCCCTAGTGTTCAATGAACTCAGTACCTGTTGAGAAAATGAAGACGGTGTTGTTCCAGAGTCCGGTGTCCTGCAGAGCTTGACTGATGTTCCCCACGGCCTCATCCATAGCCGACACCATCCCCGCATACTTGCGCCGATTATCGTCCTTGATGAAGCTGTAGGGGGCGATGTAGCGCTCTGGGACCTGCAACGGGGCGTGAACCGCCTGCAGCGCCACATACAGGAACAACGGCTGAGACACAAGAGAAATAGTCAAAAAAACACTGCAGAAAACCAGAACCTGATGCAGAGCATTCATCAAGACATTTTTTTGTTGTCTTAATATGCAGGGCTCTGTGACTGAAAACTACTGCGTGCGACTATGAAGAAATATTTAGGAGCATTTAGGATTTGTGTTTGCACTAATGGGAGCGTGTTTTTGAAGCGTTGAGTAATGCACCACGGACATATCTGACCAATCCTTTCAGAAAATAAAAGTAGAGAGAGTGTGAATAAGAGATTGATTGTGCAGTAGAGAGATGCGTTGATTATAATGAAACTTTGTGAGATTGCGATGAACAGCTTTTAATGATTTTCAAGCGAGTTTGTAAATGAGATATTATTTAATAAACAAGAAGTTAATATTAAGTGACTTACACTGACTATTGTATGTATAATCATTTTTATTCCTGTTTTAATTCATTTTAAATCTTTTTTTTAATCATTTTAATTGCGATTATTACTTTTTATGATTATTTTAACTCATATTCTTATGATTTCATTATTTCCTTTTATGTAAAGCACTTTGAATTACCATTGTGTATGAAATGTGCTATATAAATAAACTTGCTTGCTAGCTATTGTCTAACAGCATTGCCCCATTTGGCTCTATTTCGTCGTCAGAAATGATCCAGAGATGATTTCCATTCATAAAGACAGTCACTTGCGTCATTTCTGAATGAATCGGCTGTTCGAACGAATCAAATGAATATGATTCAGTAATTAAACCAGTGACTTACCGACAATTGTTTCATTTTTAAAGTAGATTTTCAGTGATTTAAATCATTTAGCATTTCTGTATTCAAAACGGCATATTAAAAACATTAATCTCAACACGAATTTATGAATTTGATCGCCCTCATGGCACTTCAGAGCCTCATTAAACATGAAAACACACCTACAAGCCACTTTTGTGTTCTCTGTAGTAGAAATAAATTTAGTTAATACTGATTTAATTTGATTGGTAACTTATGCTTATTCTACTTGTTCTGATTCTGCTGTTTTAGTTAGACATATAAATATATATTTTTTAATTTTAACATAAAAGATTACATACTTTTAATAAAAAATGCCATTATAAAGAGAGAAAAAAATGCAATTAGAAGACTAATTTCTCATCAGATTTTTGTTGTTGTTGTTGATTTAGATTGTGCTCCTAAATTTTTTAAGTTATGAGCACAAGCACTCCTAATAAGAAAAGTAAGCGTAGAGCCCTGATATGGCAGTTAATGGCAAATGCTTTTTAGTTGCATGTCTTTTTATATCTCCTTATTCCTGTTTCCAGTCTGATGGGATGAATTTCTCATTTCCGACATTCAGTGGTGACGGTAATGCCACATAAAAACATGCGTTACATATTCTTACAACCTGAACTTTGAGTGAATGGATTAATATTATGTTGCAGTTTTATGTCTAATATTTATTAAGGCGAGACACTGTAGGTGAATAGGGTAAAAAAAACAATAACTAATAGTTATCATCTCCTTACTTTCCCAGTTGACTGATTACATTGATAATTGCAAACATTTTTTAGTGCTGTCAAACGATTAATCGCATTCAAAATAAAAGTTTGTGTTTACATGTCTGTGTACTGTGTATATTTATTATGTGTATATATATATATATATACACATGCATATATATATTAAGGAAAAATATTTTAGATTTATATCTAATATATATATATATATATATACACAGAGTAAACACATATAGTATGTAAACAAAAACTTGTATTATGGATGCAATTAATCGTGATTAATCGTTTGACAGCACTAATTTTCATTAAGTTTTCTAAAATGAAAATGAGGCATTATTTATTGAAATCTGCACTAATATGCATACATTTCTAGCACAAAAATCTAAACACTGGATGAAGTCACTTTCAAAATTCATGTTTACATTTTTTGGCATATTAGAGTCAAACGTTTTTTACAGAGGGAATTTTGGGTATCTAATTTTGTCACATAATTCAGAAAATACTTAGAACAGACAAAAAAAGCAATATTGGGGGGAATAAAATGTTGTATATAATCAAGCAAATTATATATGAACAAATCTCTCTGTAAAAACCTAAAGTTTGTTGTGTGTAAATGCAACTGAAGTGGAGATTTATGGCTTAGTGTAGGAGAAAATACTCATTTTGAGAAAATGGCCTTTAAAAATATGTATTGTAAATGAAATCTATTGACACAAATAGATAAAGTGCTATAAAAGAAAGACTTAACAGTGTCTTTTGGATGTTTTCCTTTCACTTGTCTGAAAACACACTTTATCAAAATCTCAAAAAACTGCGTTTTTGCCAGCAGTGTCTCACTTTAAGGGCATGTCAACATGTTTATAAGCTATTGCCGTCCAATAACGTGAGAGCAAAACAGATTTGATCTTGTGTTGCAGATTGCATTCTCAGCATTGCACGCAGTGCTGTTTTAGTATGACTGAAATACAAAAATTAAATATTTATTAAATTTAATACATTTATTAAATATTTTATTAAATAAAATATAATAAATACAATTTATTAAATATTTATTTTTTTTTATTAAATGTTGAATATTACGTTTATTAATGTATTATTGATTAATTTATTAACTGGCATATTTAGTTTCATTTTTTAACGCATCGTTTCAGTTTTACATCATTGAATATTTCTTTATTCACAATGTTACATTTAAAACATAAACCTCAACATGCATTTATGAATCTGATTGCACTCATGCCACCTCTGAGCCTCATTAAACATGAAAATACACCTTTGTGTTCTTCTCTTCCAGCTCTGTAGCACAAATTAATTGTGTTAATACGGATTTAATTTAAATGATGACATATTCTTATTCTACTTGTTCTTATTCTGTTGTTTTAATTAGAAATTTTATATAACGGCTTAAAAAAATTTAATCTGACATAAAAGATAACCTACTTTTAATAAAGTTGGCAAAAATGCCATTACAATTCCCCTATCTACTCGCAATGGGAAGGCAAATTTGCTATATCATTTTTGGATTATTGATTAGAAGGTGCACCTGAAATTTTGACTGTGCTCCTAACTGTTTTCAATTTCAACCTTTATTTAACCAGGCAAGTTAATTAAGAACACGTTCTGATTTTCAATAATAAGTTTAATACGTTTTAAGTTAGGAGCTCCTAAAAAGAAATGTAGAGCCCTGGAGCAGGACTGGCACTTCTGTTCAGATGCTGATGAGAAAGCAGTGTGTTTGTGTTGATGGGTAATAAACGAGTGTGTGTACTTTGTCAGGTGTGTGTCGTGTGATGATGTCCGTGGCTCTCTGGGTGAAGAGTTCAGTGGAGTAATGTCCTGTGTAATTATCAGCCACGTTCTCGCCGTCCCGCAGATCCAGAGCGCAGCGCGACACGTTCAGAGGAGTGATGAAAACACATCTCTCATGAGTGCGGTAATCCTCTGAACCAGTCAGGTATCCTGCACACACACACACACACACACACACACACACACATCACATGATCCAGCTTATGACAAATATAAGCTGTCTGTTCCTGGTTCCTGTTGTTGTCAGGCGTCTGCTAATTCACTCGTGAGCAGTGTTGGGGATAATGCATTACAAGTAACGCAAGTTACATAATAATATGACTTTTTTCCAGTAACTAGTAAAGTAATGCATTACTTTTTAAATTCCAACAAAATATCTGAGTTACTTTTTGTTTCCTTTATGTATTTAATCCTTTATTAACCAATGACTTTGCTGCTGACCTTTGATCCAATTCAACCGTACACTGCAAAAATACTGTTCTTACTTACATTTTTGTCTTGTTTCCAGCCAAAATATCAAAAAAATTCTTAAATCAAGCAGGATTTTCTAGACAAGCAAATAATTATTCTCTTGTTTTTTATATTAAAAACAAACAATCAAGCCCTGCCCAGATTTAAAAAGTAATGAAAAAGTAACGCAAAAGTAACGTAACGCATCGCTTTCCACAAAAAGTAACTAAGTAACGCAATTAGTTACTTTTTTAGGGAGTAAAGCAAAATAGTAACGCATTACTTTCCATAAAAAGTAACTAAGTAACGCAATTAGTTACTTTTTTAGGGAGTAAAGCAAAATAGTAACGCATTACTTTCCATAAAAAGTAACTAAGTAACGCAACTAGTTACTTTTTTTAGGGAGTAAAGCAATATTGTAACGCATTGCTTTCCATAAAAAGTAACTAAGTAACGCAATTAGTTACTTTTTTAGGGAGTAAAGCAAAATAGTAACGCATTACTTTCCATAAAAAGTAACTAAGTAACGCAATTAGTTACTTTTTTTAGGGAGTGACGCAATATTGTAACGCATCGCTTTCCATAAAAAGTAACTAAGTAACGCAATTAGTTACTTTTTTAGGGAGTAAAGCAATATTGTAACGCATTGCTTTCCATAAAAAGTAACTAAGTAACGCAATTAGTTACTTTTTTAGGGAGTAAAGCAAAATAGTAACGCATTACTTTCCACAAAAAGTAACTAAGTAATGCAATTAGTTACTTTTTTAGGGAGTAAAGCAAAATAGTAACGCATTACTTTCCATAAAAAGTAACTAAGTAACGCAATTAGTTACTTTTTTAGGGAGTGACGCAAAATAGTAACGCATTACTTTCCATAAAAAGTAACTAAGTAACGCAATTAGTTACTTTTTTAGGGAGTAAAGCAAAATAGTAACGCATTACTTTCCATAAAAAGTAACTAAGTAACGCAATTAGTTACTTTTTTAGGGAGTAAAGCAAAATAGTAACGCATTACTTTCCATAAAAAGTAACTAAGTAACGCAACTAGTTACTTTTTTTAGGGAGTAAAGCAATATTGTAACGCATTGCTTTCCATAAAAAGTAACTAAGTAACGCAATTAGTTACTTTTTTAGGGAGTAAAGCAAAATAGTAACGCATTACTTTCCATAAAAAGTAACTAAGTAACGCAATTAGTTACTTTTTTTAGGGAGTGACGCAATATTGTAACGCATCGCTTTCCATAAAAAGTAACTAAGTAACGCAATTAGTTACTTTTTTAGGGAGTAAAGCAATATTGTAACGCATTGCTTTCCATAAAAAGTAACTAAGTAACGCAATTAGTTACTTTTTTAGGGAGTAAAGCAAAATAGTAACGCATTACTTTCCACAAAAAGTAACTAAGTAATGCAATTAGTTACTTTTTTAGGGAGTAAAGCAAAATAGTAACGCATTACTTTCCATAAAAAGTAACTAAGTAACGCAATTAGTTACTTTTTTAGGGAGTGACGCAAAATAGTAACGCATTACTTTCCATAAAAAGTAACTAAGTAACGCAACTAGTTACTTTTTTTAGGGAGTGACGCAATATTGTAACGCATCGCTTTCCACAAAAAGTAACCAAGCAACGCAATTAGTTACTTTTTTTAGGGAGTGACGCAATATTGTAACGCATTACTTTCCATAAAAAGTAACCAAGTAACGCAATTAGTTACTTTTTTTAGGGAGTAACGCAATATTGTAACGCATCGCTTTTAAAAGCAACTTTCTAACACTGCTCGTGACTCTGACAAGTGCAGCTGAAGCACCTACCGAAGAAGCTGTTGAATCCTCGGCGTGTGGGCAGACAGTCCTTCTTGAACATGCCCAGATGCCACTTGCCCACCATGTGTGTGTCGTATCCAGAGTCGCGCAGGAGCTCCGGCAGCAGCTTCTCGTCCAGAGGAACGCAGTACGGCTGACATGGCCAGATGATCTGATGCTGCATACCTGTGCGAATCTGACACACAAACACAATCAGACACACAACACTGACAACACTAACACACTGATCACTGCTAATCATAGGCGTTTCCAACTAGGGGTGTGTGATATATATCGTCTGCGATAATACCGTAATTGTTGTTTCAATGATGTGCAATTTAACTTTATTGAGTATAATGTGAAAAACAAACAAAACACACCTACATGCATGCATAATGTTACATTATGTGAAGAAATCTAGTAAGTATGCATTTAGAGTGCATTCTTTCACTGCGTGATTCAGTCTATTAAAAATGCATATATTTATATAATTTCATTTAGTTAATCAAT
Organism: Cirrhinus molitorella; assembly: GCA_033026305.1. Lineage (NCBI taxonomy): Eukaryota > Metazoa > Chordata > Actinopteri > Cypriniformes > Cyprinidae > Cirrhinus > Cirrhinus molitorella. The sequence continues at coordinate 617,660 of CM065138.1, read as the reverse complement.
ATCACATGAAGAGTGACGTTTTTTCCTTCAAAATGCAGCATGACTACAAATGTGATACTGATTTTATACAAAAATGTGAGACTTTGAGAAATTTCAAAAGACATTTTAGACAGTATATTTCTTGTTTTTGCTTAATTTTGCCAACAAAAATCATTTTGCGTCTCTGAGCAACATGAAGGTGCTTAGTTTCTGAATGAAGCAACGGTTTAAATGATTCTGTTCAATCGCAATGACTCACTTATTAACAGCGACTTACTGCCACCTGCTGGTGGTTTTAATTTCACAAAGTATCTTTTCACTTTTTAAATGATTTCAAATACAGCTGCATTATCATGTGTAAGTGCATATAAAAGACACTTTATATGCAACTTCTGCAAAGATATATTTGGACGATACTGATTTAATTTGTAGTAACAGCCTAAATGTATTATTATTATTATTATTATTATTATTGACTGATTAAATGTAAGAATTAGACTCAAAAGAAAATTCTAAATGCACATCTTTAGAAAAAAAAAAAGGTAAAAATGTCCATAAAATGGTAAAAATCTTTTTAAACTTTTTTTGTTATATTCTTGACAAGTCAGTAGGGCTGTCAAATGATTAATCACGATTAATCGCATCCAAAATAAAAGTTTATGTTTACACACTATATGTCTGTGTACTGTGTCTATTGATTATGTATATATAAATACACACACATGCACGTATATATTAAGGAAAAATATTATAGATTTATATATAAAATGTTTATATTTATTTCTAATCTAAATTGTATACAGGTATAAATATATAGACATATAAATTTGTTTTTAAATATATACATGTATGTGTGTGTTTTTATATGTACATAATAAATATGCAGAGTAAACACACATATAGTATGTAAACATAAACTTTAAAAAATATAGACTTTTTAAAAAAGATAGACTTGTATAGTAATGAAAGCCAAAATATTAAATGTCATGGATGAATATTTACTGACTTCAAAAATGGGGAAACAGCACTTTTTAAGTTAAGTTTTTACCCCAAAGCAAAGTTTGCATGCCTGTAACTCAAGAAGTATTAAAGATTATCTCTGGTTTCAACATTATTTGTTCTTCAGACATTCCTTATTAAAGGAAAACATCATATTTTTGCAAACTGACCCACATTTGGTTTTCGATCAATGAAAATGTGTACAATTTAACAATTTACTCATGGAGCCATATTGAAATGCCAATATCTTGGGAACCAAACCATTTAGGGCTTTAAAAATGAAGATGTCAAAAGGAAAGTTTGGTAAGACCCAATATCTAAAAGGGCATTAAGATATCTTTAATACTTCCTGAGTTACAGGCATGCAAACTTTGGAGTAAAAACTTGAAAGGTGCCATTTCCCCATTTTTGAATGCTCACCATTGGCACATAATGCAACATAGATTGCTAAAGTTAATAGATTTTACTAATAGAGCTACCAATCTCTGTGTAGAAATAACATTATGATGCTGGCATCTTCCTGAAGTCCCCCTAACCCCCTGTAATTTGGCTCTGAATCTCATGTGAAAATTGCCATTTTGACCCCCCTCTACAAAACAGTGGATTATTAAGTAAATATTCATCCATGACATTTAATATTTTGGCTTTCATTACTATGCATGTTTATCTTTCTTCAGAAAAACTAGTAGCAAAGTCAAAAATTGAAGCTGGGGAAGTTTCTAAAATTTGGTTGATTTAACATGGAATAAACCTACTTACAGAAGTTATATGGACTCTATATTAGTTCTACTTCCTTAAACTCAAACCTCATGTCTAAGACAGATACAATTCAGGAACTGAATTCAGTTGGACATTTTCATTTCTGAAATTTACCAATACTGTACTATGGTATTACCACTGTATTTACTATACCCTTCTTTAAAGAATAGCATGGCATTACCAAAAAAAAAGTAGTACTGTTCTACAGAGCTCCAAATACCAGGACAACCAGCACAAGAACAGTTTTTCCCCAGGCAATCCACCTTAAGAACAGCTAAATGTTCCCCCCACTGTGCAATAACCTTGTATTTATTTGTTACCATCTCCATCCTAATCAGTGTTGGAGAAAGTTACTTTTAAAAGCAATGCGTTACAATATTGCGTTACTCCCTAAAAAAGTGACTAATTACGTTGCTTAGTTACTTTTTATGGAAAGTAATGCGTTACAATATTGCGTTACTCCCTAAAGAAGTGACTAATTACGTTAGTTACTTTTTATGGAAAGTAATGCGTTACAATATTGCGTTACTCCCTAAAGAAGTGACTAATTACGTTAGTTACTTTTTATGGAAAGTAATGCGTTACAATATTGAGTTACTCCCTAAAGAAGTGACTAATTACGTTAGTTACTTTTTATGGAAAGTAATGCGTCACAATATTGCGTTACTCCCTAAAGAAGTGACTAATTACGTTAGTTACTTTTTATGGAAAGTAATGCGTCACAATATTGCGTTACTCCCTAAAGAAGTGACTAATTACGTTAGTTACTTTTTATGGAAAGTAATGCGTTACAATATTGCGTTACTCCCTAAAAAAGTGACTAATTACGTTAGTTACTTTTTATGGAAAGTAATGCGTTACAATATTGCGTTACTCCCTAAAAAAGTAACTAATTACGTTACTTAGTTACTTTTTATGGAAAGTAATGCGTTACAATATTGCGTTACTCCCTAAAAAAGTGACTAATTACGTTACTTAGTTACTTTTTATGGAAAGTAATGCGTCACAATATTGCGTTACTCCCTAAAGAAGTGACTAATTACGTTACTTAGTTACTTTTTATGGAAAGTAATGCGTCACAATATTGCGTTACTCCCTAAAAAAGTGACTAATTACGTTAGTTACTTTTTATGGAAAGTAATGCGTTACAATATTGCGTTACTCCCTAAAAAAGTAACTAATTACGTTACTTAGTTACTTTTTATGGAAAGTAATGCGTTACAATATTGCGTTACTCCCTAAAAAAGTAACTAATTACGTTACTTAGTTACTTTTTATGTAAAGTAATGCGTTACAATATTGAGTTACTCCCTAAAAAAGTAACTAATTACGTTACTTAGTTACTTTTTATGGAAAGTAATGCGTTACAATATTGCGTTACTCCCTAAAAAAGTAACTAATTACGTTACTTAGTTACTTTTTATGGAAAGTAATGCGTTACAATATTGCGTTACTCCCTAAAGAAGTGACTAATTATGTTACTTAGTTACTTTTTATGGAAAGTAATGCGTTACAATACTTTTGCGTTACTTTTTAAATCTGGTCAGGGTTTGCTTGCTTGTTTTTAACATAAAAAAATGTTGATTCTTAGCAAATGTAAAAGCCCTTTCACACCAAAATGAAATGAAGTAAATAAAAATTAAAGGAAAATTAAATTGTCATCTGTACAGTGGAACTGTAGGAAAAGAAAGAAAACACTCTTCAGCAATGAGGGAAAAAAGCACAAATGTTAGTTCATCTAAAGTAATTTTTGCTTATTAGTACACTGCAAAAAAACATGCTTTTCTTACCTAGATTTTTGGTCTTGTTTCTAGCCAAAATATCTACAAATTCTTAAATCAAGAAAGATTTATTACTGTCTTGTTTTTTCTGAAAACAATTCAAAATTAAGTGTGTTTTTGCTTGAAACACTTTGCTTGAAACTAATCTCCCAATGGGGCAAGCAAAATATTCTTGTTTTCTGTTTGAAATAAAAACAAATACATTATTTAGTTTGTTCTAAGGAAAAACTCACTTAATTTTGACTTTTTCTTTGTTTTTTTTCTAAAAACAAAAAAATAATTTACTTGTCTAGAAAATCCTTCTTGATTTAAGAGTTTTATTGTGATATTTTGGCTGGAAACAAGACAAAAAATGTAAGTAAGAACAGTATTTTTGCAGTGTACGGTTGAATTGGATCAAAGGTCAGCAGCAAAGTCATTGGTTAATAAAATGGGATTAAATACATAAAGAAAACAAAAAGTAACTCAGATATTTTCTTGTAAATGAAAAAGTAATGCGTTACTTTACTGGTTACTAAAAAAGTAATATTATTATTTAACTTGTGTTACTTGTAATGCGTTACCCCCAAAACTGATCCTAATGCATCTCTTGTACATACCACTTATTTCTTAATTTATTTTTCTATATATTTTTGTCTATTTATATTTACATATGTGTGTTTTTTTATTCTCATCATATTTTTATTGTCTGTGTGTTGTTGTTGTCTCTGTATACTTTAAGCTAATGTCACAAAAACAAATTCCCTGGCACTAGTCACTAATAAAACTCCTCACTAATAAATTCTACTTCCTTAAACTCAAACCTCATGCTTGACATTATTGATGAAATTCAGGAACTGGATTCAGTTTTTTACCACGTTATTACCCAGTACTTAATGCATTCTCTAAATGCTTTTCTTACTTAGATTTTTTGTCTTGTTTCCAGCCAAAATATCTAATAATTCTTAAATCAAGAAGGATTTTCTAGACAAGTAAAAATTATTGTCTTGTTTTTTCTGAAAGCAAAGCAAGCTAAATAATCTTGTTTTCTGTTTGAAAAAAAAAATAGCAGATTATTTAGCTTGTTCTAAGCAAAAACTTTGACTTTAACTTGTTTTTTTTTTCTGAAAACAAGAAAATAATTATTTACAAGACAAAAAGTCTAAGTAAGAAAAGTATTTTTGCAGTGTACAGTTGAATTGGATCAACAACACTGCAAAAAATGTTTTTCTAGCTTAGATTTTTTGTCTTGTTTCCAGCCAAAATATCTAAAAATTCTTAAATCAAGAATTATTTTCTAGACAAGTACACATTAATGTCTTGTTTTCAGAAAAGAGAAGTTCAAATTAAGTGAGTTTTTGTTTGAAACAAGCAAAATAATCTGCCAATGGGCAGATTATTTTGCAGATTATTTTGCTTGTTTCAAGCAAAAACTCACTTCATTTTGACTTCTTTTTTCTGAAAACAAGACAATAATTTTTACTTATCTAGAAAATCCTTGATTTAAGAATTTTTAGATATTTTGTCTAGAAACTAGACAAAAATCTTAGCTAGAAAAGCATTTTTGTTTTGCAGTGAAAGGTCAGCAGCAAAGTCATTGGTTAATAAAATGGGATTAAATAAATAAAGGAAACAAAAAGTAACTGGCGTTAGTTTTTTGAAAAAGTAACTCAGATATTTTCTTGGGAATGAAAAAGTAATGCGTTACTTTACTAGTTACTGTGTTATTATGTAACGTGCGTTACCCCCAACCCTGTATAATGAAATTAAGGAACTGGATTCAGTTTGATATCACGGTATTACCACAGTGCTCACTGCATTCTACTGTAGAGAATATGGTATTATCAGCACAGATTTGCAGATGTATTCTGACCTGATAGCGGCCGGTCATCAGCTGGTTTCTGGAGGGAGTGCAGAGCGGCTGAACATAGTAGTTCTCCAGCCGAACCCCGCGCTCGGACAGACGGTCCAGATGAGGAGTGCGGATCTCAGAGCCGTGATAGCCCACATCATTCCAGCCGTAATCATCCGCCAAAATAAACACGATATTCGGCGGTTTGGCCGCGATACATGCGACAGAAACGAGCAGAAAACACAACACGAGTTTCCTCATTCTGAACTTCAGTCAGACACGGAAGAGTCGACTCATCTGAACTCCTGTGTGAACGATTCCTCCCGCACTCCGGATTAAAACTACTGTTTTAATAAACTACTCAAACTAATACAAACCCAACGGGAGGCTGCAGAATCATAACACCTGAGTATCTCCGCTCATGAATATTACTTTCGTTTCGTTCCTGGTTATGAATATTAACGAGTCACGTGACGTCCCTCGTGAGCCTTCGGTCACGTTACGTAATTAATATTCATTAGCCAAGTTTTCTGTTTGCTTTAGAAGTCCGTCAACATCTATATATTTAAACTCCCCCATATTTTTTGGTGTTTAAAGACGAATTTGTAATACATTTGGAGACATTAAGAAAGGTAAATATTATATATCATACGCAGAAATGTACTAAAGGCATACCAAAGTGTAATCTCTTTTTATCAGAATACTTTGAAAAAGTCTCTAGTGCAAATTAAGAACAAAAAGAATGACATATTGATAGACTGCATGGAGGATTTTTTTTCTGGTATTGCTCCCCAGCTGCATTCTTTGTCTATGTCCAAAGGAAAAAGGAAGAAAATTTGAACCTTTATTTAGTTGTTTCTATTATTTATTTTTTTCATTATTTATTTACATTTACATTATTTTTTTTGTTTGTTTCTCCTATGTGTTTTTTGTTTGTGTTGTTTGTTTTTCGCTTATTGAGTTTTGTAACGTTCAGTTATTATTCTTTAATAAAAAATCTAAATATTAATCTTTTGATTATCTTAGCAAAGTTTTATATTCACAAATCAAAAGTCAAAAGAAACCATCATATATTACATTCTGTAACTGATCTTAAAATGTACTTTGCTTAAATGCTTTCTAATGTGAGATCTCAAAGTAAGAAGCTCATAAAAACAAAAAAGAAATGTAAACCTTTTCAAATGTATGTAACTGCCCTGGAATTGTTTTATTTATTTGTATTTTTTTATGTTTTAATATTATTTTTTAGTATATGTTTGTGTTCATTTTGTGTGTGTTTTGTTTTTGTTTTCCTGTTGTTGTTCTTTTTGTATAATTCGAGATGTGCAATGTTGGCTATATTTGCCTTGTGCTTTTGTTTTTTGATGATGGAAATGAATAAAAAACATCTAAATATGATCTTACAATTTTTAAATCCAACAAAACCTTTAAACCAGTCAGAGAGGAGAAAGTGTGTTTATTCACAATGAAAACATACAGTACAGAGATACAGGAATAGTGTTGCGAGTAACGCATTACAAATAACGCGAGTTACGTAATCAGATTACTTTTTTCAAGTAACTAGTAAAGTAACGTTGCTTTTTAATTTACAAGAAAATATCTGAGTTACCTTTTCCCCAGCTTTTGGCTGAAATCAGGAGTAAGATGTTACTTTAGTTCTAGAATCAATGTGAAATGCATTAATTCATCACATACACACAAAAAAGATTTATTGTTTCCCAAAATGAATAAAAACATTGATGCAAATCTGCAACAATTAAATATATTAAGTAATACAGATATCTTTTGTGTATTTAATCCTATTTTATTAACCAGTGTCTTTGCTTCTGACCTTTAATGATCCAATGCAACCATTTGTTTTTCTTTTTTTTTTTTATACTTTACAGATGTGAATTTATTTTTCCTTCAGGCTGGGGCTTTTGCTGTGAAAGGGCTTTTACATTTGCCAAAAATATAGCTTTATATATTAAAAACAAACAAGCAAACACTGCCCAGATTTAAAAAGTAACAGAAATGTAACGTAACGCATTACTTTCCATAAAAAGTAACTAAGTAACGTAATTAGTTACTTTTTTAGAGAATAACTCAATATTGTAACACATTACTTTCCGTAAAAAGTAACTAAATAACGTAATTAGCTACTTTTTTAGAGAGTAACTCAATAATGTAACGCATTACTCTCCGTAAAAAGTAACGTAATTAGTTACTTTTTTAGAGAATAACTCAATATTGTAACACATTACTTTCCATAAAAAGTAACTAAGTAACGTAATTAGTTACTTTTTTAGAGAGTAACTCAATATTGTAACGCATTACTCTCCGTAAAAAGTAACGTAATTAGTTACTTTTTTAGAGAATAACTCAATATTGTAACACATTACTTTCCATAAAAAGTAACTAAGTAACGTAATTAGTTACTTTTTTAGAGAGTAACTCAATATTGTAACGCATTACTCTCCGTAAAAAGTAACTAAATAACGTAATTAGCTACTTTTTTAGAGAGTAACTCAATAATGTAACGCATTACTCTCCGTAAAAAGTAACTAAATAACGTAATTAGCTACTTTTTTAGAGAATAACTCAATATTGTAACGCATTACTCTCCGTAAAAAGTAACGTAATTAGTTACTTTTTTAGAGAATAACTCAATATTGTAACACATTACTTTCCGTAAAAAGTAACTAAATAACGTAATTAGCTACTTTTTTAGAGAGTAACTCAATAATGTAACGCATTACTCTCCGTAAAAAGTAACGTAATTAGTTACTTTTTTAGAGAATAACTCAATATTGTAACACATTACTTTCCGTAAAAAGTAACTAAATACCGTAATTAGCTACTTTTTTAGAGAGTAACTCAATAATGTAATGCATTACTTTTAAAAGTAACTTTCCCCAACACTGGACAGAAACAGTCAGAGGTCATAATAAAATGACACTGGAATCTGTAATACTGAGATTGTGCTTAATTAAAGTTCTTCTGTGGCTCTTTGTAAGACTCACCAGTTTGTCTGATCCCCCAAAAACACACAAGTGTAAAACACTGTCATAGAGTTCAAAATAATTCACAAAATATGATTCTGGACATTAAGACTTGATGTTTCAGCAGCAGCGAATGTTCACAGTGTTTCAATTAATATTTTCAAAAAAATACAACCTTCACATTTGCATATTCTGGCACATCTGCAGTGGCTCTATGATTTTTATGTATTGTTTATTTCTTGTTCTGTTGCAACATCACTGAATGTGTTGAGCTCTGAAAACTGATTGAGCTCATGATGGTGTCTGTTCATTCTGTTCAGACGCTCTGGTTCTTCTTCTGCAGGCGTGTTCTGGCGGGTTCTGTGAGGACGAGCGGTTCCTGTGTGACCGTGGCTGGGTATTTCTGACCCATGAGCTCCACTTCCACCTTCTGACCCACCTGAATCAGCTGGATGGGCAGATAAGCGAAGGCCAGGCTCTGCTGCGTGGTGTAGCTGTACGATCCTGACGTCGTGTTTCCAACCACCTCGAGAGAACAGGAGAAACACGGACATCAGTATGAGACAAGATGCTGTTTCCAGCACAAAAACAATTCCATTTTAATGCATTTAGAGTCATAATTGCAAGATATGATCTAAAAAAAAAGGCAGAACTGCGAGATATAAATGCACAAACAAGTTAGCCCTGTGAGAATTGTCACAAGCTTTTTTCTATGAGCCTTGTTACCTCATAAGTTTATATCTCACAATTCAGACTTTATATCTTGCCAGTGGGATGCCAAAGTTTACTTTAATATATTACAGTTAAATCCTAATCTAATCATGCTATACATCAATGGAAAAGTCTAAGACTCCTAAATAGATGCTTAATATTAAATGTAGGAACAATAATAAATTAATTTATGATAGGTATATAGACCATACAGATCATAACAGGAGTTTTGAGCTTTGTCACAAAAATTCTGGCATATTACAAAATGTATTACAGTGTTTTCAAACAATGGTTGTTTATGTTATAACATCTCAATTTTTTAAATATCAACTTTGAATTTGAAACACAACTTATTTAAACATATTGCTTTCATTTTATAGCAATTTTGGATTAAAAATGATTTTGTAAAACATTTATTTTATATAAAATATAATAGTTTTAATAATAAATTTAAAGGTCTATAACAATTTTATACTTTAATTTTTTTAAATGTTTCACTTCTGCAAAAATCTGCTGATTCTTTTTTAGCCAAAAGCATTCCTGAATTATAACAATTTAAGTTTGGATAGTGGACTTTCATGTCTATGTTCAACATGAGTGGAGGGTGACAGTTAAGGTGTTAAAAAACCCTCAGAATTGCGAGAAAAAAGTCACAGTTCTCTTTTATTTTCTATTCAGTGTCAGAAACAAACTTCCATCGGAAACAAAAGTCACTCTGCATGAGCTGAAAAACTATTTTTCATTAAATTACATTACTATTTATCTTTCATTACGTCACACGGTCAAGCTCTTTCCTGTCAGTTGGTTTGGTAAGAGCATTAGTGTTGTGTTATTAGTGCATGCTTCACCTCTCCGTTGTGCCAGACGGTCTCGTTTCCCTCCGGGTCGATGTCGTCCGTGTCCAGCGTGAGGAACGCCAGCCGCCGACTCAAACCCTGAGCCTTGATCTCCAGCAGAGCCTGCTTACCGATGAAATCTCCAGACTAAAGACGACAGTGTGACAGTGAGAAACCACTAACAACATCTCACTCACAGCTCATCTGCTCCACATACAACACTTACTCTGTGTCTTACGTTTACTTTTAGTTTATTACCTTGTTGAGTTTGATGAAATAGTCC